>CM064519.1:28676946-28915133 GCA_032716605.1 Paralithodes platypus
CTCTCTCCAAATCACAGGCTGAGAGAGGCTGTCCCAGTCAAGAAGGGGGCCGAGATAAAGGATACAGAAGCAGAAGAAGAAGAAGACGAAGAAGAAGAAGAAGAAGAAGAATAAGAAGAAGAAGAAGAAGAAACAGAAGAAGAAGACGATTAGAAGGAAGAAGAAAATATGAAAACCGTAAAATAATATGACCAAGGAAGATTAAAAAGCAGAATAAATACAAAATAAAAATATGAATAAGACGAAGAAAACGGGATGAGGAGATGAATAGTAAAAAAAATGAATAATTGGAGAGGGGAGACTAATAAAAAAGACATAAGGAAAGGAATGAGTCATAGATTTAATGTAGTGAAGTCATGAGAACCAATTAAATGGTTACGGAGATGTTCAGGCAGTCACGAACAATGGATTCATTATAGTATTCTATTGGGCGCGGTTGTTTGCATTTAAGGGGAAATTTGTATTTATTTGTTCATTTATAGATTCAGTATTTTAATTTCTTCCCAAGACCTTCATCAAGCTTTAAAATGATACCCTAAAGACCCCCCATCGAGATAAATGTGTTTCTTCTGGCTATCAATACACGATTTTATAGAACTTAGGAAGGATCTGTGGTTATTAAAAGGGAAAAAGACTATCTCAATTAACCCTCTGGACCACATATGTTCTTCCTAATCTGAATAAAATCGTCTGATAATAGGCATAACACGGAAACAGCAATGCGTCATCGGATCTTGAAAGAGTTAATGAGAAGATTCGATCGAGTTCAAGATAGCTTCGAAAATTTAAGGCCACGATTTACGTCCTAGAGTGTACAGTCTTCTCCCTTATAGTACCCCCCCCCCCTCTCTCTCTCTCTCTCTCTCTCTCTCTCTCTCTCTCTCTCTCTCTCTCTCTCTCCTGTATTATATATTATGTTGTAGTTTGCAGTTTAACCCTCTCAAGATCCGATGACGTATTTCTTTTTTGTTTCTGGCTGTATTTGGACTATTATATTCAGATTGGGAAGAGCATGTGGGAGTCAGAGGGCTAAATGAGATATTCTTTACCCTTTTGATTCCCACAGATCCTTCCTAAGCTGTATAAAAGTATATAATAAAATCCAGAAGTATCTGCTAAAACGCGTCATGATCCTCAAAGGGCTATAGCAATATATTGAATAAGTACCGCAGTAGGCTTACCGGAATAAGTACCGCAGTAGGCTTACCGGAATAAGTACCGCAGTAGGCTTACCGGAATAAGTACCGCAGTAGGCTTACCGGAATAAGTACCGCAGTAGGCTTACCGGAATAAGTACCGCAGTAGGCTTACCGGAATAAGTACCGCAGTAGGCTTACCGGAATAAGTACCGCAGTAGGCCTAGCGGAATAAGTACCGCAGTAGGCTTACCGGAATAAGTACCGCAGTAGGCTTACCGGAATAAGTACCGCAGTAGGCTTACCGGAATAAGTACCGCAGTAGGCTTACCGGAATAAGTACCGCAGTAGGTTTACCGGAATAAGTACCGCAGTAGGCTTACCGGAATATTACCCTTAATTCATGTACTGATATATTTTTAAACATAATGAATATATTTTCTGTAATCCTCGTTATCATTTACTACCTATATCCTTTATTAACGTTCCTTAACACTACAGTATATGTTTAGTTACTATTGAAGATTTTGCTTGCTTTTGCCATTTTTGAGTCCCTAGACTAACAAAAACGTCTTTCCAAACTTTCTTCAAACTAAAAGATGCCCACCCAATGATTATTATTATTACTACCCAGACCCCTTCAAGCTAAATTTGTACATTTATTGATAGAAAAATGTCTCGGCCGATTTCTTCTAACTTATAGGCTCGCTATCGCCCCCCCCCCCCCCCCCCCACCCTATCTCTACCCATTTATAGATTTCCCAATTACTCCCCCCCCCCCCTCCTCCTCCTACACACACACACACACACACACTTTCTATTTCTCCCATCCTTACTCTCTGTTTGCTTTCCCCTCCCATCTATCTCTCCTTTATCCTACGTACTTCCCTCAATTCTTGATTCTTGATTGAATGCCTGTTTGGGCAGGCCCACTAAACCACAGTCCACCACAGGGAGGAAATCGCAGGCTGCCGATCTGACCCGAACACCACAAGAAGATCTTCGTGTGCTGGAGAACATGGCCACGGAGGGCATGGTCCAGACCACGGCCCCCCAACAGGACACGGAGGGTGAAGTCCGATACCCCAAACGAGAGGAGGCTGCAGCGAAGGAAGGTCCGATACCCCAAACGAGAGGAGGCTGCAGCGAAGGAAGGTCCGATACCCCAAACGAGAGGAGGCTGCAGCGAAAGAAGTCCGATACCCCAAACGAGAGGAGGCTGCAGCGAAGGAAGGTCCGATACCTGAAACAAGAGGAGGCTGCAGCGAAGGAAGGTCCGATACCCCAAACGAGAGGAGGCTGCAGCGAAGGAAGGTCCGATACCCCAAACGAGAGGAGGCTGCAGCGAAGGAAGGTCCGATACCCCAAACGAGAGGAGGCTGCAGCGAAGGAAGGTCCGATGGGAGTAGAAACAAGAGCAGTGAAGAAGTTACTGTTTAAGCGTAACTTACACCATCAGGCACCACGGGCAGAAGGGGTCGGGAACCAAGCGATAGCGGTAGAGGGGAGGCCAGGCGAGACCAATGGCAGATATGGAGGTGGACAAGGACAGTGTTAAGGGGTCGGAGAGGGAATGGCAGCAGGGGTGTGGGGGGTGGGGGGCGGGGTGGGGGGGGGGATTGCAATCCTGCTTACTTCACCCTCTTTTATTCATTCACTTCTTCCTTCCAGTTCCCCCTTCCTTACTGTTAATTTTGGTTTGCAATCCCTAATATAGAATAAAGTCCTGACCACCTAACTTGAATCGTAAGGTCTGTGTGGTCAATACATCTAAGTAAGAAAAAACATTATCTCTCTCTCTCCCTCTCTCTTTCTGTTATCCAGCCATCCAGCACTGCAGGTCGTGGGTGTGCATGTCTCTGCCCCGCCCGACAACACACCCCCTGTATCGAACCACACCGACCCTCCAGTAAACAGACTCGGAACGCGCCACACATTTTGCACACCGTTGTCTCGTACAGTCGGTAACATTTCCAGCTGACCCAGGAATTCTATTATTGATGGTATTTAAGGAGAGATGGTTTTTTTTCTGGACCTTCTTCTTCCTCATGTTTAGCCCCATTAATTTTCAGATTTGATGACGTTTGGATCATTAGGTTGGCTATTTTAAAATCTATTACCCCATTTCTTTGTCAATATTAAGACTTTTCGCGTCATCTAGGTGTCGATTTTTTCCTGGCGAGCGATAGCAAACCTGTAATTTAAAAGGAACCGGCCTGATAGAAAAATGTACAAATATATCTTGAAGGAGGGTGTTGGGGTGCTATTTTTGTTTTTAGGTCTAGGGAGGAAACTAAAAAACACAATAAAAAATACATAAATGAGCAAATAAATACGCTCATCCCCCCTAACTACAAATAAATACGCTCATCCCCCCTAACTACAAATAAATACGCTCATCCCCCCTAACTACAAATAAATCCGCTCGTCCCCCCTAACTACAAATAAATACGCGCATCCCCCTAACTAACAAATAAATACGCTCATCCCCCCTAACTACAAATAATACGCTCATCCCCCCTAACTACAAATACGCTCATCCCCCCTAACTACAAATACGCTCACCCCCCCTAACTACAAATAAATACGCTCATCCCCCCTAACTACAAATAAATACGCTCATCCCCCCTAACTACAAATAAATACGCTCATCCCCCCTAACTACAAATAAATACGCTCATCCCCCCTAACTACAAATAAATACGCTCATCCCCCCTAACTACAAATATAGAAAGAAAAATGCAAAAGACAGAGCTAAACAAGCTAGTGGGTAGGTTAAGTCTGTATAATTTGTTTGCCATTACTCTACTTTATCAATCTATAATATCATTAATACAATTAACACGGGGCCAAGGGACTAGAATTTTCGGAAAGGGGCTCCAGTCCTGACGTTATTCTTGACTTACAGTGTGCTGGCTTAGTAATCCAATAGGGTTGAAGTCCTATTTTAACTATAACTAACTAAGCACTGGGCCAGTTGGAAATATTGCCGGGAGTACCAGACATAAAGCTCACCAACTCAAATCAATAATCGCAATACAATTATTTGTTTACCTCTGTACCAGCGATATCTTTTTAATTTAATTCTAGCAATATATAGAGAAATTCGTGCGGTTTAAAAAGGATCTGTGGTAGTATAAATGGTATAGTGAGATAGTTCGAAGCCTGTTAATTGCTGGAGGCCCTATTAAAACTGAATAAAATCGTCTAATAGTAGCCAGAATAACGTTAAAAGGACGTCTCCGGTACAGAAGGGGTTAAGAATATGAATTGTATGATGGACTGTTTAGATCTCATACCGAACTAAAAATGTACACAGTCGCAGTGATACATTCTGATACACTATGAGCCCTCGACCTGATTAAGGGGAGATGAGTCGTTTTTCTGGGCCTCCTTCTTCCTCATGTATAGCCCCATTAGTTTTCAGATTTGTTGACGTTCTGTCCATTAGCTTGGCGATTTTAAGACTTTCCGCTCCATTTCTGTGTCAATATTAAGACTTTTCGTATAATTTAGGTTCGATTTTCTCCTGGCGAGCGATAGCGAGCCTGTGAGTTATGAGAGACTGGCCGGGACATTTGTCTATCGAAAAATGTAAATAAAACTCTTGAAGAAGGGGCTGGGGTGGGGTGGGGGGGTATTTTTAAGCTTGTTGGAGGTTTAGGGAGGAAACTAATATATATATATATATATATATATATATATATATATATATATATATATATATATATAGTATATATATATATATATATTATATATATATAGGACCATCCCCCTTAAAGTTATAAATACTGTGTTGAAGTACCGATAATGGCGTGGTTGGTGAAGGTTGTCCGAGGCTAGGACCAACCCCTTACTTTACTCAGCACTCTCCTCTACCCCTCTCAGTCCAAACCCGCTAACGCAACCTGATAATTTACTTCTACTAGTGCCGAAACCAAAATGCATCAAACACACATAGAATTGAAAGAATTGGAACTTCAAATGTTGTTTCTGTTCGGGCTCTGTCTCGAGTCAGCCACCCCCCAGCTATGGGGTATGTGCTTGAATATACAGTATAGTATACATACATACATCTCAGATTATACACTTTTATTTTCATATACACAAAATAACTTCAAAATTCAAAGTGATCTTTTTCACTTGCACGTAAAGCTTATTTGCACTACAACATTTCACGGTGTATTGATGGATTTCCTTTTTAGCCTTCACTCCAGGATTTACAACCCTATATTTGTATTTCATTGTGGAGCATACGTAACGGGATATTGGCTGAATTATTTTTACCGACTGAGTGACAAGAAACCCTTACACAACTTTCCGTTTCCAATATCGAGCTGTTCACGGTTAAAGGGGGAACCACACGAGAACTATCATCGTCAACTGTGTATGATTCAAGTTTTGCCGGCAACATTTCTGGAATCATTTTCATTGGTATGGTAAAATAGACTGAAGGTAGATATACGGAGGTGACAGAATTTATATATAAAGCTCGAACTCATAAACTGCTAGATCAAATTTCCAGATACTATTTGAAAAAAAAAGGAAATAATAATAATAATAATAATAATGTGTGTTATGTCTGTTTATGGTCAATGGCACTGGGTTCGTTGACCTGGCTTCTGTGTGGAGCCAATAATCCTTTGAAAATCTGATATTGTTGATGGTGGGTGAGGGTTGGTCATGACACTGCACAAGACATGAAGGGAAGTGTTGCTTGGGTGGTGTTGAATAATAAGAATGATCAATATGCCATCGATTATAGATACATACCCCCTTTAAGTCTACAAAGCAATGCTGTATCTCTTGCATTATATTAAATACGTTTCTTTTTTTTACGGTAACTGCTCGAATAAACTTGTATATATTGTGTAACCTCTTCGCATAATTTTTCGTGGTACTAAAGCAACTGTCAACACTCAAGACGGGACAATCCCTCCTCCACTGTGCAAAACTTCTGCTTTTCAAAATACATTTAAAACCACCTCTCTTATTCACTTCCTCACAGAAACTTTCCACCGGTATTCAATCAAAAGTAGTTAAAAATGAATAATTATAAATTTATCTTGAATAGAGGACGCAATGAATTATAAGGACTTGTTTGTATTAGCCTTGTGTATTTCCTTCTTCTGTTTTTTAAAGCTTATAAATAAATAAGCTGTTTGAGTTTTGTTTAGCATTTAAAAATAGCCCCCACACATACTCATAAAGCATTCTCTCTCATGCACACACACACACATGTTCTCTCCCACTCTCTCTCTCTCTCTCTCTCTCTCGCACACACACACACACACACACACACACACACACACACACACACACACACACACACACACACAAACATACACAGCACACAGAGTTACCAGGATTTGTTTTCGGAATATGCATAATTTAAGTAAGAAAGTAAATGCATGAGAGAGAGAGAGAGAGAGAGAGAGAGAGAGAGAGAGAGAGAGAGAGAGAGAGAGAGAGAGAGAGAGAGAGAGAGAGAGAGAGAGAGAGAGAGAGAGAGAGAGAGAGAGAGAGAGAGAGAGAGAGAGAGAGAGAGAGAGAGAGAGAGAGAGAGAGAGGGGGGGGGGGTGGAGTGTAGCCAAGAGAGCCGCGTGGTACGAGGGGAATTGTTTGAGGGGAGAGTTCAAGGAGAGTTTATAGTCAAAATATAATCATATATAAATAAATAAACACACACATATACGAAACTAGGTAACGAAAGAGATATGTATATATATATAATGTTTTAATAAATGACTAGCAAATGTGATAGCTAAATAAGTATAAAAGCAATACGCTTTATAGTAAATAATATATAATAAAACAACATACGCACTTTGATGTTTCCAAATAAACACCCAGATATTACCCCCACACACATATTATATACAATATATCTATCTATCTATCTATCTATCTATCTATCTATATATATATATATAGAGAGAGAGAGAGAGAGAGAGAGAAGATAAAACTAACAATTTCATACATGATATCATTATGGAAAACATATACGTGAATAAATATTACAGAAAATTAATTACCCAAGCAAAACTCCGAAGTGGAATGGGAAAACATGAAAATAGTAAGAAAGTAAGTGCAGAAAGTGATTAGAAAGGAGAGACAAGATGGAGTAGCGAAGGGGAACACTAGAAGGAAGGGGAGACAGCAGAGAGAGAGAGAGAGAGAGAGAGAGAGAGAGAGAGAGAGAGAGAGAGAGAGAGAGAGAGAGAGAGAGAGAGAGAGAGAGAGAGTTGCATAGGGGAAAAAGAGAAACATGTGGAGAAAATTATGTGTTAAATAAGAGACGCATTCAGCATTCAGTGACAGAAAATATATATATGGAAAGTAAGAAGGATAATCAAGCGATAAAGGAGGAAATGAGATGTGATAAAAATGCTACAGAGAATAAGATAAAGGAGATTAAGAAATAATGGACGAATTATAACATTTATGAGAACAACATTAATGATGAGGGGCACACACAAAATAGTAAACTGAGGAACAATAAGCAGGAAGGAAACAAATGAAGGAAGGAATACACGATAACATTATATAAATGCGTCAGCAAATTAGAAAAAAATCAATGCATAAGAATAAGGAAAAACGAAAAGAAAAAAAAAGAGAGCAAAGAGAAACACAGTGATAAAGACAACATAGACATATAGAATATATATATAAAGAGAAACAATGAAACACAAAGTAAAAACTAAAGAACAGAAAGAAGTATAATACCAAAACATAACAAGGGAGATAGAACAAGGAACAGTGAACGAGATATCGCAAACAAGGGTGAAGAGAGAAAAATACAGACACATAAGAAGACCGGTTGAGAAGAGTAATAAGTAAGAGAATAAGTAAGGAGCATGAAGGAAAAACATACAACAATATAACATAACAGGTAAACGAGAGGTAGAAAACGGTGAAAAAAGTGATAATAATAATATTATCACTCAACAATACTTGGAGCTCTCTTAATATGTGTATATCATGCAACTAACTATATACAGATTATGATAACTGACATGAATTGAATTTTATGTATATTAATCATAAAATCCTATGTTCCATTTAACTCTTTCAGGATACGATGAGGTATCTCTTCCTGTCATAGTCTATCACTAGACGATTTTATACAGCTGTCACTGTCGTGATATTATTTTTGATTCACCCAGAATTTTAATAAGTTGCCTAAAATCGTGTAATGATAGCCAGAAAAGTGGAAAAGACTTCGCCGTATACTAAAAAGGGTTAATGTAAACCAAATTACATATACAACTCGATCACGATGATTGCATTTCTATAAAGAAACAACTCAGAGGTCTTCGAATGTTATGAGGGATTGAACAGTCCTGTCTCACCTTTGCAGTGCAGAGATGTTAGTTCCCTCTCTTTAAAAAGTGAAAAATATACTTCTCAACATAACTCAACAATGCATGAATGTAAGGACTTTGTTCAGTTGAGTCAAGGATTGGTCATTTCTTTTTTACTCTTTCAGGGGCCGAGGTATTTTTTTATTTGATTTCAGTTACATTTCAGTTACATTTCAGTTACATTTCAGTTACATTTCAGTTACATTTAGACGATTTTATTGAGATTATGAAGGATGCATGGTAGCTAAAGGGATTAATTGAGATAATCTGTAGGCTTTAATTTAATACACGTCCTTCCTAAGCTGAATAAACTAACCCAATAATTGCCCGAACCTAAGGAAAAGTATGTGACCGGTACTGAATGGCTTAATAGAGATCCCTGGCCCCACAACTACTGAAGGCGACTGTACACCCACCCGCTGCCAACGTGCACTTGGACCCCTAACTCGAGGCTCTTTGTTTGGAATCTTAAAGTTTTCTTCCTTGTTACACATTCTTTCTTATTATTGTTGCGATAACATTTTCTGCGTTATGTGATTTCAGTAATGGTATATTTTGGTCTTATATTGTTATTCACTTTGTTTTTCTTATTTCTTAATAAATTTCCACTTTGCTTAGTTTTTCAACACTCTTCTAAGTACTTATCATATGCCTTTATTCTGTATAAACGTGATGCATTTGTGTGTATACCGGTAAATACCTACCCAGGAATACTTGATAGATTACCGGATAAGGATATTAATTGACAATCAAACCAAAATATAAATACTATCTCATGAAACAAGTGTACTCCAAAGTGAATGATAATATTGAGCTAATTTGTAATTGCAACTCATTTGTAAGAGGATGTAATGATTAAATCTGGGTGTGGATTAATCGATTGGTATATATTAATCTCTTCTGTATCGGCGACGTCTATAAAATTATATTCTAGGTATATTTAGAGGCTGTGATGCAGCCTAATAAGGATCCGTGGTAGAAAAAACAGTTAAGTGAGATCATTCGAAGCCTGTCAATTGCTGAAGGACCTTTTGAAACTGAATGAAATCGTCAAATAGTAGCCAGAATAATGTTAAAAGGACATCACCTGTACTGAAAAGGTTAATAATGAAGTAATGCGAGTAATGATAGATACCCAAAGCTGATGAACCACAACAGCTGACCGCGACTGTACACACACACACACACACGCTGCCAATTAGTAGTGCTTGTTTTTTTAAATTTTCGAGCACTGTATTTTAGCTTGTCCCATAGCTTAACAAAACGCCTTCCCAAGCTTCCTTCAAACTAAAAAAATGCCCACCCAGGCCCCCTTCAAGCTAAATTTGTAAGTGGGTTTTATTTCTTCTTAAAGTATTTTATGTATCTTAGTTTGCCCCCTAGGCTAACAAAACGCTTTCCCAGACTTCCTTTAAGCTAAAACAATGCCCATCCAGACACCTATCAAGCTAAATGAGTACGTTTTTCGATTACAAAACAAACAAAAATTCCCAACCGCAGGCTGATTACTTCCAATTTAATATACATCAAATAATGTGTAAGCTAATTATAATATAATGATTAAAAGACAGCTAGAACAGTCTCTCTGCGGATGGTTTATGTGTATCCCGGTATGGGTAATTGAGTTTATGTGTACCCAGGTATGGGTAATTGAGTGGACATAATGGGTATTTAATTGAATAAATAAAGACGAACATTTGGGTACAGTAGAACAAATTAGCTGAATTAAAGATAAAGTATACATATGAGCATTTGCGTTTACCCCTTCTATACCGGTGACATCTTCTGTATTTGATTTCAGCTAGATTTAGACGATTTGATGTAGTTTAGGAAGGATATATGGTAGCTGAAAGGATCAATTGAGATAGTCTATAGCTTATTAAATGGTAGACATCCTTCTTAAACTGAATAAAGTCGTCTAATAGTGGCCAAAATATAGTGAAAAGGACGTCGTCGGTATAGAAGGGGTTAATGGGGTAGGGTTTGTTCTTTAATCTATATATTTTTTTTTTATTCTTTGGTTTCCTCGCTAGACCTCCATTAAAAAAAAAAAAAAAAAAAATGACCCCCCTTCGAGAAACATTTGTACATTGTTCGGTAGAACAATGTCCCAGCCGAAGGCCGATTCTTACTAAAATTACAGGCAAGTGAGGGAGAAGGGAGTTAACAACAAAAAACTACCTCCCCCTTAATTGTGAAAGCTTAACCACATTTCATTTATCAAAGGACAATGGTGGTACAATATGCTGATGAAGAAATGTTGTCACATACTTTCACAAACAGCAGGTGATGTAATAGCGTAGGTGAGAAAGTCAACACAAGAGATCAAAATAATGCTTATAACAAGAGGCAAGTGAAAGGAGAGGTTATAACAAGAGGCAAGTGAAAGGAGAGGTTATAACAAGAGGCAAGTGAAAGGAGAGGTTATAACAAGAGGCAAGTGAAAGGAGAGGTTATAACAAGAGGCAAGTGAAAGGAGAGGTTATTAGTAATTTCGCAATCCAGTCGGTTCGGACGTATACAGTACTTGTTTCGTCTGCGCTCGAATAAAACAAAATTGGTTGTCTGTCTCTTTTACTGTCCTACTTTCCCTTCAGGGGGCAGGGGGCTAGGAATCCTCCTCCCCTTGTAAAATTCTCCTACTAGACGAGCCAGAGAAAGGGGTGAGAGAAGGCGAAAGTGGTCCAGGACCTTAAGAATTGGAACTTTCATTATTGTTTCAGTTCGGGCTCTGTCTCGAGTCGGCCACTCCCAGCTATGGGGCATGTGCCTGAGTATATACATACACACATACATACTTGCATACATATATGCATACATACATACATACGTTAAGATGTTTATGCTATATTATATTACGTTATAGGGTAAATTTAGGATACACTAAATAATGTTATAGGTTAGATTATTAGTCAGCGAACCATCTCTTAATGTCAACGAATTGGGTGAATCGGCAAGGCTGATTTTAGCCAATAAAAAGTACTTCAGAATATAGGACAGAAAAAAAAGGAGTGACTTGAAACGTAAAAGGCAGGTGGAAGAGAGGAGGAAAGGGGGCATGCAGGAGTGTGGCACTAAGGTGAACTAAGAAGAAACGACGTGTGTGTGAGAGAGAGAGAGAGAGAGAGAGAGAGAGAGAGAGAGAGAGAGAGAGAGAGAGAGAGAGAGAGAGAGAGAGAGAGAGAGAGAGAGAGAGAGAGAGAGAGAGAGAGGTATATACAACAGTGTGTGTATTATTTATGTACACTTGCATGTGTCTATGACTGTGTTCTTACGCAAGCGAGTACGAACATGTGTGTGTGAGTGTATGCAAGTATATGTGTGTGAATGTGAGTGTATAATAAATAATAATAATAATAATAATAATAATAAACGGTTTATTGATAATTGCAGCCGTAGGCTAAACATGTACAGATTAATATTTTGTAGCTTAACTCTAATTTACATTATCTTATAATAAGGACCAAAGCATTAGGTTGTATAAGAGCTGTTTGACGAGGTCAATATTATGTACTAGGTTGGCAGATGAATTTCCAGATTGAGATAATAGATTGCATAGGAGCTATTTGACCAGTAAACACACACAAGTATGTGTGTGTGTGTGAGTATGCAAGTGTGTGTGTGAGTATGCAAGTATGTGTGTGTGTGTGTGTGAGTGTATGTGTGTGTGTGAGTATGTGAGTGTATGCAAGTATGTGTGTGTGAATGTGAGTGTATGCAAGTATGTGTGTGTGTGCAAGTATGTGTGTGTGTGTGACTGTGAGTGTAAGCAAGTATGTGTGTGTGTGTGCAAGTATGTGAATGTATGCATTTAATGCTTCCAAAACTCAATTTCAAGGTGGATACCTTACTACCCGTCAGGAACCTCCAGAGGACCATCCCTTATTCTTCAACAATACAAAAATCAACCCTTCATCTTCCCTCAATGTTCTCGGTGTCTCTTTTTTCTTCTGATCTCACTTCGAAAGACCATATTACCAGTCTCGCTAAGGCAGCCTCCCAGAAGCTGGGTGTGCTCAATCGCCTCAAGGGGTTCTTTACCCCTGCTCAGCTACTTGCTCTGTACAGGGGCACAGTGCGTCCTTGTATGGAGTATTGTTCACATGTGTGGGGAGGATCCTCTCACACCGCACTCCTAGATAAAGTAGAAAGGAAAGCTTTTCGTATCATTAACTCCCATCCACTTACCAATTCTCTGCAATCTCTTTCTCATCGCCGCAATGTTGCATCTCTCTCACTATTCTATCGCTACTACAATAATCAGTGTTCCTCGGAGCTTTCCCAGTGTATACCACCTCCTCTACGTAGGGTACGTAGTACCCGCCTTGCAACACAATCCCACCCCTACTCTGTGCAACTCTCCAACCCAAGAGTGAAACGCTATTCTCAGACTTTCTTCTATTCAACTGCTGAGCTCTGGAACTCTCTCCCAGAATCAGTCTTTCCCTCTTCCTATGACTTGAATTGCTTCAAACTCCGTGTGTCCAGACATTTTAGCTCGAACGTCCCTTGATTTCGGCCCTGTCACTCTTTGAAATCTGGGGGAGGCACTCGCTGCAGGCAGTTATGCCTTTTGTCTCCCTCATTCACATAGAAAAAACAAAAAAAACAGAAAAAAGGTATGTGTGTGTGTGCATGTATGTGAATGTATGCAGGTATGTGTGTGTGACTGTGAGTGTATGCAAGTATGTGTGTGTGTGCAAGTATGTATATGTGTGTATGTGAGTGTATGCAGGTATGTGTGTGTGTAAAGGTGAGTGTTTGCAAGTATGTGTGTGTGTGCAAGTATGTATATGTGTGTATGCAAGTATGCATATGTGTGCATGTGAGTGTATGCAGGTATGTGTGTGTGTCAATGTAAGTGTATGCAAGTATGTGTGTGTTTGTATGTGCGCCAATGTATGTGTGTGTGTACGTTTACTGAGTGAAAGGCTACCCCAAGCGCTACAGAAAAAGTTGGGAGTGAGTGAGTTTGTCATGAGTGTATATGTGTGTGTGTGTGTGTGTGTGTGTATTCACTTCACTTTTCACTTGCTTGTTCGTCAAGGGGAATCCACGCAATGCGAGCTAAGCTCATTATTATCGCGCCTCCTTAACTGGGAATGTATTGCGTGAAATGCATGTTAAGTGTTTATGCATCGTTGGAATGGCTGTGGATGTGTGTGTAGTCTGTATTTTAGCCAATTGGCGACATCTGGAAACGAAGGCTTAGGGTTAATCTGTACGATACCATTCTCACTACGGTACCAGTCTCACCCGAAGGCTTAGGTTGACCAGTAGCTTAGGTTGACCAGTACGATACCCATCTCATCTTGTAACCGACCACCAACCCCAGATGGGATGTCACAACTTCGTCCACTTATACCAGGTTCCTATTTATACTGCTAGGTGAACAGAGGCTACACCGTTAGGAGACTTGCCCAAATGTCTCTTCCCCGCCCGGGTCTCGAACCCGGGACCTTCTGGTTGTGAGCCAGACGCGCTATCAGTTACGCCACGGGGAGGTGTGTGTGTGTGTGTGTGTGTGTGTGTGTGTGTGTGTGTGTGTGTGTGTGTGTGTGTGTGTGCCCTGCTTCCCTCCTTGCCTCATGCTCAAGGCTGATGGTTTATTTAGGCAATACACTTTTGATTTAGCTAGGTTTTTAGATTTGTATTTGATCCGTTTCCATAGTTTCATTATATGTTTGTGTTTTCTTTTTGCAATATACTTTTTATATAGCTTGGTTTTCATATGTATTTTTTCTCCTTGGTCTCAGCTTCGATATTTCTACAGCTAATCGTGTTTGGTGTTCATATTTCGCATGATTTTTGTCGCCTCATTTTCGATATGTTTGTGTTTAGGTCTTGTTTTTGTTCTCTTTATTATACCCTTTTTCGAGTGTTTTTTTTATAATTTTCTCATTTTGTTTTTCGTGGCCTCATTTTCAAAAACTTTCTGTGTAGGTTTTAGTGTTGTTTCGCTTCAGCATACTAATTTTTTGTTCGCTGTTTTTTTTTACCGTTTTATATTTATCTCTTTCATTTTCATGGAATCTATATTAGTTTTTGTTTTGCAGCTCTTCTTGTTTTCATACATGTAATTTCTAGATGTGCACATCTCAGCCTGTCTGTGTGTCTGGTTATCTGTTAGTCTGTCTGTTTAATTGTCTGGCTGTTTGCTTGTTTGCATGCCTACATTCATGTCTGTCTACCTGTCTGTATTTGTCTGTCAATCTGTCTGACTGCCTATTTGACCACTTCTGTCTGTAAGGAAGTTAGAACTGTAGACATTGATATTTAGCAGAAATTACCAGATTTACACGAGCTTTAGATGGATAGAAAGGATACAAAATTATATTTATGTTTGTATGTACTACTACCATATTATAGTTAGTAATTCGGGTAAAAATTAAGTCTTATAACTCAAACATGAAATTTTCAATTGATCAATTGTCTGTGAGTACTGTATGTCCGCTTCTTTGCTTGTCTCTTGGCTGTGTAATAGTGAGACTATTGCACAGGAGGATGTACTGTATTACTTCTCTATCCAGGTCTTACAAGTTGATAATATACTCTGGAGGTATTCTACGTCATACGAATAATCTATCTCTATCTATTGCCTGACGCCATGATCCCCGAAGGGGTGGCCATACGAACAAGATTATATTAAAATATTCTCAGTAATACCACAATGCTTTCATGTATCTATTCGTTGCTACCGACAAGCTGGTGGATACACTGAGAGGATAGTAAGTAAATTATATATAAAACACTGTAAATAACCACTTTCAGAAATCTAATTAATAATATGACTTTTACTACCATTTTACTTTACTCTCCTTTACAAAGCAACAATGGTACCATATGATTCACTAATAGTTTGAAGACATACTTAATTATGCTACATTGACCATTTGTGTTACCGGACCGTAATGCTTTGCCACACCTAACTACATGACAAATGAAACCGTAATATTAAAGAAAAAAAAAAATACGTTTGCATAATTATATATATAAATATTCTATTCTAGATATATGTATATATATAATATTATATATATATACTGTATGTATATATATATCTACAGAGAGAGAGAGAGAGAGAGAGAGAGAGAGAGAGAGAGAGAGAGAGAGAGAGAGAGAGAGAGAGAGAGAGAGAGAGAGAGAGAGAGAGAGAGAGAGAGAGAGAGAGAGAGAGAGAGAGAGAGAGAGAGAGAGAGAGAGAGAGAGAGAGAGAGAGGGGGGGTACGTCACGAACTCATCGGCTGGGAGTCACGAAGGGTCCTCACGCTGTCCCCGGCTCTCTTTTTGTGACCCAACATGCAAACACAACCAACACATACAAGCAAGCAAGACAAGCAAGTGAGGCAAGCAAGGTAAGAAAGCAACACAAGAAAGGTAAGCAAGTGAGGCAAGCAAAGTAAGCAATCAAGACAAGAAAGGCAAACAAGACAAGATAGTTAAGCAGGCAAGCCATGCAATCAAGTAAAAAATGGTAAGCAAGCAAGGAAGGCAATCAAGACAAGAAAGGCAAGCAAGTCAGACAATGGGGGTAAATCGGCTAGACAAGAAAAGTAAGCAATCAAGACAAGAAAGGTAAGCAATGAAGACAAGAAAGGTTAGCAAGTGAGACAAGCAAGGTAAGCAATCAATGCAAGCAAGGTAAGCAATCAATGCAAACAAGGTAAGCAATCAATGCAAGAAAGGTAAGCAATCATTGCAAGCAAGGTAAGCAATCAATGCAAGAAAGGTAAGCAATCAATGCAAGAAAGGTAAGCAAGTAAGGCAAGAAGGCAAGCAAGTCAGGCAATAAGGGTAAGCAGGCAAGACAGGCAAAATAAGCAATCAGAACAAGAAAGGTAAGCAAGTAAGACAAGAAAGGCAAGCACGTCTGACAATAGGGATAAGCAGGAAAGACAAGCAGGGTAAGCAAGCAAGACAAGATTGGCATGCAAGTCTGATAGTAGAGGTAAGTAAGTGATGCATTAAAGACGAACAACGTACACAAACAAGACATGAATGGCAAGTGAGAGAAGCAAGGTAAGTAAACAAGATAATAATGGTAAGTAAGTAAGAGACTCAAGATAGGTACAGTGGAAAAGACAACGTAAATAAACAAGACGATGAAGATAGGTAAGTGAGAGCATCAAAGTAAGCAAGCACGATACATAAAGCTAAGTATATGAGGGGTCCAAGGTAAGAAAGTGAGACGAGAAAGGTTGACAAACAAGATAATAGAGGTAGGTAAGTGAGAGAATCAAGGTAAACAAGAACGGTAAACAAAGACTGGAAAGTGAGCACATGAAGATAAACAACTCATCCAATAAGGGTAAGTAAGTGAGACAAGCAAGCAAGGTCAAAATGGCTAAACAAGAAAGGTAAGCAAATGAGAAGAGGAAGCTAGGCAGACAATTACGCAAGACAAATAAGTAAGACATTAAAGGTTTGCAAACGATACAAGAATGAGAACAGGATTGACAGAACAAAAGTAAGTAAGTGACCAATTCAAGGTAAACAAGCTCTTACTAAAACTCAAGCAAACAGTCGTCAGTGAAAACGTAAACAGATTATATAAGCATCAGTAATTAAAATAGCTTTTTTGTTGTAATTTAAGAATATTATTATATTTAGAACAATTAGTTACTGTAAAGATATCGTCTTTGTCAAGAATCAGTAAAGCAGACAATAAAATTATAAACAATTCTTGGCATACACTCAACACACACACAATATATATATATATATATATATATATATATATATATATATATATATACAGTATATACACATTTTATATATACTGTATGTATATATTTTTTCTTTCGGTTTTATATTTTTAGCTATTTATGTTTTGTAGGGAATATAGAGCAACATATATTGCCAACGTGTTATAAGAAAATAATATATGCTTGGCAGACACCTGGAAAACTAATGCAACAAAGATATTTCTGTTCATGGCATATCTTCTTATAACTGGATCTGTGTTTGATATCTATTAAATATTGTTTTTTTTTATATTTTTTATCAAATATATTTTCATGATAGAAGAAGCAGCACATTTATTACCAAGTTTCTATATAGATGTGTTAGAATTTTGGCAATAACAATGTATAATTATGATCTAAGTATACTGCATGTGTACAGTTGTAAGTCCGAAATGAGGTTGCATTGCACAAGGAACATTTTAGAGAGGGAAAATATTACATAAATTAAATATAAAGAGAACTTATACATTATTATACCCAACCATTGCCTAGAGACATTGCCGTTTGTGGACGATTGGACAGAAGAGGAATACACATTTACGAAAACTATAAATAGAAATGGGAATTTAGGAAACCTAATCCCACGTATCCTACATTTTGTGCCGCCCAGATGACAGGCGTTGTTTTTATGACCCAAACCTGAGGAGAGGAGAGTAGTTGCCAAATTCTCCAGAGACCGAGGCGAAAGAAAAATACGCGTAGTTTTGATTGGAAGCGAGGTGGAGAAGCAAAACATCGGCACGACCTCCATGCATCGGGATTATTGGAATACTTTACAAGGTATTGTGTATCGGTATATTTTGCGGTAGACTTAGTGCGTGTCTGGGCAAGAACAATATTGAGGGCAGTTTTGGCATCCATGTTAAAGGTGGGCTGTGATTGGTTGCTTTGGGTAAAGGGGCGAGGCCTCTCTCAGCGGGTTGAGCACTTGACGTAATTACAGCTGACACGCTCTCGCTCGCTCTCTCTCTCTCTCTCTCATAGAAAAACGTTTGAACATAACATTCTCTGAGTGGCTAATCTAATTAACGTCAGTTCATTGACATACACACACACAATATAACAAATGGACAGTGGAAATCCTAATTAGCAATATTTCAATATAGTATATGATTTTCTCTTTCTCTTTCTCTCTCTCTCTCTCTCTCTCTCTCTCTCTCTCTCTCTCTTTCTCAGGAAAAATCTTTTCAGAGTCTCTATTGTTCGTGGCCAAATATAATTAACACCAGTTCACGGATACAAACAAACAGCAAAACATTAGCGAAGTTGAATGTTGTCTGATCTTTCTAACAAACAAAAGTGCACATGATTGCCCCGCTCCCCCATCTCTCTCTCTCTCTCTCTCTCTCTCTCTCTCTCTCTCTCTCTCTCTCTCTCTCTCTCTCTCTCTCTCTCTCTCTCTTTTAAAACAAATGGCTAAATCTATTTTAAGAGGCTTGATAAAATTAACGCCAATTTATGTATACAAACTTGCAAAAACAGGGAGCGAAGGGGAAAGACGTCAGATACAACTAAGAACAAAAATAGACACCGAGGATTGCCCAAAGGCGGTTATACACGGGGGTTTTCTATGGCAAATATTGTTCCACAACTGTTCTGGCAACCTTTTGAGTCATTCTTGCACTGGCATTAGCAACAAAGACAAAGTAGATTGTTATACGCGACAGAAATATCGTAAAAGCATAGTTCAAAAGCGGTCAGGTCAAAATTGCGAGAAAAAAATGCATGAAAAATCGGTGGTGTAAATCCCCCTCAATTGCGCCCCACCCAGCACGAAAATGTGGACAGTAAGAGTAATGTAAAGTGACGGCAATTGAGGCTATCTCCCTGCATCTTGTTCGTGATTGTATCAACACCGTCAACGGGGAGCCGAGGGGAAGGGAGGGGAACAGATTCAGAGAGGCGGAGTCACATCACGAATTTGGATCTGCAACTATAATTTCTCTGGTAAGTAATCTAAGAACATTATTATATTAAGAACATATAATGATCAAAATAATAGAAAGCTGACTAACATTTACTCAGTTGTAGGAAATATAGAGCATGGTACAAATTGCGTGATACGAGATCATTTTCTGACAATATTCGATCGAAACTTTTGTTTAGCAACATTATAGGTAGAGTCATAATATGCAGATTTTTTTTTTTTATTAGCAACTAATTTTTTGACATCGTTGAATGTGGCTTCAATTGTCAACTTTTGTCTGGCAATACAATAATAATGGAGACGTAAAGGAATTGATTTTACGCATAAATTCAGATCAACATATATTTTGGTAATATATTTGAGCTCTCTTGCAATGTTATCGACAATTAGACTGAAGGCAGATTTTCGTAGGAGGCTGAATATAAAATAAATAAAAATAAAATATAGTCAGAAACATGTAACCAAGAGTTGCCAAAAGAATGTGTCGGACAAGTTCTGGTGTGACTCAGGGTTAACATCTGTTCATTGGTACTCTTACATTCATTTCGGACTCCGTTATAATTATATGGCACACACGAATACAAAACTACAATAAAGCAAACACAGAAATAAAGGTCAAAGATTCACCTTGCAGTATGCCATGAAGTAATCTTTCACTTTGGTATGACTGTTGTAAAACATTATATCTATGTGGATGTCAAAGTGTTAATTGACATATATTTAACCATTTTTAATATCAACTTTTCATCTTCAGCTCCATAAAATAGTATAAT
Source organism: Paralithodes platypus (assembly GCA_032716605.1). Taxonomy (NCBI): domain Eukaryota; kingdom Metazoa; phylum Arthropoda; class Malacostraca; order Decapoda; family Lithodidae; genus Paralithodes; species Paralithodes platypus. The sequence continues at coordinate 28,696,891 of CM064519.1, forward strand.
GTTAGCCTGAAGAAAAGCAGAATAATGCCATCGTACACTGAGCAAGCTAAGTAACGGGAAAAAGTGCCAAATTTAGCTCGGACATAGCAGTAAATATAAACACATTCTTTGAACAAGAGTGCTCGGTAGAATCCATATCACAGTCATGCATGCAGTACTATCCTGGGTAGCTGCTTGTATCATGATTTGTGTTTCCGAGATTTTGTTTTAATTTGTATCCTCATTGCGGACCCATCCATGACATCATAATGGTGTTGTTATATCAACTAGGATTTGTTTGTATCATATTTGATAATATAACACATTGTATTTATATATTTTATTTGCGTATACTATAATACCTATGTAGACTTGACAAAGTCAGTTAGTCTGTGTCAGTGGGTCTATAGGAAAGACAGGCATTATTGATTCAGCCTGGTAGCTTAGGGGATGTTAAGCTTGCTCAAGGGATGTTAGGTACAGATATATATTGATAAAAATTGGTTATAGTTGGTAAAATTTCATGTATATGCTTAGCTTCCCATTTTTATTTTATTTCGTTGTATGTAAGCTTGCTCTGTACGCCTGGCATTTGTAACGGCATTTGTTCAGTAATAGTACAAGAGGAAAGTTAGTAAGGAAGATAGTCATAGAGATAGTGTACCCCTGTAAGTGCATTTCGTAGCCCTGTCGAATTCATTCCATTCCAGTTCTTATGGTAATCCAGCCCTTCGATGTCATGTCCCTTCCTGTACGTCAATACCTTCAACTCTCTCGATTTCCAGTGGTATGATTACGGTTCCCACGACATATGTCATGCTGCACTGCAGACCACATGCAAACAAACAATATCCTTAAACAGGCTTAACAAAATAATATCCATTGCAGGAGATACACGGTTGGCTCTCAAAAACAAGATACAACAAAAATTGACAAAAGTACAGTCATACGAAAACATTACGTCGCATCTTCACAACAACAAAATATGCTTCGCTTTTGATAATATAAACTTATACTCTTCAACAAAAATGAATATAGCTTGAATGTAAACTTTGTTGATGTGGGTTAAGTGCTTCTCGGAGTGTCTGTACAGTAAAATAGATAGTTAAAAGCTCCCTATAGACGCCTGTGCTCCAGCGTTGTCTAGACGCCATAATTACCCCAGCACAGAGATGCTGATCTTGTTGATAAAAAAACAGTCAGGTGTTCGACCAGTTTGTAACGGAGAGGTTACTACACTTACGGTATATCAACACAATGTTTCTTACCTACCTACTGTACCTTACATATGTTTCATTGTAGGCGTATCTGGTTACATTTACACAATTGTATTTATCTTAAGATTGAACCCTGTGGTAGTCTATTTGTAACTTGATTATATCAAGTAATGTTTTAAAATTAGTTAAATGTGTGTGGGTTTTTTTTGCCAGCATTAGCAAACTTGATAATTCCAGAAAGAAACACTTCGTGTTTGATAGATTAATTGAGGAAGATTGATTTGATTTTACAAAGCAAAAATGTATAAAACGATATGAATAATTAATGTATGTTGCCTTTATGGACTTGGAGAAGGCCTATGACAGAGTGGATAGAGAAGGCATGTGGAAAGTACTTAGAATATACGGAGTAGAGGGCAAGTTGCTGAAAGCAGTGAAGAGCATGTATGAGGGTGCAAAGGCGGCAGTACGTGTGGAGAGTGAGCAGAGAGAGTTCTTTGACCTGAATGTTGGTTTGAAACAGGGGTGTGTGATGTCCCCGTGGTTGTTTACTGTATATATGGATGGAGTCATGAAAGAAATCCTATCAAGAGCAGTGGATGTTGGTGTATCGCTGACAAGGGAGGGAATTAAGTGGAAGCTACCTATACTTCTGTTTGCGGATGATACAGTTCTGATGAGTGATAATGAATGGGAGTTGCAGGGTCTGGTAAATGAGTTTGGAACAGTGTGCGAAAAACGGAATTTGAAGGTAAATACGGGAAAGAGCAAGGTTATGGTCTTCGAAAGGGGTGAAGTCACAGAGTGTGAGGTGAAGCTGAACGGTCAGGCTATGGAGATAGTCAACTCTTTTATGTATCTGGGCAGTGTGTTGAGTAAAGATGGGACTATGGATGAAGAGGTGCGGGAGAGGGTACAACAGGGGAAGAGGGTTGTAGGAACTCTAAAAGCAGTAACAAGAAATAGGGTGGTCAGTATGGAAGTGAAGAAGTCCTTGCATGACAGTGTGGTAATCCCGACACTGACTTACGGAAGCGAAGCATGGACGTTGGTTGAGAGACTCAGACCAAGAGTGAGAGCAGTGGAAATGAATTACTTAAGGAGTGCGTGCGGAGTTACATGGAGGGATAGACAGACTAATGAGGAAGTAAGAAGGAGGTGTGGTGTGGAGGTAGATGTGCTGGAAAGTGTGAAAAGGAACAACTTGAGATGGTTCGGCCATATGGAACGTATGAAAAGCTAGAGAATGACTAAGAGGGTGTACGAGAGCGAGGTGGAGGGACAGAGAGGGAGAGGTAGACCGAATATGAGGTGGAAGGATGGAGTGAGGAAGTACATGAACGAAGGCGGTGCTGGTTGGGGGGAGGGGCGTCGACTGACTGGGGACAGAGGTGCATGGGGGCGGTTCGTTCGTGGCCACCCCTTCGGGGATCACGGCGTCAGGCAATAGATAGATAGATAAACTAATTAATATTTAAACGTATATATGTATATACGGTATATATATATATATATATATATATATATATATATATATATATATATATATATATATATATATATATATATATATATAATAGAGAGAGAGAGAGAGAGAGAGAGAGAGAGAGAGAGAGAGAGAGAGAGAGAGAGAGAGAATGACGGAGAGAGAGAGAGAGAGAGAGAGAGAGAGAGAGAGAGAGAGAGAGAGAGAGAGAGAGAGAGAGAGAGAGAGAGAGAGAGAGAGAGAGAGAGAGAGAGACCGTATGATACAAGGTGAAATTTAACAATTAAGAATAAGTACTATCAAGAGGCAAACCTAAATTGAGATTGTAATATGTGAATAATGTCCCCATCAAGCATAAGTCAGAACACGAAGCTTTAACCCCTTCCCTACCGGCCAATTTATTTTGATTTTATTCATGCTATATACAGGTATAGACGATTTTGTGCCGCTTAAAAAGGGCCTCCAGCAATTAACCCTCTCCGACATATGACGCAATTTTGAGCCTATTAGGGATACTTTAAAGCCTTTATTACCATCAGGGTTTTTTACAAACCTTTATTTTAGTTACTTCAACCTCTGCAGTTGTCTTTGAGTTAGATGTGGGCAGAAAACTAATTTTGGAGAGGTAATTATAAGAGTGAGAGAACTCTATTTCTTATTGCTAATCTGGCAACCTCTGCGTCATATATGTCTGAAGGGGTAAACAGGCTTCGAACTATCTCACTTAACCATTTTTACTACCACAGATCCTTCTTAAGCTGCACTAAATCGTCTAAATATAGCTAGAATAAAATTATATAGCCGTCGCCGGTACAATATGGTTAAGTGAAACGCAAACATGTACTCCGGTTATTGTATTATATCTTAAAGAGGAAGCAATGTTTAGGACGGAAAAATCACATTAGATTAGACCAAATTACAGTCGAGAGTCAGATAATATCGTAGTACACTTTATGTCATATTAAAAGATACGATATTTTTTTCTTCAGTTGAGAATTATATTTTAAGATACCAAGAGACAAGAAAAACGATCACAATGAGGAACATCAGATAGAGACAAAGAACCGCACTGTAAGAATATATTGTATTTACTAAAGACATGTAACGGGCTTTAAGGGGAGATTTCCACCTGGAGGATTTTTTTCTGAACCTCTTTCTCCCTCATGTTTAGCCCCATTGCTTGTGAGATTTAAAGACGCTTGCCTCACTAGTTTGGCGATTTTAAGAACCCTCGCCCCATTTCTGTCAATTTTAAGACCATTCGTGCCATTTAGGTGTCGATTTGTTCCTGGCGAGCTATAGCAAGCCTGTAATTTAAGGGGCACCGGCCTTCGGCCGGGAAATTTTTCTACCGAAAAATGTACAAATTTATATTGAAAGGGGGTCAAGGGGGAGTAATTTTAAGCTTGATGGAAGTCTAGGGAATCAACTAAAAACCTCCCCTTAAAGGCGTCAATATAGCCTTTATATATATATATAGGTTTGTTGGTAGCAATAAAGCCATCCAATTATGAGGATAGAGAGGTATATCAACTAATCAAATGTAGATCACTATCTATATTCCAAAATTGATTGTTCTTACTTTGTTTATGTCGTTGATATTTTACAGTTCAAAGGTAGAATTGGAGTTAAGGTGACAGAATTACCAGAGGTGGAAATATATACAGGGTGACTGGGTTTTAAAGTGCCTTAACTATAGGTGGAATTATTGGTAGGTTGACTGGATTAGAAATGTTATTTATGGTAGGATGACTGCATTAGAGGTAGAATATTTGATGGGGCTACTGAATTTAAAGTATAATTATTGAAAGGTTGACTGATTTTAAAGTATAATTATTGGTAGGCTTACTGGATTAGAGGTAGAATTATTGGTAGGGTATACTAAATTATAGGTAGAATAATCAGTAGGGTAGCTGAATTAGAGGTAGGATTATTGGGAAGGTTACTGAATTAGAGGTAGAATTATTGGTAGGGTGACTGAATTATAGGTAGAACTATTGGTAGGGTTACTGAATTAGAGGTAGAATTATTGGTATGGTTGTTGAATTAGAGGTAGAATTATTGGTAGGGTAGCTGAATTAGAGGCAGAATTATTGGGAAGGTTACTGAATTAGAGGTAGAATTATTGGTAGGGTTACTGAATTATAGGTGGAACTATTGGTAGGGTTACTGAATTAGAGGTAGAATTATTGGTAGGGTTGTTGAATTAGAGGTAGAATTATTGGTAGGGTGACTGAATTATAGGTAGAATTATTGGTAGGGTGACTGAATTATAGGTAGAATTATTGGTAGGGTGACTGAATTACAGGTAGAATTGTTGGTAGGGTGACTGAATTACAGGTAGAATTGTTGGTAGGGTGACTGAATTAGAGGTAAAGTTATTGGTAGGGTTACTAAATTAGAGGTAAAATTATTATTAGGGTTACTGAATTTAAGGTAGTATGAGAGGAGGAAGGACATTCACAGAGACATTTTTCTGCCAAACAATTTACACATTTACCTAGAAGGGGGATCTTGGGGATGATTTTTGAGCTTGATGGAGGTCTAAGGAAGAAACTAAAAAATAATAAATGACTGAATAAATCGACTAATAAATAGACCCTCCCCCCATAACACAGCCTGCTAAAGGACCATACTCCAAAAATCGGCCTTAAGTTTAAATTGCATAGGGCTTTGATTACATTAGCTTAGGTATGGTTAGGTATGTTATAGTCGTTATTTATGTTCTCGTTGATGGTAAATTGCCATGTCTTTACCTTGATTACATAGCTACAAAGGAGGTAGTGTAGCGAAATATGGTGATAATTATGAAAACTTGGATATATTGTGATACAGAAACATAAACGAGAGAGAGAGAGAGAGAGAGAGAGAGAGAGAGAGAGAGAGAGAGAGAGAGAGAGAGAGAGTAAAGCAAGAGAGCGAGTGTCATTCCTTGTTAGGGCAGCACAGGATGTTGTGTCCGTCATCATCACCACCACCACCTCTAGTGTCCTTCTCTCTCTTTCCTAAGGTGGGATCTCTCTCTCTCTCTCTCTCTCTCTCTCTCTCTCTCTCTCTCTCTCTCTCTCTCTCTCTCTCTCTCTCTCTCTCTCTCTCTCTCTCTCTCTCTCTCTCTCTCTCTCTCTCTCTCTCTCTCTCTCTCTCTCTCTCTCTCTCTCTCTCTCTCTCTCTTTTCCTGACTTACTTTTATCTTGCGTGTTACCTTCTCTTTCCCCCTTTAACTACTTTCCACTCATAATACCTTCTCTCTCTCTCTCTCTCTCCTTCGTCTCCTTTTTTCCTAGCTCATTTTTTCCATGCTTGTTGGCTTCTGTTTTGCCTCTTTAGAGTACTTTCCTCTATAAAAACCTACCCCCTCCCATCCCACCCACCTCTCTCTCTCTCTCTCTCCTAAGTTTCGTTATTCCTAGCTTACTTTTCCCCAGCTTGTTGCCTACTTGTTGTCTCCTTTAACTATTTCCCTCTTATTATACCCCCCCCCCCCTTCACTCTCTCTCTCTCTCTTATTGACGCATTTACTCTCCACTGTCTCACCCACTCCAGTCTAAGTGTGACTTACTCTACCCATCCATCTTCTCATAAGTTTCTCTAGCGGCGTCACACAGTCAGATTTTTTTGTTTTTTTGCGTTCTTATAGCTTCTTTATGATTTTTGCTATTGCTTTCCACCACATTCTCGCCGATGTTCCTTTAGAATACCGGATTAATGTGCGACCGAAAGCAACACTAGGCTCCAACTCAATAAACGAGTGAATTTACCGACCCTTGTGAAAAAATTACAAGTTTTAATACAACAATCGCAAATCCGATATTAGCTAGTAAAAAGACAGCAACCTTGCCATGATACCTCGCCTTAGCTTTCCTAAATGTCACTCAGATTCAAGGCGGCTTCACATGGTCCGAGGTGCGTGGTGGTACTTGTAAAAGTCCATGTATGGTATCCTGGAATATGGATCCTACGACTTGTGTATGAATTGAAATACATTATTCAAGTAGGATTTCCTTCTTCCTTAAATAGATAGGAAAAGGTTAAGTATCCGTAATCACCCCATGGTCGAGTTGGTTAAAGCATAGACTATCGTCCTGACTGTCGGTGATTCGAGCCCCGCTAAGAATAAAAAACAAAAAAAACACATTTTGTAGCTCACGTGTATTTGTGAGCTATACTGAATATATATATATATATATATATATATATATATATATATAAATATATATATATATATATATATATATATATATATATATATATATATATATATTTATTCTTGGTTACGAAATTATTATCACATTTCTAAGTACTAATAATTTTAGTTTACTTACAGAATGAAGTTAAAAGCTTGAGTGCTAATTCTTATTCTGGGAGCCAATTAACAAACAGATACAGTATAATAACACACTCCAATAACCACATATAAAAAACACACAAGTGCATTCCCAATTGTCATTGATGATTTACTTATCCACGATATTCAAAAGAAATTACATTTTATATTACGAAATAAGACATTCCTGAACATTCTAAAAACAAAAAAAAGTGGTCCCGTGAATCACATGTAATCAGAGAAACTCACGCATACCCGGCTCTGTGATTTCTTGACAAACGTAATTTGGAAAGATATTTGAGCCATTTCATTGATTTGTAAGAAAGTGACTCAGACTTAAAGCAAAATGTTACACAGAAACTTGATTTATCAACATTTGAATACAAGATGAAAAAGGTTGACAGGAAAAACTTGCTCAAAATATAATACAACCTCATTAGGTACTGGTAATGAAACTAATGGGGAGGTGTTTTTTGTTGTTGTTGGACCCCCTTCTCCCTCGTGCTTAGCCCCATTAGTTCTGAGATGTTTACACCTTTCGCCCTATTTCATTGACAGTTTTAAAACATTTCGTGCCATTTAGGTGTCGATTTTTTGCTGGTGATAGATAGCGATCCTGTAATTTGAAGAGGAACCGGCTTTCGGCCTGGATATTTTTCTACAGATAAATATACAAACAATTCTTGAAAGGGGGTCTAGGGGGTGTTTTTTTTTTAAAGCTTGATGGAGGTTTAGCGAGGAAACTAAAACATAAAAGAATTACTAAATATATAGCCCCCAAAACAAGCAATACCCCCTTAAAACCATATGTTCGAATCCCTGGACTGCCACATGTATTTGTTGATTTAATTAATTGAGTTTAGGAGTAAAGTCGGTTGGTGGAGGGAACATAATAATACATTGTAGATTAGAAACAAAAGTTGCATAAGCAAATGCAGGTCAACAAGGAAAAAAGAGAAAACACCAAGAGATAAACAAGTCGTACAGAAGCAGCAGGGTTCATTGGGACAGCTGCACCACCCGTGAGATGATGCACGATGAAGGCCTTTCAACACTTATTTGTGCTCGTTCAACCCTGCAATCCCCACTGCAACACTCAGAAACTCTTTATGGTATTCATATTTTTTTCTTCTCACAAACTCGCCAATTAATTTACAAATAAACCTAACTAGTGAGATCAATGAAAGTAATGAATACATATGGTACTCCAAGGACTCGAACCTAGGATACTCATACCGAAATTCTGCACACTAAACACTAGGCTGTCAAGACAGTTATGAAGGATGATTGATTAAGAATACACTAAACAAAATCATTAGTATATTATAGTACTGTATTATCAATGGGGGTATATTTATAATGGCTAATTCTTGATATATATTTTTAATATAACTTTCCATCCTTTTTATTGGAAGTGATATTCACTACCAATGTATCTTTAAAGTGGAGCATTATTATGGACACTTTATTAACCAATTTCATACATTCTTCAAGCCCTTATGTTTGAAGTGCAGATTATTTAGCACATTGATGTTTAGGGATGTTTTCAAACGTATAAAGTCAATAACATATCTCAAAATGATCTGACTTTCTGAGTAAAGATAGAGTAGAAGATAAGTATACAGTTTTTATACAAATGAGAACATTAAAAAGCACAGCTTGAAAAAATAACACCCCCGAACTTAACTGAAACTGTATAGAATCTCACGTGTCCACAACATTTTACAAAAGCGCTGCACTGCTCCAAACCTCAAATATTTAGTAGTAGTATTAATAAAACTGTATAGTTACCGTCAATTACCGCTCAACACACATACACTAATGATCGTTTGAGAAACAGATGAAGACATTCAGTTAAAGGTATCAGGTATTTGGAAACCGTTCAATTGCAAGAGAACAGGAGGTAAATGAACTAAGAATGTAATGTTCTATTTGTTTAATCATTGGAATATAAACAGAAGGAAAACTAAATAACTAATTTAATTTAGAACTCCTTATACTCTAAATCACAAACATAAAAGGTGAATGCATATAGTTTCTAGATGATCATTGGGTAAAGGAAACATTTAAATACAAAGAACAATATTATATGATGATGATAAAATAGATTAGGGGTTGAAATACGTATCGCCCTCCCCTAAAGAATGAAAATTGAGATAAATAAAAGTAAATATAGGTAAAACTGATAAAAGGGTGTAGACAGGCTCGTGATCAGCCTTCCCCCTCCACAAGTAGGTTCTGATCCCTTTAGAGTCTGTCTGATCCCCCCTTTGATCCTGGCTTTCTGGCCCCTATTACTGATACTTGGGATGGAGGGAAGGACGGAAGGAATGAAGGCAGGAAGGAAGGTAGAAAGATAGATAAATGAGTAGACAGATAAATATATAGATAAATATAAAGACAGACAGACTGACAAATATATATATATATATATATATATATATATATATATATATATATATATATAGAGATATATATATATAGAGAGAGAGAGAGAGAGAGAGAGAGAGAGAGAGAGAGAGAGAGAGAGAGAGAGAGAGAGAGAGAGAGAGAATTACTTAAATAAGAATGAGAAAGATAAATCAAGGTAATAATTTAAAATAAATGGAAAACATTAGCAAATGCATGTACTGTACCAAGAGAATTCGGAGAATGATAGTCCAATGAGAGGTAAACGGAGAGATGATGAAGTAGGGTATGATAAATGTATAAAGAGATCGAAGTATAATATAAAATCCCTATGGACGAGGTAGGATGCTAGAATGACCATATACAAATACAAAACAAAAATATATAACATAGCAAAACATAAACATGGAAGGCGTTGACAGAATGGATCCAACAGACAAAAAGATATAACATAGCAAAACATAAACATGGAAGGCGTTGACAGAATGGATCCAACAGACAAAAATGGCCTAGGGAAAAATAGAACCAACGGTAAGGTAGGTTACAAAAGAAATGAGAAAGACAAATTAAACAAACTTCGAAAGGAAACCTGCACGAAGACATGCATATGCAGAATAATTTATCGATAGCGTTGTTGAGTTAAATATAGGAAGTTAGAAGAGAGGTATATATAATAAAGAAAGAGTGGGTATGTCACGAGTGGTGAAAGGTAAACACGACAAAAATACAAAATCGATTGTACAGAAACATATTTTATAGTCAACTGTATAATCTGATCAACAAATCATAGATTGACGATAAATACGCAAATATGATAAATCTGTATGCAAAAAGAATAAATTGTAATACTAGTAAAACAAATTACCTCTTTCCTTATGGAGAACTATATTTCCTAAAAAGATATTTCGAGTGAAAACGAGTTACCCAATTTACCCGGACCTTGACATTTTAGGCCTACCCGCCCGAGCTATTCAATGAGCCTATGAAGTTATAACTGGGCCGGAATTTTGGGGGTGAAAAGTCCCCTTGGGGCTGTCAGAGGAATAATGGTGGGAGGCAAGATGGATCAGGGAGGGGGGGGGGGGGAAGAGCCTTTATCCTTCCAGGGGGGATGGGCCGGGGGTTTTCTGGACCACTTTCTCCCTCGTGTTTAACCCCATTAGTTTTCAGATGTTAAGATGTTTGCTCCTTTAGTTAGTCGATTTTAAGACCTTTCGCCCCATTTCTTCGTCAATATTTAGACCTTTCGCGCTATTTAGGTGTCGATTTTTACCCTGGCGAACAATAGTGAGCCTGTAATGTTGGAAGAACCGGCCTTAGGCCGGGACATTTTTCTACCGAAAAATGTACAAATTAATCTAGAAGGGGGATCTAATGGATGTATTTTAAAATTTGATGGAGGTCTAGGGAGGAAACAAGAAAAATAATGAATACATGCAAAAATCGCCCAAAAAGTGAACCATTTCCCCTTCCATGGTCCACGCGGCTCTCCAGGGGCTATAGCTTCATTTGGTCCAAGCAGCGCTTTATCCATATTCGTAAGTTGTTCGTCCAGACCTAACCTACCTAAATAATCCCCCCTTTCTCCATAGTTGTAAGTTGTTCTACCATACTTTACATACCTTAATAAACAATCCTGTCTCCATAGTTGTAAGTTGTTCTACCACACCTAACCTACCTAACTCAAACCTTCTTTCTCCACATTCGTAACTTATTCGACCAGACCTAACCTACCTAAATCTAACCTTATTTCGCCACTTTCGTGAATTATTCGACCAGATCAACCAGTCCTAAATCAAACCTTCTTTTCTTCACATTCGCAATTTATGCAACTTACCTTTCCTACCTAAATTTTTGAGCTACAACAGCCCTTCGTCATCACCTCTCTAGCGAATAATAACTTTCAGCAAATAAGTACAAAATATCTGAAGCGATTTGGTGCCTTTTGTTTAAATAGCTAATACAAATTCTAAGTAGCATAATTAATATAAGCAAATCTGATAAATATAGTTTGTTTACATGCTGAAGAATGCAGAGGAAAGCAAGAAGTACCATAGTTAGTAATCCTTGCGTGTCTGCTTGTGGGATATCTTACTAACCTATGGGAAAGAGGAATAGAATGAAGTAACATTATCATAGACGGCTGCCTTTAAGGTCATCCAAAATCCCAAACCCTCTCAGTAATAAGACGCCATTTTCAGCTTGTTCTGGCTAACATTAAACGAATTGATACAACTTAGGAAGGATCTTTATTAATGAAAAGGGTAAAATATATCTCAATTAACCCTCTGACTTCTACAGAATATTCCTAAGCTTCATAAAGTTGTCTATTAATAGCCAGAATAAAACGAAACAATTATTCATGTTCATATACTGAATGTTTTAACGTAACTTAGAAAGTATACACAATGGGAGTCGTCTTCAATAAATATAAAAAAATAACACATTTTATGCCAGGTGGTATAGCCCCACAAATGGTGTCGAAAATACTTAAGGGGAGATGGGCGTATTTATTTCCTCATTAATGTATCTTTTTATCATTTTAAAGTTTCCTCCCTAGACCTCCATCAAGCTTTAAAAAAAAAAAAAAAAAAAAAAAAAAAAAAAAAAAAAAAAATCCTCCTTCAAGATACATTTGTAAATTTTTCGATAGAAAAATTTCCCGGCCGAAGGTCGGTTTCTCTCAAATTACAGGCTCGCTTTCGGTCGCCAGGAAAAAAATCGACGCCTGAATGACACGAAAACTCTTAATATTGCCAAAGAAATGGGGTGAAAAGTCTTAAAATCGCCAAACTAATGGGCCGAGCGTTATGCAATCTGAAAATTAATGGAGCTAAACATAAGGGAAAAGGGGGGGTCAGAAAAACGACCCCTCTCCCCTTAAATAGTTTCTGTAGTCCAAAATATCTCTGTCCTCGATATATCTGATGACGTCGGCAGCAGCATCGATTTATGGATACGTCTATGCCTGGTGTTGCCGAGGTTTGACTGGTCTCGTGTCGATATGCTACTAGATTTATTGATGGCTTCTTATTGGTATGTTCTGGAAAGAAAACGGTATACTCAACCCAGCGCCAGTTACTTTCATGCACGATTACGGGATAGCTTAGATTTAGCTTTACCGACGACTGAAACTTTAAAAAACTAACTCTCAGAGGATAACAAACTCCGGTAATAGTTTATTCAAGCATAGTTGCAGACTCATTTAATCTCATTCAACTAGTCAACCAACCCACCCGTGTACCAGATAATCCTAATCATAATTCCCACCTACTGGACTTATTTTTAACAACCAATTCAGAAAATTATGATGTTACAGTGAGGTCCCCACTTGGATCTTCTGATCACTGTCTGATACAGGCCACCTGTCTATCACCTACCACACCTTCCCACTCTGAACCTGTTTTGATGACTAAATGGCATTACGATAGGGCAGACTGGGAGGGTCTTCAAGGTTTCTTTATTGATATTCCCTGGACCTCTTTCTTTTCTAATGATGCACACTCCACCTTGAGCCACATACAAGATTTTGTAAAAATTGGAATGGAAACTTTTATTCCTCATCAAAAGTACAGTAAAAGATCTAATTCACCTAAATGGTTTGACCATAATTGTGCTAGAGTAACTGAACAAAAAGCAATAGCCTACAATGCATACACAAGATCAAAAACACATGAAGCCTTTAATTACTTTAGAAACATCAGAAATCATGCCAAAACTGTATTAAACCTAACTAAATCAAACTTTCTCCATAAGCAGGCAAATAAACTTCTAAATAATCCAAATGATAACAAAATATTTTGGTCTACTCTTAACTCATTCAAATCCAACTTCACTACTGCTTCATCCATTCCACCATTAAAATATCCGACTGGCAATCTTGTAAGTGACCCACGAGGTAAAGCTAACCTTCTTGCAGATATTTTCTCCACCAACTCAACCTTAGATGAAATAAATCAAGATGTCCCTGTACTTAATTTTAATTCACCTGAAATTCCCTCACTTAAGATCCACACCAGACATGTCAAAACTATTTTGCAGAATCTCTCAGTAGATAAGGCTCCTGGTCCAGATGAAATTCCTCCAATAGTACTTAAGAATTGCTCCTTGGTGCTCGCTCCTGTATTGGCAAAAATTTTCCGTCTGTGTACTCATACCTCATGCTTCCCAATACCCTGGAAAGAAGCAAACATCCATCCAGTTCCTAAAAAAGGTGCCTCTTCAGATCCATCAAACTACAGACCAATAGCTATAACTTCCACTCTTGGCAAAGTTTTTGAAATTATATTAAATAATCACATAATTAAGCATCTGGAGAATAATAAATTAATCAGTGATAGGCAATATGGTTTTAGACGATGTCGATCAACTGCAGACATTCTTTGCCTTCTTACGCATCAAATCAACCAAGCTACAGACCAACATGGTGAAACACATACAATAGCACTGGATATATCAAAGGCATTTGATAGAGTCTGGCATCAATCCTTATTGTCGAAGATGTCACACTACGGCCTTGCATCATTAGTTCCACTAATTTCTTCTTATCTTCATAACAGAAAAATACGTGTAATGGTAGATGGCCTTTATTCTCAATTTCACTCAATAAATGCTGGTGTTCCCCAGGGATCAGTTTTGGCCCCAACTCTGTTCCTCATTCATATCAATGATCTCATATCTACCACTCATAATCCAATACATTCCTACGCAGATGACTCAACACTCCACAGTTCCTTCACATTTACCAATTCTTTCACCCAACCCGATCTTATAAATTCAAAAATAAACACTGCAATTTCTCTGAACCAGGACCTTTCTAGAATTAATGAATGGGGACAAGAGAATCTAGTTTCCTTTAATGCACAGAAAACCAAGTACATTAAATTTTCTAACTGACAGAATCTCACTGACTCCCATATATTTTTTAATGATGTAAATATTCCCACTTCCCCTAGTATTGACATTCTCGGTGTAACATTAACTACTAACTTGAGCTGGACACATTATGTTAGAAGCATTGCTAAGAATGCCTCTAAAAAACTGGGACTCCTGTACAGAGTTCGAGAATTCTTCACTGACGAGCAGTTGGCCGTAATATATAAAAGTCATGTGCGTTCTCAGATGGATTACTGTTCACCTCTGTGGGGTGGAAGTGGAGTGGTTGCATTGAGGCAGTTGGACAAAATTCAAAATAAAGCTATTAGATTAATCAATAACCCTGCAATCACACAGGACCTTCCTACATTAGCCATACGAAGAAACGTTGCATCCCTTGCATTATTCTACAGATATTTCACAGCAATTGTTCCGAGGAACTTGCTTCAATTGTGCCGCCTCTCCACATCTTTCCCCGTAGAACTAGGGCAGCTGAGAGCGCCCATGAATTTACACTTTCTCCTCCACAATGCAGAACTTCTGCTTATCAGAATTCATTTATCCCCAGAGCTACTACTCTTTGGAATTCACTTCCCTCGAATTGCTTTCCACAAACTTACAATCAACAAATGTTTAAATCCAGTTGTTACAAACATTTTATGAATGGAGGATGCCTTTAGGCACATGGACCTTTTTGTTTTATCTGTGTTTTTCCTTCCTCCGTTCATTGTCTCTTAAAAAAAAAAAAAAAAAAAAAGTACATTGGGGTTTGTAATTGAAGATTAATGTTAAGAACGGGGTGTTACTTATATATCTGCCTCTAAAATTGTGGATGTGATAGACTCGGGGAGAGTGGGGTTTCGGAGTGACACGGGGGGGGGGGGGGGGGGGGGGGGGGTTCGGGGTGACAGGGGGGTCGCTGGGACCACTACAATGGCTGCAGAGACAGAGCTGGAGTTTTGTGGGTCTATTTTCAGTGTTGTTACCTTCACCATTACAAAACCCGCCCAAGATCCAGAAGTAATAGCCCAATCTCGCCCCCTCTGCCATTTTATGTCAGCGTCTAACCTTATTGACATTGTATTTTCTGTTATATAGCATAGTTTTTGCTATGATATTGTGATTATAATATCTGAAAAGCAACCTAAAATTCGCTAAATTTCTATATTTTCTGCAAATGGTTTTCAAAACTAGCCCAATTGTGTGTGTAAACCCCGACCTTGGTAACTCTGGCTACATTGTCCTGGTACTGACAGGGCGATCATGGACAAAGACACAACAAGCCAACATTGTCCTGCCTCTATTGACAGAAGTATGTGTCACCAAATGCCGCATGCAAGCGATCGTAAAGTTTATTCCACAAGACTTTGTAAAACTTCACACTTTACTATCGCAGGATAATTTCCCTGGATTTACCTTGGTTAATTAATCTAACTTAACCAAGACTCCAGCCTAACTCAACTTAATCATGATAGTTAAGTTAGGCTAGATATGGTTAGGTCATATAAAGGCAGGTTAGCTTTGTGAAGGTAGAATAGGCTAGATTAGGTAGGTTAGTTTAGGTTATGTCATATTCGGTTGTTTAAGTTAGGCTAGATTAATTTAGACCAGGTCAGGTTAGATTAATTAAGTTAGGTTAAATCAAGTCAGGGTAGGTTAGATTGGCTAGGTTAGTTAAGTTGGATAAGGTATCTTAGACTTGCTAAAGTTAATTTATCGTAAGACCTACCTGGTAAAAGGAGTATGAATGCAAAATACTACGAATACTTGGAGATTATAATGCCATAGTTGTGGAATATCTTTAGCAGTTTTCTATTCACAAGTCCGCCATTTTTATATTCCGTCCTCTCTCACTTACCCGTGACTAAATGGGGCGATATTCTTACTTCACAATCTGGACACGACCTCTATGCTAACTTGCAAGATAGTTCACTTTTTCAATTTGTACAATCTCCGACCCGTGGTAATAATGTGCTTGACCTTGTACTCGCAACAAAAGAAGAATTAATAGAGAATTTGAATGTTGGTGATGAATTCAGTAACAGCGACCATCGTACGATAACTTTCACTTTAAAGTTTACTAGTAACAAATCAAATAGCAGCATTGAGAAAGTCCCTAATTTCAAGAAAGCAAATTTTCATAAACTTAAATCAAAGCTTAAAGAAACTGACTGGAGCTTTCTGACTAACAATAACGACATAAATACATCCTGGGAGTGTTTCACAACCACTTACCTTAAGGCAGTGCAAGACTGCATACCATCGAAAATACGGCGTCCAGGCCATAATGATAAGCCCAAATGGTGGAATAAAGATATTTCAGACGGTCTGCTTGCTAAAAAATTTGCTAATGATAGATTAAAATCCTCACAAAATGACGAAGAACGGGTGAAATTTGTAGAGCTACGACCAAAGCCAAAAAGTTAATTAAGCAAAGTAAAAAGACCCTGGAGTTACATGTTGCGAATCAAAGTAAAACAAACCCGAAAGAATTCTATAGTTATATCAGAAAGAAAAAAGTAGTTACTTCAACTGTTGGACCGTTAGTCGATGAAAATGGAGAATACACCAAAGACGAAGTACAAATGAGTAATGCCCTCAATACCTTCTTTGCATCAGTGTTTACAACCGAAGACCTCAGTGATATCCCTACACCATCGCCGATCCAGATTGATAATTCAGGTGTTCTAAGCAATATCACCGTTACAGAGAGAGAAGTATTGAATTGTTTAGATAAACTCAAGGGAAATAAAACGCCTGGACCTGATACAATCTCGCCTAGAGTTCTAAAGGAAGCTAAGGATGAGCTTTCCAAACCACTGACATTGCTATTCAATGAATCCTTGCAGTCTGGGACTATGCCTGATCAGTGGAAGCTAGCCAACGTAACACCGATATTCAAAAAAGGCAGCAAATCCCTATCCAGTAACTATCGTCCAATTAGCTTAACCTCAATTGTATGTAAAATGCTAGAAACGGTCATAAGAGACAGACTCGTAAATCACTTAGAGGCAAATAACTTACTTAAAGATACTCAACACGGCTTTCGTAAAAAACGTTCCTGTTTAACAAACCTCTTAGACTTCTTCCACGATATCCTCAACCTCTCGATGAGAGTAACGCTGTAGATATTATATACCTTGATTTTCAAAAGGCCTTTGACAAAGTTCCCCAAAAACGTTTACTGCTAAAACTAAAAGCGCATGGAATACAAGACGGTGTGTTGAAATGGATAGAAAATTGGCTCAGCGACAGAAAGCAAAGAGTAGTCATAAACGGTAAGGCATCTAAATGGACCAATGTAAGTAGCGGGGTACCCCAGGGATCGGTACTAGGACCAATTCTCTTTCTAATTTACATCAACGACATAGATGAGGGTCTCACCTGTACAATCTCAAAATATGCTGACAATACAAAAATTGCAAATAGCGTACTCTCAAAAGAACAAGTTGACACACAATCTAGATAAATTGTCATGTTGGGCCCACATTTGGCAAATGAGTTTCAATGCGGATAAATGTAAAGTACTACATATCGGATACCTAAATGAGAAAGCAAACTATTCGATGAATGGCACTCAGCTTAAGAATGTAAACAGAGAAACCGATCTGGGAGTAACAATATCGAGTAACCTAAAACCGAGTCAACAATGTTCAGAAGTTGTTAAGAAGGCAAACAAAATAATTGGCTTTATAGGCAGGTCATTTGAGCATAAATAAAAATAAGTTATCCTAACCCTTTACAATTCCTTAGTCCGCCCTCTTCTGGAATACTGCGTTCAATCCTGGTGCCCTTATTACCAAAAAGATATAAACAAGCTAGAACGAGTTCAACGTAGAGTTACCAAAATGATACCTAGCCTAAAGAACAAACCATACGAAGAGCGTCTTAGAAAATTAAATCTATTTCCTTTAACCCAGCGCAGACTAAAAGGTGACTTAATTCAAGTGTTCAAAATCATCAAAGGCATCGACAATATGAACTGTAGTAAGTACTTCACTATCGACCAATCTAATTACACGCGGGGAAACGGTTGCAAAATTATTGGTAAATCTTTTAACTCACACGAATCTAAGAATTTCTTCTTCAATCGAGTTGTCAACTTGTGGAATGCGCTTCCTCCGAGACGTTATAGACTGCAGCACCGTTGATTCATTTAAACTCCGCGTAGACAAGTAGACAAATATCTTGCATCAAACCCGCGACTGACTGCGTTTGTAAATGAATAACTTTATGTTATCCCCCCCTCAGTTACTAACCCATCTGTCCCCTACTAACTTCCTAATCCTGCCACGGACATTAGTTCCAGGGCAGTAGTTCCCTTTCCAATGTTCCCTTACCCACTCTAAACCACTGTTTGGACACTTGATCCTCAGTGTTTTGGAGGACAAGCAGCCTAGAAGGGTCACTAGAACTGTTGTTGCTTGATTTCCTTTGTACTCCTTTGTACTCCTTTGTCCTACATGTTTCTTGCCCTCTCCCACCCCATGCACCCACTCTCTCTCTCTTCAAGTATGGACTTTTTATAGCTATCGAGTTGTACGGTTCAATTACAACTCCCACACAGGCGTCTGTGCTGCAATGTTTGCACTTAAAAGCAATGCATATCTCCCCTTCTCAATTATTATTCCTTCTTATTATAACCTATCAAGTGACAGTTCAGCAACAGCTCCCACATGTGCGTCTGTATTGCATTGTTTGTTTAAAGTGATAAGCATATTAATATCACAATCTCTCTCTCTCTCTCTCCCCCCCCCCCCTCTCTCTTTCTGTGCGCAATGTGACAGAGGAGTACACTGGTCCCGGAGTATGATGAGCCTGTGACACATGTGGGGATCAATGTTTACATCACGTGACCCACCACCACCACCTCAGGCAGGGGATGGTGGGTTTGTCCGATCCTGCAGACACACACATTACGCTACTACAGTTCTCTCTCTCTCTCTCTCTCTCTCTCTCTAGTTCTGTACTTGAATTCAACCAGGAATACATTTCATTTCTCTTCCTCCTTGAACATAAAATGGACCACAAAGAGTACATTCATCGACTCTCTCTCTCTCTCTCTCTGATTCTGTGTTTTGAATACATTTTTATCTGCTTCTCTTTTTCCCTGTAAATTTAGGGTGCACTCAGTTTAGTTGATAAATCACGTCACATGCGCGAGGAGGAGGTTGCAGCTTGGACAATGAAAATGGTAGCTCACCTCTTCCAAGTCCTGCAATGCAATGATAATACCTTATGAAGTCGTCGCATTGACAAGGTCTATAAATACGCCAACTTACACATACACACACACACACACACACACACACACACACACACACATACACACACACACACACAATGGTGATCGTATGACTCACGTACAACAATTCAATCGTCGACATATGTAAATATTAACCGTTTGCCTCTAATTCTAATTATTTGTATTCAATACATCTAATACTATCTTTCCACATCCCCCTTCTCCTCTTCTCTCACCAGGGGTACTTTAAGGGGGGCAGGGTTTATTTTATTGATAATTTATTTTGTTTATTTACTATTTTTCTAGTTTCCTCCTTAGACCTCCACCAAAATTATAAAAACATCCCCAAGATCCCCCCTCTAGATAAATGTGTACATTTGTCGGTAGAAAAATTTCCCAGTCAAAAGTCCAGTTCCAAAATGCCACGAAGATCTAAATATTGACAAAGAAATGAGGTGAAAGGTCTTAAAATCGCCAAACTAATGGGCCGAACATATCATAATCTCAAAACTAATGGGGTTAAACATGAGGAAGAAGGGAGACTATACAAATTACCCCCCCCCCCTTAAGTGTACACCCCTCAGTCCACCTATGGCCCCACCTGTAATCACCAGGGAGTGGATAACTTGATACTGTTGCCTAAGATGGAGGGTCAACTCTCTTTCTCCCTACCACTCTCTCCCTCTCTCTCTCTCTCACACACGCACACACTCTCTCTCTCTCTCCCTGCCACTCACTCTCTCTCTCTCTCCCTGCCACTCTCTCTCTCTCTCTTATTATTATCATTAGTGTTACTGAACTAAAGTGTAAAGTCAAGTTCATTAATATTTCATCATTAATGGCACCACTACTTCGACTGAACAATAGTCTTTAATATTGACCCAATGTTAACCCCATAAATTATTTCGTTTATAATCTCTCTCTCTCTCTCTCCCTCACTGCCACTCTCTCTCTCTCTCTCTCACTAGCTCGCAAATGGCCGACCTCCTCCTGCACCCTTGCTTAGTACCTTGTCTGGACTCGCTCGCTCACACGTTCGCTGTTCATTTTGTTTTACCTGTGTTTGTTTGATCTTTTGTCAATTATACGCAAGTGGATTATATATTTCGTTGGATAAGATCTGATTTTTTTCCCGATAGTGTAAAGTATATGATACAAATACAACATTATCATCATGCAATCTAATGCTGACCTACGTCCAAGGCTTAAAGTCAGTGAAAGGTGCGCTTCGTTGTTATGTTGGCGTTCTTGTTTTTTGAAGTAGAAACCATGGTCATTGTTCAGGCATAAATGATTATACTAAGCCTGTAGAAAAAGGTGATATATGGTGCGAAATTATTTTTTTTCGTAACCATTACCCTACGTATATTTTGGTACATGTTTAGCCTAAACCACAACGAAACACACCATTTAATTTTGATTCATATGCTATATTGATATTTCGCAATTCGATTGGCAAGACAAAAAAAGTACGATTTTGCTCAGCCCACAGGGGCTGCATGAGGGGCTGAATGTCATACCATGATGCAGTTATCGTTGATGCAATACAAGTTTGTGAAAAACGGGCATGTGCAGCATATTTTCATCGACTGTCTGTCATAGGATCAACGGTACGACCACGGTATAAAGACAATAGTAGGTTCGACCATGCCCTGGTATAATTTCCTTCTCTTTCTGTTCCTCCTATCGTTAGTCTGGCAGATGAGAAGCCAGCACTAATGAACCAATAAGACCATACCATTCACCCGATGTCCAACTACTAGTCTCGGGTAATTGCGCTTTTTGTTTTCATGACTGCTTTTTATGGGGGGCGTCTTCAATCCCCTAATCCGTGTCTTCCCTGGATTCCTTCCGTATTCTCTTCCTAACCGTTATTCTTCTTTTTGCTCTGATTGGCTTTTTTTGTTATATAGTTTCTCTAGTTATATTCTGGGATAATTAATTCTTGACTTGGTCTGCCTCTTTTTTTTTTCCTGTGTTTTCTTCTTCCCCGCATTATTGTAAAATGGTTTTGTTCACCATCTTTATTTCACCCCACTCTCCTCTCTGTATATATATATATATATATATATATATATATATATATATATATATATATATATATATATAATATTTCTTCTTTAATCTTCCTAGTCATACTTCAGCAAAATGCTTCTCTTTTCCATTATGATTTCTTTCCCATCCATTTTCTTTTTTTGGAGCCCTGGTGGCGGACGTGCGGGGGGTGGGGGTGGGGGTTGTGTAGCCCCTGTCATCAAGGCCAGGCGGTAGATTACAGAGTGAAGATAGCCCCAGCGTAATACCGACCACAAGCTGCCATTACTACCTTGCCTCACTCGTGCTGGCCCAGGAACTCTCTTGCTATATATTAACTGGCTGGGCTGCTACTGCTCACGTGCCGGTTTTTACTCAGAATTCCGGGAGTCCTATTATTCATGTTGTTTTGAGTGATGGTATTGCTGAAAATTGCTGACTGTATTCGTTGTTGATCCAATATATATATATTATTTGCATTGCTAAACAGCTTTCAAGCTGAAGATTAATTTTATAATACTTATTTAATACACTTTATGCATGCATGCTACGTAATATATTATACGATATTTATGATTAACAAGATATGCATAGTCATGATTGATAATTGCATATTGATATTAAATAAGTTGATAAATAGCAAATATATATAAAATGAAGCTTTAAAAAGGCTTGCACTGGTGACAACACGCGAGCACACCTGTCCACCTCACACACACGCGCAAAGGTGTAAAAACACATTTAGCCATTCATAAGAATAACGATTTTCCTAGACACATACTGTAAGTTGTGATAGGAAAAGCAAAATGTCAGTGAAACGTATCTCTAGAAAGGCTGTTCAAAGTCTCGTTAAATATATCTGAATAGATAAAACAAAGAAGGAAGGATAATAAACTCAACATTATATAGACATATGTATACACATATAGACTTACAAGACACATAATAAGTCACCATAAGAACACGGCATAAACTTATAGTGCATAATGTATCAACAAGTTTATATTCATATTTTGTTTTCATAAACTCACCAATTTATTTACAAATAAACCTAACTAGTGAAATCAATTGACCACTGTAAGGAAGTTGGTGCTGAAATAATGAAATTGGCGCATCGATATTAAACAGAAATGCAATAATAATTTACGTTTCTGATGGATAAATGGTATGTTGAATTGGGTTTTATGTATTTATAAATATACTACGACCGTATTTTAGCTGTAAATTATGTTAAATATCGATGTCTACAGCTCCTACTTCCTTATAGAACGAAACTCGCAAGTCGGCAAGTAAAGTAATTAATACATGTGGTACTCCAAGGACTCGAACTAGGATACTCACACCAAAATTCCGCACACTAAGCACAAGGCTATCAAGATAGTTAAAGGTTTATGCACAAGCCTATGATATATTATGCATTCGCGAATACTGCATAATAATCTAAGCATATATATACACCCAACTGCTCTATGATAAACCTAATGTTTTAACGAATTGAAGGAGTAATTAATGGGGCACTTACAAGGGAAGGCCACGCTATAAATTACTCCTGAACCTGGATAAATTCATGTTTTGTTTTCAAGAAAGGTTATCGAATATTAGTGAATAGAAAGTTCCCTTCAAAATGGTCCAAAAAAGCACGTGCCTTACTCCCTATCAACAGGGAAAAAAAAAATGGGGCACGAATTGTTTTCTCTCTCTCTCTCTCTCTCTCTCTCTCTCTCTCTCTCTCTCTCTCTCTCTCTCTCTCTCTCTCTCTCTCTCTCTCTCTCTCTCTCTCTCTCTCTCTCTATATATATATTATATATATATATATATATATATATATATATATATATATATATATAATATGTATATTCAGAATCCTATAATGATCTTGGTATCCATCGACAGTGGTAGAGTTATAAACTTGCCAAATCCCTTCACACTGCTACACAAAGACAAGGACCAACAAGCTCCTCCCCCAGCAGGTCTAACTAAAGCTCACCTCCACGCCCTCTATCAACTAGCTAAGGGGAGACGCTCGTGTTTATGGTCCCCTTTCTCCCTCGCATTTAGTCCCATTAGTTTTGAGATTTGTAGACGTTCGGCCCATTTGTTTGGCGATTTTAAGACCTTTCGTCCCATTTCGTTATACATTTTAAGACCTATAGTGCCATTTAGGTGTCAATTTTTTCCTGGCTAGCGAAAGCGAGCCTGTAATTGTAAGAGGCACCGGCCTTTGCCGGGAAATTTTGTCACCGAAAAATTTACAAATTTATCTTGGGGTGGGGGGGGGGGGGTCTATGGGATGTTTTTCTAAGTTTGAGGGATGTCTAGCGAGGAAACTAAGAATTTATTAATGAATTAATGTATAGGCCAGCAAAAACAGTCAGTGTCCCCTTAAGAATTTGAGCGCGTGTGCCAGACGGAAAGCTCAACACAACAAATTAAACTTTGGACCCAGAAAAAAAAACTATTGAGACAAGTTGCGTCGAGTTTTTGAGGTTCTTCTGTTACTGAGAGAGAGAGAGAGAGAGAGAGAGAGAGAGAGAGAGAGAGAGAGAGAGAGAGAGAGAGAGAGAGAGAGTGAAATATAAATATAATTAACAACGGATAGAATCACCAAAAATACAAATAAAATAATCTATGGGACCAAAATATAAGCAAAACGTAGACATCCGTACATACCGATATTCAACGTGTTTTCAAAATTTGTGACTGGAAATGTGTAAACATATTGAAGAAGATGATATGGAAACTTATAGAAAACAAACATGTTAGCTGGGAAAATTATATTGGAACAAATAAAAACTGAAGACAAATTCAGTTTGTCACAGATGAATAAATAAACAAACAAGTTGATTGAACTGAGGAATGCGAACAAAAAGTAAGCCTATCAGGCGAAAGACCAGTTCAGATTAAGGGGGGTGACCTGCTTTACTTTTCACTCTCTCTGGGTTGTATCCATTCGGCCCCATTTAGCATACTGTTTTAAGACGTTTATCCCCATCCAGGTGTTGATTCATACTTGGCGAGCGATAGCGAGCCACCTTACTTTGGATGAGTTAGATAGCTGTCTAAATTTGTACATTTTTCGATAGAATAATTTCTCAGGCGAAGCCAGATTTCTCCATAAAATACTGGCCTGCTATCGCTCGCCAGAAAACAATCGACACCTGGATGGGGATAAATGTCTTAAAACAGTAGGCTGAATGGGGCCGAATGGATACAACAAAGAAAGATAAAAAAACAGGTCACCCCCTTAATGTTGATAATGATGATAACTGACAAGAAAGGCCAATGTCCAGAAAACACTATACAAATTTCCGTGTAAAACCTTATTTAACTATATTTCCTTTTAATGGTAAAAGGGCCAAATTAATCACCTTCTTCATGAGTAACATTCATTTTACTAATAGAGGAGGAGCTTGACCCTTTTTAACCTTTTCAGTACCGGTGCTGTCCTGTTAGCTTTATTCTGGCAACTATCACACGATTAAATGCAGTCTTTAAAGGGCCTCCAGTAACTAACAGGCTTCCAAAGATCTTATTTAACCTTTTTTACAAGTGCATTGGGGTTTGTAATTGGTGATTAGTGTTGGGAACGGGGTGTTACTTATTACTAACACAGATCCTTCTTAAACTGCACAAAATCGTCTAAATATAGCTTGAATACAATTACAAGGACGCAGCAGGTACAGAAGGAATTAAAAAGACATATAGGCTAAACAGCAATAATATAGCAACCGCTTAAAAGTAGTTATCTCAATACATATACAGCATTAACAAGAACAAGGTAATATAATAGGTAAGTGAAAATGAACAATACAGGCAAAACATAAATAAATACATACAAATAAATAAAAGGTGAAAGAGGACAGACGGGGAAGAGAGAGAAACAATGCAAAGGAATAGAAAGGAAAAGGAAATAGTAGAATGGAAAAAATGAAGAATCAATCGCATGCCTCATACACAATACCCGTGTCGTTACCTGGTACAACTCTACGGAATGTCACGCCTGAGTACAATAGTATGCAGTTTGCTTATCCAGTACACACAAAATAATTCTATATTATTTTCATTTCTATTCCTTCGTAAATATTCTCTTTCTTTCCTGCTTTTATTATATTACTCTTGTCCTTGTTTCTGTAGCGTATTTTAACTTCCCTACTATTTTTGTCCTTGTTTATATAGTTAATTTTCATGTTCCTCATATTTTGCCTTTCTCATGTTGATTCTATATATTTATTGTATTAACCACTTGTTATCAGTGTGTCTTTGTTGTTGCTGTCTGTATGTCTTATTAAAAATGAGTCGGTCTCCTCCTCCAAAGCTCAGTTAAATATCTGGAAAACACATTTGTTTCCTATCCAGTAAAATACAAATGGAGACCTTCTTGTAGACTATTCTGCAATCTGCATCTAATGTACATCTTAATTTTGCTCAGTGTTTCAGCAACTGTTGTGACCAAATTTTGTATATTCAAAGTTCATTTCCAGGGCTAGGTATGCAGATATAGCTTTGAAGTGGAACAGGACATCCGGTGGCTTATATCGAATTGCATTTCAAATTGCAGGTCAGCATTATAATAACATACAGCGACAAATCACATTTTGCTTATCTACAGATCACCTATGATGATTCCCAAGGAAAAAAAAACAAAAATGAGAGAGACAGAAAAACAAAAAGAAGAAACAATATAGCACAAAAAGGACCAACAGAAGACTAACAATAAAACACGGATTAAGGGGAGATATCCACCTGGAGAATTTTTTTTCTGGACCCCTTTCTCCCTCATGTTTAGCCCCATTGTTTTTGAGATTTTAAGACGTTCGCCCCATTAGTTTGGCGATTTTAAGAACCCTAGCCCCATTTCTGTCAAATTTAAGACCATTCGTGACATTTAGGTGTCGATATTTTCCTGGCGAGCGATAGCGAGCCTGTAATTTAAGGAGAAGCGGCCTTCGGCCGGGAAATATTTCTACCGAAAAATGTACAAATTTATCTTGAAAGGGGGTCTAGGGGGAGTAATTTTAAGCTTGATGGAAGTCTAGGGAATCAACTAAAAAGCTCCCCTTAAAGGCTAGTGTACACATTGGTAATACGATAACGCAAATAGTAGCGACAGAAAAGGAAAACAAAGTTAAAGAAGAATACATAAAGGGAGAGCACAATATAAAATAATAAAACAAGAACATATTATACCGGTAGAGCGAACAGAGGGAAAAATGGCCCAAAGTGGAAAAACAAAACAAAATAAAACAAAGAACATAGTGCGTAAAGAAAGGGGCGCCGAAGAGGGTAGAGCAAACAAGAAGAAATAGGAATGAGCCAAAAAATTGAAAAGGCCGAACTCTGGGAAAATGGGAAATTAAGACAAATAGTGAATAAAGCATAACAAGGCCGAAAGTAGGAAAACGCGGAGGGTGAAACAAAATGACGGGTAAGAAACAAAAATAAGGCCGAAAGTGAGAACATCTGAAAGTCAAAACAAAATAAAATGATTATGAAAGGAAATAAATAGCTGAATAGAGAAATATACACGGAAGAAAGAAACTAGAGTGAGTATACACAGAAGGACGAGAGAGAAAATGGAAAAGAAGAAAATAAAGTGAAGAAAGAAAGGGTCGAGGAAAAATATAGAAACAAAAAGTAGAGCTAGTATAGAAAACGGCCGAAACAGTGAAAATGGAAAGCAAAAGAAAACGGAGCCAGTAAATAAAGAAGGCCGAAAGTGGGACGAAAATATAGTAAACTATGAAAACAAACAAAGACCGACAGTTAGAAAAATAGAAAAGGAGAAAACAGGGTGAACGAGGTCCGAAAAAAGAGAAAAAAAGAAGGAAAACAACATAAAACAGATAGAACATAGAGCGAGAATAGAGAGGTGTCCCCTAATTAAAAGGAGGCCTAAAGTGGGAAAACTAGAGTAGGATAGAAAACCCAAAAATCGAAAGGGGGAAAGAGGAAAAGGAGAAAATAAGCCGAGTAAAGAAAGAGGTCCTTGAAAATAAAAAGAAAGAAATAGAACGATCATAAATAATAATAATAATAATAATAACATCGGAGAGAAAATGGAATGCACAAGAAATACGGGGTGAGTAAAAAAACAAGATGGGTGAAAGTGAAAACAAAACATTAAAAAAAAAAAAAAAAAAAAGAGTAAAATAAGAAAAACAAACAGCGCAAGTAGGGAACATGGAAAATTAGAAAACAGGGTGAGTACAGAAAGGTCCGAAAAAAGAAAAGAAAATTGGAAAGAAAGTTGAGAAAGTCCAGAACAAAAAATGCCGAAAAAGAGAACATGGAAAACAAGACAACAGCCAGTAAAGACAGAAGCTCGAGCAAAAAAAAAAAGAAAAAAAAAAAAAAAAAAAAAAAAAAACGAGTATAGAAAGAAGGTCGTAAGTGGAAAAAAATAGAGTGGGATTACAGCAGTGGGAAAAATAGAAACAGAAGAAAATGGCGAGAAAAAAAGGAAAAAATTGAAATAAGAAATCAAAATAACGGCGAATAAAGAAGTAAAATGTGGACAAAATTTAACAGCGGTGTGATGGAAATAAGAAGAAAACGGCGAGTTAAGAAAGGAAAATGGAAAAGGAGAAAACAGGAAATAAAAAAGGAAAACGTGGATAAATGGCGTGATGGAAATAAGCAGAACACAGCGAGAAAAGGACACATGGAAAAAAGAAGAAAACGACGAGAACAAAGGAAACATAAAAAGAAAATGGCGAGTAAAGGAGGACAAATAAGAAAACGGCGAGAAAAGAAGGACACATAAGAAGAAAACGGCGAGTAAAGAAGGAAAAACTGAAAATATGAAGATAAAAAAGAAGAGAACGACGTGATGTAAAACAGAAAACGGTGAGTAAAGAGGTAATACGTGGACAAATAAGAAAACGGCGAGTAAAGAAGGAGGTCCGACAAAATGGTAGGGGGGACGAAAAAAAAAAAAAAAGGATTCCGGATGGGGGTCGAGTTCGGGGCGGTCAGTAAAACATTGGCACACACACACACACACACACACGCCAACCCAAACATGCTATATTGATTTTCTACATCTCCTGCCCCTCCTCCTCTTCCACCAACACTACCTCCACCTTCTTCTTCCACCTTTTTATATCCCTCTCCACTTTCTTCTACCGTTGTATTTCCTCCTCCTCCTCCACTACCTCCACCTTCTTCTTCCACATTTGTATTTCCTCCTCCACTTTCTTTCATCTTATTATATCCTCCACCACCACCACCACAAACACTTCCGCCTAGTTATTCCTTCCACCACCACCATCACTACCTCCGCTTATTTACTTTCTTTTCCACCATCACCTCCACCACTATCAACTTTTGACTTCGTCACTTTCCACTACTATCACCACCACCACCACTGCCACGTAGTACTGACTTGCTATAACACCACCACCACCACCTAACCTTTTACTACCTTCCTCCATCTCGAACTTGCTCCATCACCACTGACCTGACCCATCACCAATATCCTCCACCACTGATTGACTCCATCACTACTTCTCTCCTCCTTCTCCTCCACCACCACCACCTCTGAACTGACCTATCACCATATTTCTCCACCACTAACTTGCTACATTACCACCTTCCTCCTGTTCCACCATCACCACCACTGACCTAACCTATTATCATATTCCTCCACCAATAACTTGTTCATTCACCACCATGACTACCTACTTTATTCACCACCTCTGACCTGCTCCACCACGAACATTATTCTCCACCATCTCCACCACCATTGCTTTCCTCTACAACCAACACCACCACCACCACCTTCCATCACCAACAGTCTTCTCCCTCTTGATATGCTCCCATTTATCCTTATGTTTCTCCATCACTATCCATTCATTAACCCAATCAGTACCGGTGACGACATTTTTAATCATATTCTGGCAACTATTAAATGATTTTGTTAAGCTTAAGAAGGACCTTAAAATATAAAAATGCTGCAGACTATCTCAATTAATCATTCAAGCTACCACACATCCATCCTAATCCTAGAATCGTCCAATGCTTGCCAGAATATAATGAAGAGGACGTCGCTGGTACAGAAGGGTTTATGCTTCCTCGACCACCTTAGTTCTCACTCTCCCATTTATCACCACCAATCTCCACCAACACTTTCTTAGCATTCGCCATCACCCGTGTTTTCCATTCTTTATTTAAAATTTCTTTTTCATAATATTTCTCCTCCATCGGTGTTCCTTCGTGGATGCTAGTCATTTCGCTAACGGACTACCCCGTTGCCAGGTAATAACATGCATTAAAATATTCTTAATGTGTAAGTAAAGGAATATACTATACCGTACCAAATTACGACCTATTCTAACCTAAAATTGGTGAAGTGTTATAATTTAGTTTTTTCTGGGACCCCTTTCGCTTTACATGTGGTGAAAATGAACGACCAGAGAAAGGGGTCGTTGAGATGGCCATATCCCAGAAGTAATTTCAATGATCACATTTATTTTTTTATTGTATTCATGACTCCCGTGTACATTAGATTAAGTGACTATACCTTGTTCTAAATTAGTAGGTCAAAACTCTTGAACATTAATATCTATAACTCACAAATGAATAGCGTAATCAAACTATTGTCTATTCCCTGTAAGTAGGCGAGAAATCATGACCTCTAACCTCTGTAACTCAAAAACGACTAGAGTAATCGAGCTAATATTTAAACCATTTGGGAAGAGTCAGTCAAGGAATATATGTGGAAATGTACAGCCAATTTGCTGTCCCTTTTTGAGTTACAGAGGATAGAGGTCATGATTTCTCGCCAACTTACAGCGAATAGACTATAGTATTTCTGTCATCTGAAGTATTGACGTGACAGTGATCCGCTATACCTGCTATCTGTCATCTGCAGTATTGACGTGACAGTGACGCGGCCCAGGGAACCACAACTTCACTACAGTTTGATGACTGCCAGAAACATAATAACAGTGATTTTATGAATCATAGTTCATTATATTTTAGTAAATACACCATTATTATTATTATATTTTTTTTATGCGTTTTTTTTTTACTGATACTTTTATGTGTGATTTTTTTTGTTTTTAAGTTTAGTCATTATAGTATGTGGAACTTCCGACACTTTAAGTTTAGTCATTATAGTATGTGGAACTTCCGACACGTTAAGTTTAGTCATTATAGTATGTGGAACTTCCGACACTTTAAGTTTAGTCATTATAGTATGTGGAACTTCCGACACTTTTTCGTTGTCAAAGACGATCGTGCTACTTTTAATTATCCCCTGCAATTCCAATTTAATTTTGAACGTAATGAAGGACTTTCAAAAAAGTATTTACTCCTATGATAGCCAACTAAGAGGATGAGAAGAGTCATCGTACTGAATTGGTAACGTAACCTTGCTTAAGGGGGGTGACCTGCTTTTTGTTATTTCTGTCCTTTTCTCTCTTTCTCTGGCTTGTATCCATTCGGCCCCATTCAGCCAACTATTTTAAGACGTTTATCCCCATCTAGGTGTCGATTTATTCCTGGCGAGTGATAGCGAGCCAACATTATATGAAGAAATCCGGCTTAGCCGGAGAAATTTTTCTATCGAAAAATGTACAAATTTAGCCTGCTGTCAAACAAAAATTAAAAACATGCTGGCTCGCTACCGCTCACCAGTAAAAAATTGACACCTGGATGGGGATAAACGTCTTAAAACAGTAGGCTGAATGGGGCCAAATGGATACAAGCCAGAGAAAGATAGAAAAGGACAAAACAAAAACAGGTCACCCCTCTTAAGCTAACATAACTTGATTTACTCTAGCACAATCAAGATTTGATACAATTAATAACGTTGCATACAAATAAGACTTTACAGCCAGCAAAGTATACTTCACTCTATTACTTGGTTGGTGCCAGTGGACTTTCAACTAAACTTCCCATAATGATAATAAACAGTTTTAAGTGAGATAGCCAATTACTGACAATGCTAATTACGTAATGATTTGAATAACACCGGTACCCCAGCGTCTCTTCAAATAAATTCCTTGTATCCTTCTTCTTCAACGAAATTCACATTATTTGATGTTGTACTCAAACATCCATGTTAATTTTGGGGATGATTAACGTACTCTCACTCGAGAAATGTTTGCTCTATGAAGCACCTACTTCAGTCTGCACACCGTTCCTTTAGTAATTTTCTATCTTGTTTGTTCTCACCAAGAACCAGCAAATCAATATTGACATTAATTTTAACATCGTTCTTGACACCAATAACACCCCAAACGAAATTTATGAAAGCAGGTGATTCTCCCAGGATTCGAACCTAGCATATCACATACAGAACGTGCACGCTCTAACCATTACACCATTAAGACAGTTATAAGTACAGCACATGATCACGATTGATATCCATTTATCGAATAATGGATATTTATCTAATCATAAAATAATTTGTTTGCACCGAGGTCCCCCCCCAAATCCTGGTAGTGGCGCGCAGAGTTAAGGGGAGATATTTAGTTTGTTCCCTAGACCTCCACCAAGCTTATAAATACACTCCCCAGACCCCCTTTCCAGATATATTTGTAAATTTTTCGTTAGAAAAATTTCCAGGCCGAAGGTCGGTTCCTTTTAAATTACAGGCATATGCTATCGCTCGCTAGGAAAAAATCGACACCTAATGGCACGAAAGGTCTTAAGATTTACAGAATTGGGGCGCAAGTTCTTAAAATCACCAAACTAATAGGGCGAACGTCTTTAATCTCAAAACTAATGGGGTTAAACATAAGGGAGAAGGGAGACCAGAAAAACGACCCACCTCCCCATCAAATTACAGGCTGCCCGGATTGACACTAACTCTGCGGCAATGAACCCCGCACCTGACGCACCGCACCGCCCGTCAAAACACAACAACTATTGGACGGGAATGACAGCTGGACGGGAAAGTCATTTATGGAGGGACGGTTGGTTTTCTGCACTACTGCAAACTTGTAAAATGTACTAGATCAGAAGTGTGACGTTAGAGGTAAGACTAATGTTATTAAACCCAATTGGTAACAAACTAGAAGTCAGCTATGATGGCACTGAAGTCAAGAACTCTGCCAAAAGTCATTGGAATTGACACCATGGATAGCCCCTCTTGCTAACAATGATTAATGATCTGGCTAAACAAAAACAATCTTATTACCACTACTACTACTACCAATGACAAATGTGTTTTATTTCTATCGTGCAGACGGAAAGATAGGCTGGCCAGAAGTGCGGCTAGGTAAGGCTACTACCCACCATATAGAGACTATCTAAACCGTGATATAATCATTGTGGCCTTAATTCCCGTCACCACGAATAGCTCCATACCAGTAGCGAGGTTATTGACAAGGTTAAGGAGATGTATTTAGTTTGTTCCCTAGACCTCCATCAAGCTTAAAATCACACCCCCTTGACTCCCTTTCAAGATAAATTTGTACATTTTTCGGTAGAAAAATTTCCCGGCCGAAGGCCGGTTCCTCTTAAATTACAGGCTCGCTATCGCTCGCCAGGATAAAATCGACACCTGAATGGCAGGAAAGGTCTTAATATGGGGTGAAAGTTCTTAAAATCGCTAAACTGATGGGGCAAACGTTTTATAATATCAAAAGCATAAAACTAAACATGAGGGAGAAAGGGATCCAGAAAAAAATCCCTCAAGTGGAGATCTCCCCTTAATAGCGCCGCACGGCATTTACAAGCCATAAACTTGGGAGAAGTGATAAGGCGGTAACATTATTAATTATGTCTTAAATAATTGCGACAGCAATGTGTCATGTGAATGTAGTGTCAGAAAAAAAATGTAATACGAACTGCAGTCTGAATATGAGTTGTACTAATTATACAAATTATAAAAGATTATTAATAAATATATTTACATTGATGTGAAAATGGAAATAATTCGAAAATATCAATAATATAAAGAGATCGAGAAAAATGCATTAGCTATAAACAAATACAACATCGTTTTATAAAGACCGCGGAATGGTTCAGAGGCAAGCAGAGTGTAATTAAGGTAATGGAGTCTTAGCTATCGAGAAGGAAACCCAGGGGAATATGGTGACAACTGAAGTAGAAACAAAGAGAAATATTGGAAAATTGGATTTTTTTCGGATAGAAGAAGTATGTTGAACAATACTAGGTAATCATGAGGAATATACTTTAATAATTCATGACACAATTAACGAAGGCAAATACAATCAACACCAACAAAACATGGACAAGAGAGATAACGAATACAAAAATCGTAACATTAACTTGCAGTACTTTATCTACATCCTAGGCCAGTACAATAACAGTTAAAAGAATGATAAATAATGGATATAGAGAAAGTACGGAATAATTGAAATTAGTGGTTAGGGAGGATAATTGAAGGAAAGCAGGGAAACTGGAAGATTAAATAAGGGGACAGGAAATCGAAAACAAAATACATGAGATAAAGAGAGAGAGAGAGAGAGAGAGAGAGAGAGAGAGAGAGAGAGAGAGAGAGAGAGAGAGAGAGAGAGAGAGAGAGAGAGAGAGAGAGAGAGAGAGAGAGAGAACACACAGGTATATAGGGAAGGTAAGGGGCATGAGCAGACAGTGTATACATAACGGAGGAAGGTAGGTCGGGTACCACCACTCTACTTTACCTAACCCCAGGGTGATTAAACAAGACTCAACCATCCCTTCAACCACCGCCACAGAGGGTTATATGGTGGTCATGGATGGTTGAATAGTTGAAATTTTGGTAGTAGTTATGGTAGTCTTTTGTTTTGTCTTTGCTTTTCCTTCTTCTATTCATTGTCTATACAAATACAAACTTATGGTTGTGGTAGTTTAGTTATCATTGGTTTTATTGGTCGTGGATGTAGTAGTTTAAGTAGTTTA
This sequence comes from Paralithodes platypus, assembly GCA_032716605.1. Classification (NCBI taxonomy): domain Eukaryota; kingdom Metazoa; phylum Arthropoda; class Malacostraca; order Decapoda; family Lithodidae; genus Paralithodes; species Paralithodes platypus. The sequence goes on from CM064519.1 coordinate 28,731,315, forward strand.
GCTATGATTGTGGTATTTGGTAGTTTTGGTAGTGATATCATGTGGGGTTAATAAATAAGTGGCTGCTCGTGAGTTATTGCGGTATTTTTGTTTTATTTATTTATTAATTTATGTAATATTTATTTATTTAATTTGTATTTATTTATTTATTTATTTTTTGATGTTGATGAACCCCCTTCTCCCTCATGTTTAGCCCTATTAGTTTTGACATTTTAAAACGTTGCTCCCATTAGTTTGGTGATTTAAAAACCTTTCGCCCCACTTATTTGTCAATTTTAAGACCTTTCGTGCCATTTAGGTATCGATTTTTTTCTGGCGAGCAATAACGAGCGTGTAATTTAGGCTGGGCCAATTTTTACCGAAAAAAAAATGTACAAGTTTATCTCAAGTTAAATAAGTTACCGGTACATAACTAAAAGGTTCGTGCCTGAAATATATAAAAGTTACTTAGTATTGTGGCATTGGATATGATAAATTATGGCTATAATAAGAACAATAATATTAAAACAATAACAAATTCTTATAGCCAAAGGGTGGAAAATTATCTTGTATACCCCTTCAGTACTACGGAAGTTATTACTATAAACGTAATGGTAATTGAGTATAATGGTATTGGAATCAGTGGCAGTTGAGGTGGTAGAGGTGGTGGTGAGAGTGATAGTGTGGTTACAGTGGTAGTAGTGGTGATAATAGAAACACCATTTGAGGAGTAACACTTTATTGACAATGTTTCACAGATAGCTTTAGATTAGTGACCTGAAGAAGCTATCTGCAAAACGATGTCAATAAAGTGCTCCTCCTCAAATGGCGTTCCTATTTATTCTGTAAAATGTTTTAAGTTTATTTTAACAGTAATGGTGATATGTGTGGTTTACTAGTTGTTGAAGAGTTGACAGTGGGGCAGTGGTTTGTTGTTGTTGTTGTTGTTGGGGAGGGGGAGGGGGGGGGGAGTGCTAGTCGTAGTGGCGATTGTGGTGGTGGTAGTAGTAGTAGTGAGTATAGTAATAGTAGTGACAGCTTCAAACCTGGTTGTGTCAACAGGAGAAAAGTGCGAGTGGCTGAGGTGGTGGTAATGGTGGTGTTAGTAGTAATGGCTGTGATAGAGTGGTAATAGTAATGCATAGCCGGAAAGCCTATTGATTATTTCTGTCCCACTCATTTCATACCCATATAGCCTACATATTTACACAAACGTTCTCATTCTGTAACGGAGGTCGAACTGCCGAACTGTCGAACTGATAACGAGGCCCTGGTGTTACCAATATACCAAAAGTAAAATCGTGCTCCGTAGAGACCAGACAGAGGTATTTATATATTTAATTTTTTCCTGATCCTTACAGTAGTAGTAGTAATTATGGTAGGGAGAACAAGTACATTGATCGTGCCAACAGGATAGGAGGTTGGGTGATGGTAGGTTGGTAATGGTGGTAGTGGTAGTAATGGTAGTAGTGCCAACACTGAGAGAGGTCGGGGCGGCTATGGAGGTAGTGGTAGTGGTAGTAATGGTAGTGGTAGGGTCCAGCAACAAGCCTACCTGGTAGTAGTGTCAACAGTGAGGAAGGCTGTGGTTGTAGTGGTAGTAGTAGTAGTGATTATAGTGGTAGAAGTAGTAATAGTAGTAGTAGTGGCAGTAGTAGTGGTAGGGTCCAGCAACAAGCCTCCCTGGTAGTAGTGTCAACAGTGAGGGAGGTCTGTGGTTGTAGTGGTAGTAGTGGTAGTGGTGGTAGTGGTGGTAGTGGTGGTAGTGGTAGTAGTAGTGGTCCAGCAACAAGCCTCCCTGGTAGTAGTGTCAACAGTGAGGGAGGTCTGTGGTTGTAGTGGTAGTGATGGTAGTGGTGGTAGTGGTAGTAGTGGTAGTAGTAGTGGTCCAGCAACAAGCCTCCCTGGTAGTAGTGTCAACAGTGAGGGAAGTCTGTGGTTGTAGTGGTAGTGGTGGTAGTGGTAGTAGTAGTGGTCCAGCAACAAGCCTCCCTGGTAGTAGTGTCAACAGTGAGGGAGGTCTGTGGTTGTAGTGGTAGTGGTGGTAGTGGTAGTAGTGGTAGTAGTAGTGGTCCAGCAACAAGCCTCCCTGGTAGTAGCGTCAACAGTGAGGGAGGTCTGTGGTTGTAGTGGTAGTGGTGGTAGTGGTAGTAGTGGTAGTAGTAGTGGTCCAGCAACAAGCCTCCCTGGTAGTAGTGTCAACAGTGAGGGAGGTCTGGGGCGGCTGTGGTGGTAGTGATAGTGGTGGTAGTGGTAGTGGTGGTAGTAGTAGTGGTGGTCCAGCAACAAGCCTCCCTGGTAGTAGTGTCAACAGTGAGGGAGATCTGTGGTTGTAGTGGTAGTGGTGGTAGTGGTGGTAGTGGTAGTAGTGGTAGTAGTAGTAGTAGTCCAGCAACAAGCCTCCCTGGTAGTAGTGTCAACAGTGAGGGAGGTCTGTGGTTGTAGTGGTAGTGGTGGTAGTGGTGGTAGTGGTAGTAGTGGTAGTAGTAGTGGTCCAGCAACAAGCCTCCCTGGTAGTAGTGTCAACAGTGAGGGAGGTCTGTGGTTGTAGTGGTAGTGGTGGTAGTGGTGGTAGTAGTGGTAGTAGTAGTGGTCCAGCAACAAGCCTCCCTGGTAGTAGCGTCAACAGTGAGGGAGGTCTGTGGTTGTGGTGGTAGTAGTGGTAGTGGTAGTAGTGGTAGTAGTGGTAGATGTAGGAGTGGTAGTAGTGGTAGTAGTAGTGGTCCAGCAACAAGCCTCCCTGGTAGTAGTGTCAACAGTGAGGGAGGTCTGTGGTTGTAGTGGTAGTGGCGGTAGTGGTGGTAGTGGTGGTAGTGGTAGTAGTGGTAGTAGTAGTGGTCCAGCAACAAGCCTCCCTGGTAGTAGCGTCAACAGTGAGGGAGGTCTGTGGTTGTGGTGGTAGTGGTGGTAGTGGTGGTAGTAGTGGTCCAGCAACAAGCCTCCCTGGTAGTAGTGTCAACAGTGAGGGAGGTCTGTGGTTGTAGTGGTAGTGGTGGTAGTGGTGGTAGTGGTAGTAGTGGTAGTAGTAGTGGTCCAGCAACAAGCCTCCCTGGTAGTAGCGTCAACAGTGAGGGAGGTCTGTGGTTGTAGTGGTAGTGGTGGTAGTGGTGGTAGTGATAGTAGTGGTAGTAGTTGGTCCAGCAACAAGCCTCCCTGGTAGTAGTGTCAACAGTGAGGGAGGTCTGTGGTTGTAGTGGTAGTGGTGGTAGTAGTAGTGGTCCAGCAACAAGCCTCCCTGGTAGTAGTGTCAACAGTGAGGGAGGTCTGGGGCGGCTGTGGTGGTAGTGGTAGTGATAGTGGTGGTAGTGGTAGTGGTGGTAGTGGTAGTAGTAGTGGTGGTCCAGCAACAAGCCTCCCAGGTAGTAGTGTCAACAGTGAGGGAGGTCTGTGGTTGTAGTGGTAGTAGTTATAGTAGTGGTAGTGGTGGTGGTAGTAGTAGTAGTAGTAGTAGTAGTAGTAGTAGTAGTAGTAGTAGTATAGGGTCCAGCAACAAGCCTCCCCGGTAGTAGTGTCAACAGTGAGGGAGGTCTGGGGCGGCTGCTGCCTCGCCCGTAATTACCCAACACTGTTTGTCTGGAGCTAACATGGTGAAGCTTTGGTCCGCTCTCACCCTACCGCCACCCACACCCACACCGCCCACCCATACTCACCCTCTGTCACCCATTCCACCCTCACCCATGCTCATCCTGTCACCCATACTCATCCTGTCACCCATTCCACCCTCACCCATACTCATCCTCTGTCACCCATGGCACCCTCTGTCACCCATTCCACCCTAACCCGCTGTCACCCATTCCACCCTCACCCTCTGTCACCCATTCCACCCTCATCCATGCTCACCCTCTGTCACCCATACCACCCTCATCCTACTCACCCTCTGTCACCCCTTCCACCCTCACCCATACTCATTCGGTCACCCATTCCACCCTCACCCATACACACCCTACTGTCACCCACACCCACGCCGCCCACCCATGTTCATCCTCTGTCATCAATTCCACCCTCATCCACTGTCACCCATTTTCACCCAAAGTCACCTATTTAATTTGTTCGAACTTACACCATAGTCACACGAATTCATAAGTTGGACACCATTCCTCTAAAGTCCAAACTATCTACTGTACATTCCCCATGTCGCCTACTTTGCCATTCACTCTTAACTTCAGCAGGCACTTATACTACCCATGTATAGCTACCCATTCCACCCATTGCTCCTCATACTATCACCCAATCATTCATCTCATCTAGTCTCTCACAATTACCATTCTATAATCTGTTTTTGTTTTCCCAGCTGACAATAAATGTTCATGTCACTAGCTGGATAACTTGGCTATTACTAAGATTTTGCAGCGAAATATTTTGTTAATTGTGAAAACTTGACCTTAATATGATGCAGACATAATATTTTCATATATTTCCATTAGTCATCGAGACATCTGTTGTTAAGAGATTCAATTTACCGCCAGCTGAAATAAAACCGACTATAGTTGCATTATTTACACTGACATAAACAAGAACCACAGAGATGAGCAGAAATATGAATTGGTGATGTAGTGAATAATTATATATATTTCATGTGAGTGAAGACAAATATAATCATAACCACATCATCTATATTGTACTCCATACAGCTATTTCATCTTTCTATTTTTCCACATCTTTACATCTTTCCACAAAAATATATCACTACTCCCAATAACACACATCTACAGTAAGTTATATGCACACCTTGTTTTCTTATCATATCATAATTCCCTTGAGTATAGTCACTTTCAATCTTACCCATCTCCACTTGACCTTGACCTCAACATTTGGAAATCTATAACAGGTTCTCTCTCCCTCTCTCTGTTTCTGTCTCTCATGTGGCTTTGTGATCTATTTTGGCGAATATTTATCATGATATAACACTTAAATGATTATGACTTCAAGGCATAGAAATCTTTTAGTCATTATTTTGTCAGATGTTAGACGTCCCAACCTTTAAATATGTTACAAACTGTTTAATATTATGTACTGTATATATTTACTTATCCATATCTGTATATTTGTATAATTTATTTACTCTATATTCACCTTTTATTCTACCAACTCATTCATTCACCCATTCATTTATTCAAGGACCTACCTATCAACCCCTCTATCAATCAATCCACTCAACAATTAATAATCAATCAATGTCTATCTAACTACCTAGCACTATTTATGTGTCTGTGTCCCTCTATCTCACAGTACTTAGTTCCTCAAATATCCCTATCCTCAATAATATGGTCACGCCTCATCAACCCTCTCCACCCACCACTGCTTCTGTCTACTCCATCACTATCACCACCCCCTCACTACCACTACCTCCACCACAACCATTACTAACTACTGCCACAACTACCTTCTTCACTACTTCTCATTACCACTTCCACCACCATTACTAACCACTACCACAACTACCTTCACACCTACTTCTCACAACTACTACATATACTATTTGAACTCCCCCCCCCCACCACTATAGTCTATTCGCTGTAAGTAGGCGAAAAATAATGACCTCTATCCTTCTGTAACTCAAAAACGATTTGAATAATCGAGTTAATATTTCTACCATTTGGGAAAAGTCAGTCAAGGAATATAGATGGGTAAATATACAGACAATTTGCTCTAGCCCTTTTTGAGTTACAGAGGATAGAGGTTATGATGTTTCGCCTACTTACAGCGAATAGACTATACTACCACTTCCATCACCACCACCAAGTCTCATTATGTAGTCCACCTCATGTTTGCATCCATCTATCCAACCTACTTGTTATTCCACTCTCCAATTTCAATCAACACTGAAAGTACTCAGCAGGTAGAGACCATATGGATAAGAAAACAAAGAGAAAAGAATAGAGGCTTGAGAGTAAGTATCGACAAAAAAGCGACTGTAGTGAAGGGAACAAAATCAGAAGATCTAATATTCAAGAAAATGGAGAGATAATAAAAGTAGTTGATAAATTAATTATAGTATTTGGGAACAATGATGGAAATAAAGAGTAGGGTGTGACAAACATTTGAAAGCAGTAATTCAAGGAAAACAATGACAGGAGAAATGGAAGTTTTGATCAGGACTATAAATCTGAACAGTGCAGCAGTGAGAGGGTTACATGGGTGAGATTCAGTGCCAACATTAATTTGTAGGAGTGAAACACTGGTATGTCATGATTATGATTAGTTGAGATTGACAACATTGGCAATGGGTATATTATGAAATGTATAAACTGCAGAGTCCGTAGAATCGTCGGAGTCAGAAATAGGGATATTCGGGAGGTATTGGAAATTAGGAAATCTGTTGATCAAAAGGTTTCCAGATGATAGGGTGTATGGAAGTCTATTTGACGGTAGGGACGACGTGGAAGGCAAGATGATATGGTATGGTATGGAAGCAACAGGACAGGCAAATGCTTGCGATGGATGGAAGAAACATGTGTTTGAGAATGGTAGAATATTTCGTTCCTTCTTATCAAATATGAGAGACTTGGAAAGATTTTATCCAAATTTTTTTCATGAAGCTGCTTTGCTAAGGATCTTTGTAACATGAAGCCAAACCAGTTATTTCTGGGTGATTGTGTTAGTTATTTCCTGCATTTGGTAGACGACTTTTCCTTTGTCATCACATTTATATTATATTGGCTGCAATTAATTTATCATTATCTTTTCTTGGGGATTGCAAAATTGGATACGGACTCACTGACGGAAAAAAAACAAGCATTTTCAAACATGTTTGTAGTAGGATCACAGACTCTTGCACACCGCAGAAGAAATTACTACAAGGAGTGGTGGGGTGAGAATGGCAGTAGTGGAGGCTGATAATTATGTGTGTGTGTGTGTGTGTGTGTGTGTGTGTGTGTGTGTGTGTGTGTGTGTGTGTGTGCCTTTTAACCTGGGTGTGTGCTTACCTATATCCACAACCACACATAGGGGGACCTACGACATGTGTGTGTGTGTGTGTGTGTAGGAGGCATGTTTTATAAAACAATAAAACAATATCTATCTTGGTATTAACTGTGCAGAGGGAGTCAATGGAATGAGAAGAGGCTTGTAAGGGAGGAATACAAAATCTGCCATTGATCATTTCCACCACTACGACGGAACAACAAAATCAAGAGTGTGTAGGGGGCCAGTTGAAGGAACAACGGTGTTACCATTATATATATACAGTATATAAAGTCATGAGAAGAGAAACGCTACCACTGTGCATCTCCACCACAGCTGCTGCTATTCGACCGCCATATTTAGTGTACGCGAGGAGTCAGTCGATTGAGCAGCGGCATTGGGATAAACAAAAACGTAAATTGAGATACCGGTATGGTAAGATAATATCAATAACAAACTACTGTGAACCACATTGCCACCTACGACTATTACCACAGCCACCGTCACTCTAAAGCGATGTGAAATGTATGAAGGGAGTTGATTAAATGAACAGCGGCACTAGAATAAGGTGATAGTAAAAGATAATTATACCATACGAAAACAAAACAAAACGCGAATCTCACTTCATTACCACCATATAATCGCAGCCACTCAACAACAATATCAAGTGAGCGTAGGTATCCAATCAAGTGAGGAGGAGAGGCATTAGAACGACGTGAAGGTAAAAGGTACAGTACACGGAATAATAAAATCACGCGAATCTCACTTCATTACCACCATATAATCGCAGCCACTCAACAACAGTATCAAGTGAGCGTAAGGATGCAGTCAAGTGAGGAGAGGCATTAGAATGATAAAATAAACGCGAATATCACTTCATTACCACCAATATAATCGCAGCCACTCAACAACAGTATCAAGTGAGCGTAGGTAGGCAGTCAAGTGAGGGGGAGAGGCATTAGAAAAAGGTACCCGGGCTAATATAATCGCCTGGACCAGAGTCGCCGCCACTCAACAGCGACCGAGCAAACATAGTGAAGGATCCTCCACGTCTCTCCCCGACCACGACCCCGGCAGCTCTGTGTCAGCCTCCCAGCCATTAAGGGGGCCCACCGCGCTATTTTTATCTTTCTCTCCCTCTCTCTTTGGCTTGTATCCATTCAGCCTACTGTTGTAAGACGTTTACCCCCATCCAGGTGTCAATATTTTCCTGGCGAGCGGTAGCGAGCCAGCATGTATATATTTTTTTTGACAGCAAGTTAAATTTTGTACATTTTTCGATAGAAAAATGTCTCCGGCGAAGCCGGATTTCTCCATACAATGCTGACTCGCTATCGCTCGCCAGGAAGAAATCGACACCTGGATGGGGATAAACGTCGTAAAACAGTTGTCTGAATGGGGCCGAATGGATACAAGCCAGAGAAAGAGAGAAAAAGAGAGAAAGAGAAAAAAAAAAAGCAGGTGACCCCCCTCAACACGCTAACACTCACAGTATCACCAGCCTCAAGGAGTTGGGCGAGGGCAGATAAGTGTTGACTCAAGTGCGAGGTGCTGTCACTTGTGTTTTGAAATAAGTAACTGGCCACTATTAACCTGGGCGCTGTTAAGCCGGAGTCACACGAGCCGTTTTGCGAGCAATTTTTACTGGCAATTATGGTCTGGCAGCTTAAAAAAATGCACTTTATCAGTATTCAACCGCCTAACATACTCTACTTTCAGTCTAGTTACCGATAGCAGTGCAAAAAAGTCCCGAAATATAACGAGAAAAAACTTGCTCATGGAAAATTGACGGAAATATCGCTCGTGTGACAACGGCTTTATGTTTGTCTCTGGCTGATTAACCCGGCACAGTTGGCCAAATAAGTCATGTCGGGGCCACACGTACGGCTAATAACAAGAACCAACCACTACTTGTCTTGTTCGAGTTAGATATTGAGAGGAAGTCTTTCAAATACCTTTATTCATGTATACACCATATTTACATCATGCTTAATTTATACTTTGTAGCCCCAAGGAGCCCTACATATGAGAATTCTGCAAATTCTAAGAAGCCACCCACGGCCAGTGAACTGAATCAGAGGAATCTCTTGAAGGTAAATTCGAAAAAATAAAAAAAACAACAAAAACAATTAAGGTCTCGGGGCTGGGGAAATGCGAGGAGCTTTGTCAGAACGTTATATAATTCTCGAAAGTATTGTACAACATCCAAAACTTATCTTCAGAGCGACGGTACCATAGACAAGTTTTCATTATCGCCACACAGGGGAGAGAAAAGTCAAGGCTTTAATACAAAGCCAGTTAAGATAGACATAGAAACTTACACCCTCAGTCAAAGAGGACTAGATTATCATTTAGCAGGAATTCCTGCACCGCAATATTAGTTCATTAATATGCCTTATTTCGACAAGTTTTTTGCAAAAATTATATTAAGAAGTTCCGATTAAATGGCAAGTGTTAACGGTAAGGGAGGTGCACAATTTAGTGATGTGGTACGTGTACAATAGTGAGGGGCAGGGATGTGTAACAGCCAAACGTGTATAACAGGCACATAGGCCAGGTCTGGATACAATAGAGGTGGTGGCGGTGGTGTTGGAGGGAGGGAGAGGGGTGGGCAGAGGTGCAATATTTAGTGATGGGCCTGGTACGTGTCTGGGGTGTACATCAAGGTGTCAACTTTACTGCCTCACTCAACACTAGCAACGTGGTGTTCAACGTTCAGTACGCCACCACACACCACCTGTAGGGGAGAGGGCCGTTTTCTGGTACCCCTTCTTCCTTATCTTTAGTCCCATTAGTTTAAGGATTTTATAATGTTTGGCGATTTTAAGACCTTCCGCCCCATTTCTTTGTCAATATAAAGATTTTTCGTGTCTTTCAGGTGTCGATATTTTCCTGGCGAGCGATAGCGAGCCTGTAATTTAAGAGGAATCGGCCTTCGGCCAGGACATTTTTCTACCGAAAAATTTACAACTATATCTTGGAAGGGGGTCTGGAGGGTGTAATTTTAAGCTTGATGGAGGTCTAGGGAGGAAACAAAAGAGATAATAAAAGGATGCATAGATAAGCAAATAAATACGTCCATCCTCCCTTAATAGATAGGTAGAATAATATTAGGGCTACATGTTGTACTGTACGTCGCTCACTCAGGGGCTGTGAAGAGGAACGACATTCTTGGATTTGTGATGCAGGTCTCTTGCTATTTAACGAGGAAAGTCCAGTTAATGAATGGAAGAAATTAATGTCCATTTGGCAAGATATATACCGGTGTGTGTGTGTATATATAATTATATATATATATATATATATATAGTTGCTTCAACTTTGATGCACATTATCAGCACTACATATACTGTATAATGATGGCAAGCAATAACATATTAATACGAGTTGAGATAACCCTAAATCCAAATTTATTGAAGTTGTATTTAGTATTCCCATTGTTGTCATGTTTGGTGCTGATAACAAATGAAGAAGCAAGTACCTGTTTTTGACTTTGTATATACGATAAATCACTTACATCGAGGTACGCATTACTTTTAAATTTAATGCTAAAATAAAATGAAAAAGGGTTCAGCCAACTATTTTTCAGGGTAATGGTACACGTATTGACTTTCTGGTGTTAGTACAGAGAACAGTAAATCCTAAAGTTTGTTAAGGACATCTGTGTATTTGGGCTTGTGTATGTGTGGTGATGGTGGCTGTGTGTGTGTGTGTGTGTGTGTGTGTGTGTGTGTGTGTGTGTGTGTGTGTGTGTGTGTGTGTGTGTGTGTGTGTGTGTTACTCAGTTACTTGTTCGTCAAGGGGAATCCACGCAATGCGAGCTAAGCTCATTATTATCGCGCCTCCTTAACTGGGAATGTATTGCGTGAAATGCATGTTAAGTGTTTTATGTACTGTTGGAATGGCTGTGGATGTGTGTGTAGTCTGCATTTTAGCCAATTGGCGACATCGGAAACGAAGGCTTAGGGTGGATCTGTATGGTACCATTCTCACTATAGACGGTACCGTCTCGCCCGAAGGCTTAGGTAGCCATCAGCTTAGGTGAACCATATGATACCCATCTCGCCTTGTACCATTTTTGCCAACCCCAGAAGGGACGTCACAACGTCGTCCACTTATTCCAGGTACCTATTTACAGCTAGGTGAACTGAGGCTAACACATGAAAGGAGACAAGCCCAATTTGTCTCCGCCCGGCCGGGTGTGTGTGTGTGTGTGTGTGTGTGTGTGTGTGTGTGTGTGTGTGTGTGTGTGTGTGTGTGTGTGTGTGTGTGTGTGTGTGTGTGTGTGTGTGTGTGTGAGTGTGTATGTGTGTGTGTGTGTGTGTTTTACGGTTAGGGAGGGCAATAGGTAATTTCAGCCACAGATCCGCTCGCACACATAATAAGGGTCAGTAAGGTTAGTTTTTTTTTATAGATCAGGTTAAGTTTTATATGATTATGTTACAATAGGTTAAATTAAGGGTACGTTAGAAATGTGGAGCAAGGAATACTATATAACAAACACAAGCTGCGTGCAACTAGTGGTATCTTACATTCAGGAGTAATATATATCAATTGAATTTTAACTGTTGGGGAAAATTACTCCTAGGAAACGAATTCTAGAGAGAGGTACTTTTGGGGATAAATGATAGAAATTCCGTATTATGGAGGAATGACGGTGAAGACATGGACCAACAGGAACTTTGGTATTGTGGGAGAAGTACAGGGAGGAAGCACAATATATATTTGTTGTCTATGTGAATGAAGAAGACACAAGGCAAAGCTGCCTGTTACAAGTGTCTCCCCTAAAGTTGAAAGAGTGACAAAGAGCCAATATCAAGGTACGTTAGAGTCAGACTGCTTGTTGAGTAAAAGAAAGACTGAGCAAATGAGTTCAATATGGGTGACATACGTGTGGGTGAACCGACGACTAGACGAGTGAATCTCTGTGTTTATTTTGGAGAGAGAGAGAGAGAGAGAGAGAGAGAGAGAGAGAGAGAGAGAGAGAGAGAGAGAGAGAGAGAGAGAGAGAAAGAGAAAGAGAAAGAGAGAGAAAGAGAAAGCGAAAGAGAGAGAGAGACAGAGAGTGAGAGTGAGACAAAAAAATGTGCGTGTGTGTGTGTGTGCGTGCGTGTCTGTGTGTATATATATATATATATATATATATATATATATATATATATATATATATATATATATATATATATATATATATATATATGTGTGTGTGTGTGTGTATGTATGTGAGTGTATGTATGTGTGTGTGTGTTGAGAGGGAGGGAAGGGGGAGGGGGTGAGGCAGCCAACCAGATCAACCCCCATGACAATCACGTTAATTAAACAAGGTGTGGGGGTATATACACAGGCGGATCACGCGGAAGTGGAACCCCCCTAGACTCAACACTAATTCACTCATTATTTACAACATTAATGTTATTTATATATGGTAAAAGCTACAAGTTTAGCATTATTATAACCTACCCAAGTTACTTCTAAGGGAGCCCCCTTCGTGTTTTGTCTCTCTCTCTCTCCCTCTCTCTCTGGGTTGTATCCATTCAGCCCAATTCAGCCTACTGTTTTAAGACGTTTATCCCCATCCAGGTGTCGATTTTTCCTGGCGAGCGGAAGTGAGCCAGCAATTTTTGTTATAATGTTTTTGGCAGCATGCTAAATTTGTACATTTTTCGATAGAAAAATGTAGCCGGATTTCTCCATACAATGCTGGCTCGCGAAATCGACACCTGGATGGGGATAAACATTTTAAAATAGTAGGCTGCATGGGGCCGAATGGATACAAGCCAGAAAAAAGAGAGAGAACAAAAATAGGTCACCGTCACCCCCCGTAATGCATTAATTTAGATAAGGTAAATTGTTGTGATTTAGGATGATGATAACCGACCCGCGCTGCTTTTAATTATAAGGGTATATGAGCATAAGAATGGAAACGTGCGCAGGAGGGCATACTCACCCTCACAAGTTAAGGGGAGGAAGACCGTTTTTCTGGACCCCCTTCTCCCTAATGTTTAGCCACACTAGTTTTGAGATAATAAGACGTTCGGCCCATTAGTTTGGTGATTTTAACACCTTTCGCCCCCTTTCGTTGTCAATTTTAAGACCTTTCGTGCCATTTAGGTGTCGATCATTTCCTGGCAAGCGATAGCGAGCCTGTAATTTTAAGAGGAAGCTGCCTTCGGCCGGGACATTTTTGTACCGAAAAATGTAAAAATTTATCTTGAAGGGGGGGTCTAGGGGGTGTTTTTCTAAGCTTTATAGAGGTCTAGGAAGGAAACTAAAAAAATATATGAATACATTAATTAATAAACCAAACAAACGGCCAGCCTCCCCTTAAATATCATTCCTTCCCTTGTTTTCTTAACCCTTTGAACAGCGACGTGTGATATATTTTATTCTAGCTATATTTAGACGATTTTATGCAACTTAGGACGAATCTGTGGTAGTTAACAGGGTCTGGTCGAGATATTCTGCAGTCTTTTTCTTGCTAGACATCTTTCCGAAGCTAAATTCAATCGTCTACCAGTAGCCATAATACAACAATAATGACGTCACCGGTACTAAAAGGGTTGAACATTTCTTTCCCTTCAGAGCCCGTACTATTGAACGAATACTGTGGAAGTGAGTGTTGTTTACAGAGAAAACACGGATTAGCATAGCCATTTCTCAAGGTAGCGTAATTTTTCAAGTTACTTCGTATAATTAATTATCAGCTTCTTGCCAGCGAGAACGTATTTTTTTACTTTTTTTCTAGCTACCTTTAGACGATTTTATGAAGCTTAGGAAGGATATATAGTAGCTAAAAAGTGTAATTGAGATTGTTTGTAGCCTATTAATGAGTAGACGTCCTTCCTAAGCTGAATATAATCGTTTAATAATTGCCAGAATATAATGCAAAGGATGTCACCGGTAATGAATTTCTCAAGAATACCATCCCTAATCTCACACCTAACCTAGAATCCCTCCCAGCATTACCTATAGCCTCCATATAGCCTACCCGATATAATAGCTTACTTAAAGGGAGGTATATATATTTGTTCTGGACCCCCTTCTCCCTCATGTTTAGCCCAATTAACTTTTGAGATTTTAAGGTGTTCGCCCCATTAGTTTGGTGGTTTTAAGAGGTTTTACCCAATTTCTTTGTCAATTTTAAGATATTTCGTGCCATTTAGGTGTAGATTTGTGTAGATTGCGGGACTGCAATGCGCGAGGGACATTTTTCTACCGAAAAATTTACAAATTTTTCTCGATGGGGGGATTTTCTTTTAAGATTGATGGAGGTCTAGGGAACAAATTATAAACCTCCCCTTAAATTATCTGAAATGATGCTATGCTATGCTTCACGTTATATAATTCCCCTTCAATTCTCCCGTACTTCTCCTCCTCCGTTGGGTTCGGTATAGACTGGCAGGCGAAACATCTCCTCTCTTCCTGTGTGTCAACGGGGTATTTCCGATTTGTACACCATTTCGGGGTTGTCTGTGCGTCCCTGCCAAACACGAGGAAGCCTTAATATTTGTGTCTGCCATCCTTAAGGGGGGTGACCTGCTTTTTGTTATTTCTGTCCTTTTCTCTCTTTCTCTGGCTTGTATCCATTCGGCCCCATTCAGCCAACTATTTTAAGACATTTATCCCCATCTAGGTGTCGATTTCTTCCTGGCGAGCGATAGCGAGCCAGCATTATATGAAGAAATCCGGCTTCGCCGGAAATTTTTCAATCGAAAAATGTACAAATTAAGCCTGCTGTCAAACAAAAATAAAAAATATGCTGGCTCGCTACCGCTCACCAGTAAAAAATTGACACCTGGATGGGGATAAACGTCTTAAAACAGTAGGCTGAATGGGGCCAAATGGATACAAGCCAGAGAAAGATAGAAAAGGACAGATAAAAAACAGGTCACCCCCCTTAATTGAGATTGAGTGGTTGGAGTCTATTTTGGGCTTGCTTCAAATTCCTGCAACTTGTCTATAATCCTTCTTGCTCCAGAGTTACTTCAAGGCCTCAAGCATGCCGGTGTGCCATGATGTCAGAATCGAACCTGCCCCTCTACCTATGGACGGACAGCGATTGGTCCACTGCAAATACTTCAAATGAAGCAAGAGTGGACGTAACTGCTCGAGGTTTTTGGACGATGGGACAACGTGCTTTTTTTAGACATTAGAATCTTCAACCCAAGAGCACAAACATATCGTGAACGAGGACTCAAGGCAGCATATAAGATAATCGAAATGAGAAGAAACGATCTTATCAAGAAATAATTTTGAACAGGGATCATGGGAGTCTTACTCCACTGGTGTTCTCATCGTCAGGAGGAATGGGACCTTCAGCATTTGTCTTCTAAGCCAGGTTAGCTGAACAGATATCGGAAAAGAAGCGTCAACAGAGAAGTCAAGTCATAACATGGATGAGATGTCGACTCTCCTCTCTTCTCAGGCCTGCACTCCTGTGTCTTAGGGGCTCTTTCAACTCTGGGGGAGTCACTCGCTACAGGCAGTTATACCTTTTGTCTCCCTCACTCACATAACAAAAAAAGAAAAAGACAAAAAAAAAGGGTCCTACCTGTTACAGAGTTCAAAGGTGAGATACCTGGAATTTGAGATGGCCGTGGCAGAGAGCCGTATAGGTGAGTAGCTAGGTTGAATTTGGAGAGGTAGGATAAGATAAACTATAAAGGATCTACAATAAGCTAGATAGGACACCATATTGCAAACGTTACTTAAAAAATAACATACCGGACATAACACAAGAATTCCATACCACCATACAGGTATATAATATAATTTTACCCTATGGACTTGAGGCATTAAAGAGTACTATACGTCGTTCATTGTCTAACTATAGCTCCTGTGAGTGCTTAAGTTATTATTGTTTACGATTGCAAAATTTTCGTATTTGTATGCACTCTCCAACTAAAAAATAGGTTTGCTTTTATATTATTATGATGATTGATGATAATCATTACTTTAAATCAAATGTATTGCTTCTACCATAATGCATAGTTTCTTTAGAATCGAGTATTGCTTAAAACAAATACAAATCAAATAAATCATAGAAAAAGGAGTGTCCCCAGCCTTTCCATGTGCATCTAAAACCCAAAGCTCTAATCAAATGTTTTAATACCACCTTTATTGTAAGTTCTCCCTGCCTCCATTTTGCTATCACCATCAACACGAATGTCAAGCGTCCAATCGAAACCTCTGCCTTACCCTTCTCTGTGCTCGTATATTTAATGATATATCTCTCTCTCTCTCTCCCGTGCCAACAATTGATAATGGAGGTGGCAGATTACCCAGGTCCTGCCCTACCTGCTGCCGCCTCATCTGACTAACAAATGAGCAGAACCAACGCCGAACCGCACTGCTAGTCACCGATTGATTTTTGTTTTTCCTTTTGGCAACATAGATGAGGTGGTTTGGTCATATGGCAACATCTCTTACCATCTGATTGACTCCGCACACACACACACACACAAACGCGCACGCACGCACACACACACAAAGCAAAGTTAGACAATTGTAACTCAGGAAGCGAGACAATACGAGTCTAAAAGCTCAACTCCTGTATACTACAATTAGGTAAATACAATTAGGTACATACACACATACACACTACCTCTCCTATTTTTTGTGTATCAATTTGTGTATTAATCTCAATGTACAAAATATACCCTCAATATATTGAAGAGGTTACAGTAGCTTAAATTAGGTCGTAGTAGATTACGATAGGTGCACTATTATCAGTATTGCCCAACAGTATATATGACGTGCTACATTTCGTTGGACTAAAAACACAATCATGTCAGGACATCATCCCTATCAACACGTGAGCATACCAAGAATGATCGATCTCGATATATTTTTGGAGATTATAATCCAGCTTTACCAAAATAAACCTAACCGTATTTTCTAAGGGAAGATGGGTCTGGTTAGGTTAGGCTAGATTAGATTAGACCGGATTAACTCAAATTTGTTTTGTGTGATTTTGTTTTATGTTGATACTTAATTGTGGTTTACTTGACATTAAATAACGTTAGTTAAAATGTACTTTTGTGGTGCTCAACTAGGTTTACATAGTTAATCTTATTTATGTGGTAGGGGACCCCACAGAGGCCCACCGTTAACCTAGTTTCAAGTTACCAAGAGGATGGCCAGTGATGCTAGAGCCTTGATGGTGTAATGGTTCGAGCGTATACATTATGTATGTGGTATCCTGGGTTCCATTCCTGGGAAGATCGCATGCTTTCATTAATTTAATTTTGGGGTTATTGGTGTTATAAACGATATTAATTAATACTGTATAATTCCGTTGGAGATTCCTCTTATTGACTCTGGCACGGCTTACATACACATGTATGACCGTCATGGGCACATATGTATAATCCTTATATAATATTTCTATATCAGTTTTATTTGATATAAAGACAGCCTCCACATCAACCTGTGTATTTCTCGCCTGGTATTTTCGGAGATCTCATTTTTGGGTTAGGAATGTATTAAAAGTGACAGAATGTTATTCGCTAGTTTTGATTTAAAATAAGAAGGTTATGTTGGGAAAGGAAGTAAGTGAGACATGAGAAATATATGCACCGAGCCCCCACCGCCCCATCCTACAAGTCACTTCAAGGTAGGAGGACCCTTGTCTCGGGTACCCTTCAGAAGACCCCCCCCCTCGCCTCTCCCCCCCCCCCCCCCAATATACACCCCTCTTCTGGAGTGATATAGGAAAGATAAATCGTAACGTAACTAATCGCATCTTGAAAATAAATGTAGAGTAATGATCATGCCTGCTAAGTATATTTGTCCCTTCTTCGTAGTATAATAAATGAATAACGAAAGGTTAAATTATGGATGTAAGATAAATAATTTTTGATGAAAAGTACTTCCACTTATTTATAAATGTTTATATTTTATATTAATACAGTCTCCTGTTGGTAGCGCTCTATATGAGTTAATAATTTAACATTGACAAGTACTTTTAAAATTTCCGTAACTATTGTATAATGTTAGCCACATTAAGATTAATAAAGATGCCATCGGAATAAAACAAAACATTCTCACACAAGCTTTGAACCGTCTTTGGCTACTAGACGTATTTTGATAACTTACGTAATTAATATTTTGATAGGAAAACAAAAACAAACAAATATTTACGAATTGAAAAGGTAAATTTAATAGTTTCCATTCGCAGCTTGATTTAATTAAAATGTAAAACTTGCAAACTAAACAAACCAAAATTGGGACAAGGACAATATAAAGTCAAATTAAATTATCAAAATCGCTATGTGGAAACAACGTTTACTAAAATGAAAATTATTAAATAAAAGAACACAATCCACCACATAGGGTGTACATCACTACATGAGCAAGTTAATCTGTTTCCCAAGCAAACCAATCGCACATATAACAACGCACTATCGTCACGTTAAAGGAAGTAGTCAAGTTTGGGAAGTCCGGGACGTTCTGGCAAATTTTACTAAACTCTGCATGAATAAAGAAACTACATGTTAAATGTCAAAATATTATTTAAAATCAAATTTGCAACATGACAAGACATTAACAATAGTAAAAAATACAAATATTGATAAGATATCTATACTATTACAAAATAATATATAAAATACAGTACAGCACTCACTAACGATAGTGCTATCGGGTAGGTACCTGTAAGCATAGCATGCCTCAAGTGACCCCTATCAATAACTACCCTACAAATAACCTACATTTATAGCACAAATAAATTAAGGAAAAAGATCTTCGTAAGTTGAACATGTTATGACAATAGCTAGATAATGTATTACAAGTACTCCCATAAAGCTTTTGTGAGGCAAGGTAGCAAAGCATTTTTTGATTGACAATATTATTTTGCCTCTTGCATTCAATTTAAGTAAAAATTAGCAACATTGATCATACAACACTTGTTCTCCAGGGTGTCTAAAAGGAATCGGATTGATCTGATTGTGTGACTAGATATTTGATCATTAAAACAAGACTCTAATCATCACACATACTTTTAACTTGTCGTTTAGTTGGTATTTAGACATGCCTTTAACCTGTCGTTTAGGTGGTATTGCTATAAAATATGGTTAACTTGACAATATACATAATGTAAATTTAGACCCTTGTGTAACAAGACGGAACAATCAGTATCGGTATCAGGAATAGACGTACGGGAGAATACTTTACATTATTACATGATACCTTTGAATAGACAGTCAATAGTAAATTCAATAAAACGAAAAATATAATGTCTTGTGATGTAGATTAAGGAAACGCAAGAGTAGGGGGTCATCAGTTAGATTTGGTTTCATTATTACATATATTTTTTGTTATTATTTGTGTGTGTGAATAGCCTATGAATATTTCTATTTTCGTAATATCCCGTTCATGTAACATTCGAATCCTTGCTCATCAACAAATATTCAGAGATACAAACACCGATGACAATAATAACTTCGATGGAAGAGATATTTTGGAGTATTGACTAAGAGAGAGAGAGAGAGAGAGAGAGAGAGAGAGAGAGAGAGAGAGAGAGAGAGAGAGAGAAAGAAAGAGTAAAATGGAGGCAAGCAGAAGGAATAGCGGTCGGGGGAGAAGCAGGGAAGAAGGGAGTATTTTTTGCCTTTCTATTTTTTTTCTTCAACCCGTAGTTCGTCTGGCAGTGTGTGGATGATGAGGATGCCAACTCTCGCAAGATACATAATTCAATTTTCCTCCATTGTGGTATATAAGTTGATTAGTTTCAGTTTATATATCCCGGTAATTGAGTATATTATTGTGCTTAGTGACAAGGGGAAAGTGGAATGAATTCAACTTGAGGGGATGGTGAAAGAAATGCTGTGATATTCATGGCAGGTGGCGCTTATTCAAGGTCGACTGTCTCCCTCTGTCTCATACACCTACATGAACATACAAACACACACAAGCCACATATCTAAACAAGACACATACAAACACACATATACAGTACACCACCCGACATACACACAGATATACACGGCACACTTGAACGTAACATAGCACACACACACACACACACACACACACGATACTCTCACACATACCTTCTGCCACTTCCTCTCCCCCTCTCTCTCCGCTCTAGATTACTTAGCCAGAATTTATCTCACTGGTGTTTCCTAGAACTGGCTGGAGTATTGCTAGTATCGGTATAACATATATCATTGTAAAGTTCATGTATTCGCCTGTGATAAACATGGTATAACTATATATACATTGCCACGATAGAGTAGTAGTCGGCGTCTGTGTTACACCCAATAGATGCAACACACGCACATACACATTATCTATCTATCTATCTATCTATATATATATATATATATATATTATATATATATATATATATATAT
Organism: Paralithodes platypus; assembly: GCA_032716605.1. Classification (NCBI taxonomy): domain Eukaryota; kingdom Metazoa; phylum Arthropoda; class Malacostraca; order Decapoda; family Lithodidae; genus Paralithodes; species Paralithodes platypus. The sequence continues at coordinate 28,751,552 of CM064519.1, forward strand.
ACTGTATATATATATATACTGTATTCCCTATATAATCCTCACAAATCCTCAAACATGTAATGCTAACTCCGAGCAAATATTATACTCGGAAACAAATGCTGTGGCACTTGAGTATTAACAGACGTCAATAAGAAAAGATGGCCAACTATATACAGTATACAGTATACATTCACCTGTCTCGTTGCTTCACTCGTAATCTAGAGTAAGACTTCCTGGATTCATCGTGTTGAGTGATTAGATCTACGACGCTATTGCATTTTATGTGCACTATGCTGTATATAGCACTACAAATAAAAAACACTCTCCCTATAACACTCCCTATTAATGGCGGTAACACTCTTATTAAGCCCCTTACTGGCAAAATATATGCTGATTTCCATAAGTCATGGGGGTGAGGGGGGTGGGGGGTATCAAAGCTCCCCCTTAAGCCATCCTGTATCGCAGGGCAAAACATTGTTGTTGTTTTTTTACTCTGGTTGAAACAAATTTTAATATGCTCTTTGGAACATCCTTATTCTATAATAGCCTTCAAATATTGAAACAAAATTAGTTTCGGTAATAACCGAAAATCTTCAACCTGGGTGTTTTCAAAATGTTTTTTTACGAACACAAGTCTTGACCCATTCTCCCTATATATATATATATATATATATATATATATATATATATATATATATATATATATATATATATATATATATATTGTATATAATTATATTATTTATGTATTTTTGTTTTGTTTTCCAAATCAATGCTATCCCTTAACTATGTACCGCCAAACACCACTGTATTTGGGATCATTAGTCACCGTCACTGGGTCAGTCAACCTCTCTGTGACTTACACACCTTGGCAGGTACCGCGTCACGCAACGCTCCGGAATCTATTAACCCGTTCCTAAAGTGGAGGCGTAATTGAAAAGGACACATAATTACACCGATAGATTATCATAAACTCGCGCGGTAATTTGGCCTAAGTACGTACGAAGTGGTTGAGTGGGTTATGACCTCGTTACTGAAAGACGACGGAGCGATCGGCCATCTTTCTCTCTGGTCGCCATTTTGTTGTCCTAATGGTCGAAGAACGGGGTGGTATTCTATTTTGAACATGTAGAATTTAGACCTAAAGACCAAACCATATTTCTTGTACCATTTTTTTTTCTATGTGATTGAGAGAGGCAAAAGGCAGAACTGCCTATAGCGAGTGCCTCCCCCATAGTTGAAAGAGTGACAGGGCCAAAATCAAGGGATATTCGAGCCAAAATGCCTGGACACACAGAGTTTGAAGTAATTTAAGTCATAGGAAGAGGGAAAGACTGATTCTGGGAGAGAGTTCCAGAGCTCAGCTGTTGAGTAGAAGAAAGTTTGAGAGTAACGTTTCACTCTTGGGTTGGAGAGTTGCACAGAGTAGCGGTGGGATTGAGTTGCAAGATGGGTACCACGTGCCCTACATAAAGGAGGTGGTATACACTGGGAAAGCTCTGAGGAACACTGATTATTATAGTAGCGATAGAATAGCGAGAGAGATGCAACATTGCGGCGGACAGAGAGAGATGGTTCACTATTTGGGCAATTTTTGCATGTATTAATTATTTTTCTAGTTTCCTCCCTAGACCTCCATCAAATTTAAAAAAAACATCCATTAGATCCCCCTTCTAGATTAATTTGTACATTTTTCGGTAGAAAATGTACCGGCCGAAGGCCGGTTCTTCCCAAATTGCAGGCTCACTATCGTTCGCCAGTGAAAAAATCGACACCTAAATAGCACGAAAGGTCTAAATATTGACGAAGAAATGGGGCGAAAGGTCTTAAAATCGCCAAACTGATGGGGCAAACACCTTAACATCTGAAAACTAATGTGGCTAAACATGAGGGAGAAAGTGGTCCATAAAACCGGCCCATCTCCCCTTAATATATATATCCCCTTATAGGCAGGTCATTTGAGCATATATCCAAAGAAGTTACCCTAACCCTTTACAATTTCTTAGTCCGCCCTCTTCTGGAATACTGCGTTCAATCCTGGTGCCCTTATTACCAAAAAGATATAAACAAGCTAGAACGAGTTCAACGTAGAGTTACCAAAATGATACCTAGCCTAAAGAACAAACCATACGAAGAGCGTCTCAGAGAATTAAATCTATTTCCTTTAACCCAGCGCAGATTAAGAGGTTACTTAATTCAAGTGTTCAAAATCATCAAAGGCATCGACAATATGAACTGTAGTAAGTACTTCACTATCGACCAATCTAATTACACGCGGGGAAACGGTTGCAAAACTATTGGTAAATCTTTTAACTCACACGAATCCAAGAATTTCTTCTTCAATCGAGTTGTCAACTTGTGGAATGGGCTTCCCCGAGACGTTATAGACTGCAGCACCGTTGATTCATTTAAACTCCGCTTAGACAAATATCTCGCATCAAACCCGCGACTGACTGCGTTTGTAAATGAATAACTTTATTTTATCCCCCCCTCAGTTACTAACCCATCTGTCCCCTACTAACTTCCTAATCCTGCCACGGACATTAGTTCCAGGGCAGTAGTTCCCTTTCCAATGTTCCCTTACCCACTCTAAACCACTGTTTGGACACTTGATCCTCAGTGTTTTGGAGGACAAGCAGCCTAGAAGAGTCACTATACCTGTTGTTGCTTGATTTCCTTTGTACTAATACCTGATTGTGTTATGGGTATGGAGGTATGTTGTGGTATGGAGTTATAGAGGCGGTGTCACACGAGCTGTTTGTCCGTTAATTTTTAAGGACAATTGTTGTTTGGCATCTTCAAAATCTAAGTTACATAATTATATAATCTGCCACCTAATATAATCTACCTTCAATCCAGTTTCCAATGCCAATGTGAAAGAGCCTCTAAATATTACGAGAAACACACTTGCTCATCGAAAAATGCCTGAAAAAGCGCTCGTGTGACACTGGCTTGTGAGTGTAGAGAGACGCAAATGACACCCATGGTACCAATATGGCGTAAGTTGGCCGATCTCGCTTTACTATAGCTTATCTCTGAAGGACTTCTCACGTACTTCATTGGTGTTATTAGTGGTTTGTGGGTGTGAGCAATGTGGGGGACTGTTTATAAAGGCTTGGACGAATAAAATAAAATATAAGTTATAAATATGCTGAATCTAATATAGTATAACTGGCTTGTGCTCTCTGTATTCAAACTTAATTGAATACAAATCTAGTGCGAATTGTATTTTGCATATAAAAGTAAGTGTACACACACACACACACACACACACACACACACACACACACACACACACACACACACACACACACACACACACACACACACACACACACACACACTTTCTCTCTTACAGACAACATATCATCAGAATGACAGGCACCCCCCAGAGACTCAATATTGTGAGGCTAATGATAGAAGTGATTTCCAACCTGAGGTAAACCAAAGGTAAACCACCAGGGACTACAATGTTCATAAACCACCAGGGACTACAATGTTCATAAACAGACTCCCAACTTTTATCACAGTAAACACGAGCTTAACATATTTTACATATAACTTATATGTCTAGATTTACAAGTCTTAGATCGTCAATTTAACTAGTTTTTATGATAATTTTGAAATAAATGACAACTATATAGTAATTGTGACAGTCAATCTCTGTCTTATTGATTGCACATCTAGCCACACTTGCAAGCATGTTCCTTTTGCTTTAGCCCCACTGAAAGTTTGTTATAGTCAATGCTACTTTGTTCATTAAAAGTAAGCCAAATATCACGACTCCTAACATATCATAACTCTAACAGCACTTGAACAATACATTTGACATATTCACCATATGGGAATATTCGCCTAGGATATATGTGTGGATATTTTCCGCCTATTTGCACCAGCCTTTTTAAGATACAAGAGGTTGTGTTAACAATGATAATTTTAACATATTAAATTTGAGTTGAGGTTCTTTAATTCAAAATTTATATATTTATTTTTGTAAGCTAAAATGCATTACCCGGTAAGTGATAATATTGCACTGAAGAAGGTTCTATATGAACAGTCACTTGGAAAATAAATATTCACACAATATTTGTATTGTATATAATTATAACTTTAATTACATAACTAGTATCTTTATCAGCAATAATATTGAGAAGTCTAATTTTTGCACTTATTTCGAAAACAAATAGGCAAATCTATAAATAAAATTGACATAATATGATATTAAATATGAATAGGGAGAAATTTCCGAAATACATTTATTATATGCTGTTTGTGTTAGCTCTTGAATTACATCTGGATAACTTACAGTCTGTGTTAATCTTCAGAAGTTACTGTTAAGTATTCATCTATATTTACTTACCCCAAATAGTGTTTATTATGGGCAATAACTGTTGAGTACTTTTTATGAAATAAATATGCTAGGCATGCATTTACATTATCACAATTATTGTGTGAATTGTTTTACTTATAATCATATGCAGAAAAGCAGAGTCTTCAACTTTCCATTAAAATATATGTAGCTTTGAGAGTCCCCATGCATACACTAGTACAAAGGAAGACATTACAAACATTACCTATTATTGGAACGGTTATAACTGGCCGATACAGATTCTTCAAACAATTTCGCTGGCTCTCATGCTTCATAATCATACCAGGCATTTGATTGTAGTAAAATGGCAGAGATTCTAAAACACTCAACACTTACTTTACTTTTTTATTTTTCTCTCTCCCATTCGCACGTACACGCACGCTATATACAATATATTATATATACTGTATATATATATATATACAATAAATATTTTATATTGTATATTTATATACACATTAGTATACCATTTCGCATCTACATATCCTTACTTAAATCATATATAACATAATCCCCTCCTTAAACTAATAATATTATTATATCAAACACTATTGGTTATTATATACTCAATAATCCTAACCTACCAGGTGTAACTTAGTACCTCACTTAAATCTAAAACATCTTCTCTTTAAGCCTTTTATATTCTGCTAATATACAATAATCAGTGTTGTTTACCGTGAGCACCTCTCGCCTTGTACCCCCCAGTAGGCGCCGCACCCCCTTACTGCCTCCTTCAGATCCAGGGAAGCGAGAAAGGACCCCGGCCACCTCGTTAATCATCCACGGGAGACAATTAGCCTATGTATTTTGACCCCCGCCAATGGTCGAGTATTTGCAAAGTGATGTATGTGTGTTTGTGAGCCAGGCTGCTGACCCGACGTGTGATGGATGGATGGATTGGAAGGCTGGCTGGCTGAGGGAGAAGATGGAGGGAAAGGGGTGCTGAGGGGTGGAGAAAGTCAAGGGAAAGGGGTGCTGAGTGGTGGAGAAGGTGGAGGGAAAGGGGTGCTGAGTGGTGGAGAAGGTGGAGGGAAAGGGGTGCTGAGTGGAGGAGAAGGTGGAGGGAAAGGGGTGCTGAGTGGAGGAAAAGGTGGAGGGAAAGGGGTGCTGAGTGGAGGAGAAGGTGGAGGGAAAGGGGTGCTGAGTGCTGGAGAAGGTGGAGGGAAAGGGGTGCTGAGTGGAGGAGAAGGTGGAGGGAAAGGGGTGCTGAGTGCTGGAGAAGGTGGAGGGAAAGGGGTGCTGAGTGATGGAGGAGGTAGAGGGAAATGGGTGCCGAGTGCTGGAGAAGGTGGAGGGAAAGGAGTGCTGAGTGATGGAGGAGGTGGAGGGAAAGGGGTGCTGAGTGCTGGAGAAGGTGGAGGGAAAGGGGTGCTGAGTGATGGAGGAGGTGGAGGGAAAGGGGTGCTGAGTGCTGGAGAAGGTGGAGGGAAAGGGGTGCTGAGTGATGGAGAAGGTGGAGGGAAAGGGGTGCTGAGTGATGGAGAAGGTGGAGGGAAAGGGGTGCTGAGTGATGGAGAAGGTGGAGGGAAAGGGGTGCTGAGTGCTGGAGAAGGTGGAGGGAAAGGGGTGCTGAGTGATGGAGGAGGTGGAGGGAAAGGGGTGCTGAGTGCTGGAGAAGGTGGAGGGAAAGGGGTGCTGAGTGATGGAGGAGGTGGAGGGAAAGGGATGCTGAGTGGTGGAGATGAGGGGTAGAGAAGGAGTGATGGAGGAGGTGGAGGGAAAGGGGGTGCTTAGTGGTGGAGATGAGGGGTAGAGGAGTGATTGGCAGTAGAGGGGAAAGAAAGGAGTGTAGAGAGGTTTCATTACAGGAAGGAAGGGGGAGGTAAGCTGCATGGATTTGAAGGCTGGCTGATGGAGAAGGTGGAGGAGGGAAAGGAGTGCTGAGAAAGTGAAGGGCAAGGGGTACTAGGTGGTGGAGGTGACTGGAAGAGGATATGTGAGATGAAGGAGGTGGATGGGAAGAATGTATAAGGTATAGGAACGACAGGGGATGGAAGGGATGTAAGAATTGTAAAGTCTAATTGGAAGAAGAGTATACTGTAGGTGATGGCATAGACGGGGGATGGAATGGATGTAGGAATTGTTAACCCTTTGATGATTTGGATGTATTTTAACAGTTTGTTCTGGCTATCCATAGAATATTTTATACAATTTAGGAAGGACCTGTGGGTATTATAAGGGAAAGGAATATCTCAATTAACCCTCTGACTTCCATATACCAATCCTAATCTGAATAATATAGACTAATAATAGCCAGAAAACAGAAAAGAAATGCGTCATTGGATCTTATGAGGGGTAAAGAATTGAATAAGGGGAAGCATTAATAAGAGAGGAGGAAAGTAGATAGAAGACAAGAAAGGTGTGAGTGGTGATGATGAGGGGAGGAGAAGAAGGAAGGTCGAGGTTGAGGGAAGAAGAGTATAGGTGATATAATTGACAGGAGATGAAAGGGTAATGGAGAGGTGAGGGGAAGGAGGAGGTGGTTGAGGAAGGAAGTGTGGATGAACATGAAGGTTCGTTGGAGGAGAAGGCAAAGGAAAGTTGTGTTGATTGCTAAAGATAAGGGGAAGAGGTTAAGAGAACAAAATCTATAAGACACAAGTTGAGTTAATTTAAGTTTAGTAGTGGGATTAGGATAGCCTATGATACGACTCCCTTGCTGTTCTTATTGCATTCTTTGTGCCTCGAAAAATACCGAGATACAACAAAAACGGAGTCACTATGATTAGTAAGCTGGATAGTTTCTTACTGAAATTAAACCTAGAAACCTAAAAAGCTAGATCAAGCTAGGAAAGACAGGGTAGGTTAGGTTTGACAAATTTATATTATGCTTCTGCTTACCTAAAGTTATATAGGATTAAATTAGTGTACAATATAAGCAATTTCTTCTTGGTACAAGTGGATCCGAAAATATTTAATTAACGAATCTACCATAATTCAGTAGAGTCCAAATTTGTAGTAAGACATGGGACGGAAAGAGAGAGAAAGATAAATTGGATAAGTGAGGGAAAATAGATAAGGGGGAGTTAGAATTGAGAATGTTGCAGAAGAAAAGCAATACAAAACATAAAGTGAAAGCAGAAACGTCAAACAAATTATACAAAGTTGATAATATATCTATCTATATATTCAGGCCCAATCCTCACTTTTGCTATTTTTTTTTGGGGGGGGGGGGGGGGGGCTACTCAAGACAGAGCCATAATAGGGACAACAGAAAACAATGATAACACAAAAACAAAATACAAATTCACACACATCTAGGTCAACCGCGGAGAGGACAAACCTAAATACGTAAACAGGCCCCCATACAGAAAGCTATCTAAAAGAAGCAAACATCACGTACATTAGAATCTACCAAAAATAAGAACAAACCCAGAAGAGTAGGACAGCCACGCACAGAGAGAATACGCCAAAGAAAAGGACAAAACCACACAAAAAGACGCCAAAGAAAAAGACAAAACCGCAAAAATATAACACAAACCACACAAAGAATGCGCCAAAGAAAAGGACAAACCACACAAATATGACACGCCCACACAGAGAACGCGTCAAAGAAAAGGACAAAACCGCAAAAATAAAGACATAAACCACACAAAACATGCGCCAAAGAAAAGGACGACACAATCACAAGAACAAGACACAAACCACAAGCATAAAGGTCCAAACCACACAAAGCACGCGCCAAAGAAAAGGACGACACAATCACAAGAACAAGACACAAACCACAAGAATAAAGGTCCAAACCACGCGCCAAAGAAAAGGACGACACAATCACAAGAACAAGACACAAACCACAAGAATAAAGATCTAAGCCACACAAAGCACGCGCCAAAGAAAAGGACACAAACCACAAGAACAAGACACGCCCACCCAGAGAAGGCGTCAAAGAGAGAAGAGCCGATCCAACAAGCGGCGCCGAAGAGATAAAGAAGAAAGGGGTCGTACTCCTGATGTTCCTGAGCCTTAAAGGGGGTAGTGGATGTTGTTTGGTCTGTTGATTTATTTATTAATTTATTTTCTAGTTTCCTCCCTAGACCTATATCAAGCTTATAAAACACCCCCTAGATCCCCCTTCAAGAACATTTTGTGCATTTTTCGGTATAAAAATGTTCCGGCCGAAGGCCGGTTCTTCCTAAATTACAGGCTCGCTATCGCTCGCCAGGAAAAAATCGACACCTAAATGACACGACAGGTCTTAAGATTGACAGAAATGGGGCAAAAGGTCTTAAACTCGTCAAATTAAGGGGGTGAACATCTTAAAACCATAAAACCAACATGAGGCAGAAGGGGGTCCAGACAATCAAGCAGCTCCCTCCCCCTTAAGGACCGTGGGCGCCTCAGCTCCCGCCCTCCATGATTAATGATGCCCGTGTCACCCCAAATTAATGACTGTCACGGGCTGCGGAAAACCTGACTGGTGGCCCGCTTATATGCCGTGTCTGGGAGGGTGCTGGTGGTGGTGGTAGGGGCTTCAGGTGCGCTGGGTGCTAGTAGGGGAAGGAGGTGGAGTGTTTAGTGAGGAATAGTGAGAGGAGGAGGAAGAGGAAGAGGAGGAGGAGGAGTGTTTAGTGAGGAATAGTGAGAGGACGAGGAAGAGGAGGAATACAAAGGACTTACAAACTGCAACAGACCTATTGGTTCTTATGGGGCAGTTTGGATATCTACACTGCTAAGCTACTAACTACTAGGTAAAGAAAAGGATAGTAAAGCAGAAGGAAGAGGACGAGGAGGAGGAGGAGGAGGAGGAGGAGAGGGAGGAGAAGAAGGTGGAGGAGGAGGAGAAGAAGGAGGAGGAGTGCTTGAGCATGGAAAACAAAAATGAGACGAAGAGGAGTAGACCTCGAGTCTGGAAAAGTGAAATGAGGAGAACAGCATAAATAACAGAAATGTGTGAGATTGGGTCCCAGGATGAGGAGAAGGAATAGACAGGGATAGTAAGTACGAGAGCTTGAGCAAGGACAAGTAAGAAGAGGAGGAGAATAGCACGCAGGAAACAATTCAAAAGAATGAGTACAGGGAGAAAGATAATGAGCAGTAAGGATTGATAGTGAAGATGAAAGCTTAGTCAGGAAAGGTGGGGAAGTGAGATGAACAGCTTTATTATAGCAAGGTAGAATGAGGAGGGGAGTACAAAAGGGGATGATGTCGAGGAGCAGAAGAAGGTGAATGAAAAGAAGAGCACAAGTGATAAGCAAGTGGGAGGAGGATAAACAAGATGGTGATCATAAGGGAGATGAGAAAAAAAGAGAGAATGTTGGAGGTAGAATGGAGGATAACCAAATATTTTGTACTAAATGAATATAAACAAATAAGAGAGAGAGAGAGAGAAAGAGAGAGAGAGAGAGAGAGAGAGAGAGAGAGAGAGAGAGAGAGAGAGAGAGAGAGAGAGAGCGAGTAGATTGACATTTTAAATAGTGTGTATGCTAATATAAGAACAGGGACGATATTTAGATAACACTCTTCTAGCAGAGGAATTAAGGATAAACAGTATGACGATTCAATGACAAGGGATAAACAAATAAAGATACAAATACACAGTCGTGGAGGCAGTAAAGGAGATACAATGAATGAGCAGGTACAAAACAAGTAAAATAAATACAAGCTGAAGATGTAGTAAAGGAGTTAGAATGACAAGGACAAGAGCAGACACATAACAGTACAAATTAAGAGAGGATTCATTAGAGGAGATGTGGAATTGCATGAACAAGGGAAAACTATAAACAAACAGAGATGACAGGGACTAAAGGAGATACAATAATACAGGGTCAGGGGATAAACGAACACAACTACAAATAAACAGTGAGAGAAGACAGAGAACGGGATATATATGAAAAAAAAAAAAACAACAATACACAACAAAATAAGGCAGTGAACGGGATATGCATGAACAAAACAAACGCATACAAATACACAGTGAGAGAAGGCAGTGAGGGGGATATACAGTATATGAAGAAAACAAATGCAAAACAGAGATAGTGGAGGGGTTATCAATGAAGAAAAACAAAACACAAATACACAAACAGCGAGAGAAGACAATGAACGGGAAATATATTAAGAATAACAAACGCAAATACAAATTAACGTGACCAAGGACATAAAAAGGATACCAATGAAGAAAACAAGCACAAATACAAACCGACACATAAAGAAGCCAGTAAAGCTATGATGATACAATGACGAGGAGGAAGAGATGAGAGGGGCTACAAGCACAAAGGGAGTTTACATACGCATTAATCTTAACGTCTGACTGGCCACCTCCCCCCTCACTTGTCACTGTTACACGCTACTTATATGATGCTTGCTACCCCCCACCTCTCTCTCTCTCTCTCTCTCTCTCTCTCTCTCCTTATTCATCTTCTATTGTCCCTTTTTTCCTCGTCCCCTCTTATTGATTCCTCTTTTCCCTATAAACTGCCTAAATCTATTTCCATATTGTTTACATCCTTATTCATTATATAAACCTTCTATCAATCCACCCCCCCCCCCCCTCCACGGTTTCTCTCTCTCTCTCTCTCTCTGACCATCCTCCTGCTGCCAGGTAAAATGTATGATCTTGGTGAAGGGAGGCGCGTGGAGAGTTTAGTCACTTTAGTATACTGCATAATATTGGTAGTTCCAATGCGTTATCCAATTGTCCACATTCTTCTGTAGCTCATTTTTAACAATAGGAATTATTCTTGATAGTCAATTTTAATATCTACTATTTTTTTCACTTTCTCACTATATATTAGTCCACTTTTTTCAATAGCCAACTAGTCTGATAATATTTTACTAGTTTTCTCAATATCCAGGGTTTATCAAATGCCAACTTTTCAAAAAAATTCCGGCTATATTGCTCGCACGATAGGAGACATGGATCCTTCATTTCTTGTAATTCCTATAACTAATAACCTTAATGGTATTGCAATGGTTCGTTCGCCACGCTGCAACATCAAATATCATACCCCACCACACAAACAATATGTTAACCCTTCCTTATCGAGAGGATTTGTCAGAGTTTACAAAATCGTTCAATTTTACCGAGATGAAAATACAAGGAGGTATCATTATGTATAAAATGAACATGGCATCATCTCACTGAAGAAATTTACGGTCTATGTAAACATATCAACTATTAATAGGGCATATGATGATAAACACTAATTCTACAATCTAGTTAAAAAAAGACAAACCATAGTGAAATAGCTTAAACTAAAATCTTAACATTCCTCCTGAGATAAGATGATGGGTGAGTATTCAGTCCTGGCGAGCGATACACAGGCAGATAAAGAGACGACACAGGTTGGACAAAGAAGGTATTCCCAAGATAAATATACTCTAAGGTATTCCTGTCGTTCCCTAGAGATCGTTTAAGGAGGATAGGCCGGTGACCTTCCGCCCCATTTCCTTGTCAATATTAAGACCTTTCGTGCTATTTAGATGTCGATTTATTTTTCCACACACACACACACACACACACACACACACACACACACACACACACACACACACACACACACACACACACACACACACACACACACACACACACACACACACACACACACACACACACACACACACACACACACACACACACACACACACACACACACACACACACACACACACACACACACACACACACACACACACACACACACACACACACACACACACACCAAAAGCAAGTGCACACACTTTCATTCACTCAAACATGCACACACACACACGTCCACACTTAGACACACAATAATATACTGCATATGTCGTATGAGTACTGTACAGTATTTTGCACTATAGGTAGACAGATATTAGGAATACAAAAACAGCGGTCACCATTAATATCACAGAGTCCTGACCTATACCACTACAGCAATAAAGTTTGACATTCACGCAAATAAGTTTAACAACCTAGTTTGCCATTCAGACGAAATAGTTTGACATAGTTGCAGGCTAAATAACACCAAAGCTACAAAATACATTGACATGGAGCTAAATCAAAGACAATCGAAGACATGATAATCACAATTGTATATTTTATTTTATCAATCCAATATACAGGTATAAACATGATTAAACCATTTAATGTTTACAACGCAAGATATTTAATGTAAACATTAAATGGTTTAATCATGTTTATACCTGTATATTGGATTGATAAAATAAAATATACAATTGTGATTATCATGTCTTCGATTGTCTTTGATTTAGCTCCATGTCAATGTATTTTGTAGCTTTGGTGTTATTTAGCCTGCAACTACGGTCACCATTAATATCACAGAGTCCTGACCTATACCACTACAGCAATAAAGGTCAAACTATTTCGTCTGAATGGCAAACTAGGATGTTAAACTTATTTGCGTGAATGTCAAACTTTATTGCTGTAGTGGTATAGGTCAGGACTCTGTGATATTAATGGTGACCGCTGTTTTTGTATTCCTAATATCTGTCTACCTATAGTGCAAAATACTGTACAGTAGTTTCATGACATCTCAACACAAAAACCCATATATTTTCAGCCAGTAGATTCCAACTAGCACCAACTCAACCAAGGCCAACAATACTATATGCCAATTAAACCATGACCAACTAAAATAGTGACAACTTTTAATCTTAAACTATCTCAACCTATCTGTATTTATTGTACTGGCAGTGATTGTTATTGTACTGGCAGTGATTGTTATATACTGGCAGTGATTGTTATTGTACTGGCAGTGATTGTTATATACTGGCAGTGATTGTTATTGTACTGGCAGTGATTGTTATATACTGGCAGTGATTGTTATTGTACTGGCAGTGATTGTTATATACTGGCAGTGATTGTTATTGTACTGGCAGTGATTGTTATATACTGGCAGTGATTGTTATTGTACTGGCAGTGATTGTTATTGTACTGGCAGTGATTGTTATTGTACTGGCAGTGATTGTTATTGTACTGGCAGTGATTGTTATTGTACTGGCAGTGATTGTTATTGTACTGGCAGTGATTGTTATTGTACTGGCAGTGATTGTTATTGTACTGGCAGTGATTGTTATTGAACTGGCAGTGATTGTTATTGTACTGGCAGTGATTGTTATATACTGCCAGAAATGGTCTACTGGTTGAGTTGCCCGATCACGCTTAGCAATATATACATTTTGCGATTAGATTAAACGATATACTTGATTAATTAGCTAATCAATTATAAAAATACCAACTATTATATATATTTTTCTATTACATTAAATTGTGTATATATTGGTATCACACAAACGGGTTTTCCATCAACTTGTATCTTCAACATTGGTCAGGCAGCCGATGAGGTAAGCTTTTATAACAATTCTATTACCTATATTTATTTATCTACAGTTAAGTCTCTGATCCAGAAATATTGCTGGACAAATGTTGAGGATACAAGCTCTCGTGTGATACCCCTTTTATACTCCCAGTATTTCTCGGAGTTAGTGAATCAGACTCACTAATATATCCCAGTGACTTCATCTACTATATAAAGGTCACTTTCTGTCTGTTTGTTCACGAACTACTCCCTCAGTTTTCAAGATGGAGAGCTCATACTTGGCATGCCTTCTAGAGAGGTGCCAAAATAGGCCTTAGGCGCAGGGGGGCAACTTCCTCAGTTTTTAAGATGGAGAGCCCATACTTGGCATGCATACTAAGGGGGTTTTGAGCAATTTTTTTTCCCTCACCCACCGGGGGATGAGCACGGAGTCCCCCACCCCCCAAGATAGACAACCCATACTTCGATTTTCCCCCCGGCAGCACCGGGTACCCCAGCTAATCATTCTATAATTTTCAATATTTTCATGACTGTGTATTATCTCTCTCATTATTTGATGACGCATTTTTACACTTTATTTTGATTATCATTACACAATTGTTAGAAAAGTAGGAAGTATCTCTAAGAATCAAAGGGGTAATAACTCCCTCGCTCCCACAAGTTCTTCCTAAGCTTTAGCGTTTAATAATAGCCAGAATAAACTGTCAGAACACGTCATATTCCTCAAGGAGTCAAAAGTTTTAGCTAGTTACATTACAAATCTATATAAAAAAAACGAATAACATAAATCCTTACAATTATCTGAAAAATTGAAGTGAATAATAGCAGACTGCAGATCTGCCTCGTGTGATACTGGATTATCTCATTATGTGACATTATTTTTCTATCGGAAAAATTAAGAGAACAAAATATCTTAGGACAACGCTATTCATGTATAAGGGGTAGAATCTTTGCAAAACTAGCAAGCAAGTGACAAGATAAATGTTATGGTATTGGAACACAACATAATGCAAAATAATAAACGAAAATATGAAACAGCGTGGGGAAAAAAAAAGTATTTAATAATAATAATGGAAGGAAAGAGATGGACAATATTCAGATAATATGGTGCAACAATAAGTAGGGAGGAGTAATAATAATGCAAAATAATATTACTAATAATTATAAGTTTTATGACAGGTCGACAGGTGACTACCCCTAGTGCATAATCGAAGGTTCCTTTCTTAAAACAAATGCCAACCAATAGCAGAACATAGCTACCTATATACTGCAAGAAATGTGTTGTGTTGTAACAATTATGATACACGAACTATCATACACGTACAATCGCGCTAATAAGTCATGTCTCGGCACCAAGTATATTTTGATCATTAATTGGTATCGGCAATATCTAAGCTTCATTTCTTCATACCGAGTGAAATATACAAACATGTTCCTACACTTACCCACCCTATTCAACATCGGACTGACATTAATACAGCACAGAGCAAGCCAAACGTAATGACAGCTGGGACATGACTTATTAGCGCGACCGTACAATGATGCATACTATCATTCATTTACTTAGCCAAATTTACCCCTTGAGGTTTATGACGCGTTTTGTCAGTTAATTCAGGCTATCATTAGACGAGTGTATTTATATTAGGAATGGTATATGGAAGTCAGAGGGATAATTGAGACAGGCTTTACCCTTTATATCCTCCCAAATCTTTACTAAGCTGTAAGCGTCGAATAATAGCCAGAATCCACTGTTCAAACGTGCCATGATCCTCAAGGGGTTAACAGACATTAACGTTGCAATCACATATCATGTGCATTATCTTTATTACAATAAAGCCTTCAAGTGTTACAATGTATCCCTTTTCTCACTTTCCTATTGATTACATTCTCACTCACCATTTTATCCCTACCTAATTCCTTCCCTCCTTACCCTCATTATTTATATGTAATAATGTAGAAATAGACAGAGGCAAATAAAAAAAAAGGAAGGAAGGAAGGAATAAACAGAGAAGAAGTAGCATACAGATAAACACGAAAGAGCTATAGAGAGACCAAGATGAATGATAACAAAAATACAAGTAAACTAAACTATACCAAGAGAGAGAGAGAGAGAGAGAGAGAGCCACACACGTATAAGTCGGCCTGAAGGTTCCCCCTCTCTTCTCATTGGGTTCATGCCAATTCTCTTTCTGGCCTGGCTCCCTCAGATGCTTGACAGAAGAGAGAGAGAGAGAGAGAGAGAGAGAGAGAGAGAGAGAGAGAGAGAGAGAGAGAGAGAGAGAGAGAGAGAGAGAGAGAGAGAGAGAGAGAGATTATAAACGAAATAGTTTATCGGGATACCGTGTCAATAAAGATGATTATGGCTCAGTCGAAGTAATGATGGCATTAATGATGAAATATTTATGGACTTGACTTAATTTTAATTCAATTGCAAAAACATTAGTTTTGAAAATACAGTATCCACTCAATATATACAGTATTTACAGTGACACTAATATAAACTGTCGAAATATGTTCGAGACTATTATTCTTATCAGCCAATAAAGATAAACTATTAGCGTTAACATGTTCTGCTTAACAATATAATATACGCAATGGGAATCAATATTAAAAAGCTCAGAATTATGTAAGATGTATTGGTATCTACATCTGTAAAAATTATACAATGAAATGAGGCATCGAATGGTCTTTGTAAGACCTATCGCTTTAGTATTGTGTTAATATTGTACTAAATCTTAACCATTTTAAAATATTGGATAGAGTTTACATTAAGCAAAACAATAATAATAATAATAATAATAATAATAATAATAATAACAATAATGATGATGATAATAATAATAATAATAACGATAATAACACAAATATTCTGTCGGTAACTTTAAACGCCACCCAATATTTTTTGCCTGGTTTTGTCTTTGTTCCTAAAGTAAAAGAAAGATAGAAAAAATGAAGGTAAACCGCCACTTACTTCCTCTTTTGGCAATTATATCATTACCTGTGGCCGCCCCTTTCCCAGATGCAAATGAAGGGACCAAGGAACCACACACATACAACCACACACACGGATATGCTCACACAACCACACACACACACACACACACACATAGGTAGACATAACGTGGTACACACACATACACTCATACAGACGCACCAACACGCCCACCCACATGCACACACAGCCACACACGCAACTACGTACACACAATGTCGACCCCCCCCCTCCCCCCCCCCACACACACAAGGCACCTCGTGGTCGCCAAATGTCGCATGTGACCTCGTAATTAAGGTAGAATAAGCATTGTAATAAATAAGCAGCGAACAATAAACCAACAAGTGTTAGTACTATTAAATATATTATACACCCACACACACACAGAACCAAGGACACACACACACACACACACATTTCTGTGTTGGTGAACTATGTTAAGATGATTTTTAACTCTTTCTTGAAAGAGTCAATTTTCCAGTATCCCATATTTTGTGCACAGTAACATAGATAAATATAATCCCATATTGGTGACTTGTGAAATCTTAGAAATGTGAATGTTGAGTAATGTCGATGGTGCTGGTATCCTCTTTAACAGTATGTTTCTCGACGCACATTAAGCTAAACTTGAACGATTTTATGCAGTTAAAAAGTAGCTATGTTATTTAGAAGGCTGACTGAGATAATATTTACCCCTTTGAGGTAGATAATGTAAGCTAAAGAATATACGTGCACACTCACACCACCGGTCCTTCTATAATACCGAATCTTATTATCCACTCTAAATATATTTAGCATTATGTCTGTAAGTACAGGTCCAGGTATAAGTTACTTTGTGCTGGTTTCTAACTAAGGGGAGGAGGGGGGGTTCTGGAGCACCTTCTCCCTCATGTTTAAACCCATTAGTTTTGAAATTGTCAGATATTCACCCATTAGTTTGACGATTTTAAGACCTTTCGTGCCACTTGGGTGTCGATTTTTTCCTGGCGAGCTATAAAAAACCTGCAACGGCCTTTGGCCGGTTATTACATTATATCATATACCAGAATATTTTTGGTTAGAAAAAATACATGGAGCAGAAAAATAATTGCCTAAATGAAAGATGGATTAACAAAGTCTAACCCGATCAGCAAGGGATATTAATATAATTGAAAGAAAGATGAAGCCGTATAAAAAAAGCAAAACATGGGTACATTATCAAACCCTTGTTATTTAAAAGTGTACTTACACAGAAAGACGCACGACAATAGGTCTACACAGAATTGAGTGACACACAAAAATGGTGACACTCCAATCAGTGGAATTAAGGTTCAATCGCTCACTGCCACTTCGCTGGTATTCGGAGTCGTTTCATCTAACCTTATACATCCCTAACCTTAACCTAATATAATCTCTCACAACCTAACCGTAACTTAGACCTAAGGTAATCTAACCCTAACCAAATCTATCCTATCCTTACCCAAAGTTAATCTAACCTAACTTAACCTTAATCTAACCTACCTTATCGTATTTTAACTGGATCTTATCCTAGTTTTTACATAACCTAAATCTAGAATAAACTCACCTTTACCTAACCTTAGTCTAAATTTTACCTAATCTAAGCCTAACCTAGACTATCCAAAAAATTAACCGAAACTAACCCAACTAAAATCACCTCAAATGTGGGCGAAAAATGTGCAATTGACATGACAGGTAACCAGGAAGCAACAAGGGCTACATTAGCAGTCATCGACAAATTAAAATGAAGTTACATGAGATAAGATTCATAGCAACAATAGGTAAAGCTAAAGACACACAATGAAATGAACAAATGGGTATGCTCCAGATGAAACTACACATACATATCTATTTATAAAAAATATACTCAGAATAGTTGAATGAATATAAACACCATGTGAGGAGGAGCACTTTATTGACAACGTTTCGCACAGAGCTTTATGCGAAACGTTGTAAATAAAGTGCTCCTCCTCACATGGTGTATATATTCATAATTATCCACTCATAGCTACAATACGTCGAAGGGTTATAAACCAACGATAGAGATGAAAGTGCATTATTATCCCTATTGTAACAATATGGCGAAGCACAAAAACAGGCCCACATAAAAAACAAAGAAAAATAGAAAACACAGAGAGAGAGAGAGAGAGAGAGAGAGAGAGAGAGAGAGAGAGAGAGAGAGAGAGAGAGAGAGAAAAGTGCATTATTATCCCCATTGTAACAGTACAACTGTATCATTAACACATCCGAATAGGAAAAAAAAAAAAAAAAAAAAATTGGTGACAATCCAATCGTACAAGCCTTCTTCATATCATATACCCGTGTCGTTATCATGTCAGGGTAGCGCAGGGCCCTTTTGTACTCCATGGCTTCTGTGTCGGGGGCCGGACCTAATAGAGGCCTCGTTAATGCCGATCACTTCTATTTTTTATCTGCATAGGGGAGTTAGAGGAGTGAGGAAGGGTTGGAATGGAAAGATAAAGTGGAGGCTTGGCCGAGTGGTTACTGTTCTGGGCCTGTGTCAACGAGCTCGCAGATTCGATTCTTGGGTTATCTCTCCTGTAAAAATCTATTTATCTATCTAAAAAAAAAAAAAAAAAAAAAAATGGGCATATGCTTGTGTATATAAAAATATCTATCTATCTACTATCAGACGCCCTGATCCCAGAGAGAATGGACACGAATGAATCGCCGTCATATTCTTCCATATCCCGATGTATCAATGGGAAGATATTATTGGGATGGAATTTGTGCTGTACCTAGTATCAGTGCATTACCACAAGCCCACCGAAACGTCAATAAAATACCCTCATTGTTCCCTGATTAAATAGCACTGTATGAATATTCCCATATTCAAAATATGCTATAGGGGTGCAATGCCTGGTGAGTTATCTGCTCAACAGGTGGCGTTGTGTGTGTGTAAGTGTGAGAGTCCGATTGTAGGGGCTGAGACAGTGAAGCACAGGAACGAGATGGCTTCAGAGATGGGGTCGTTTCGGGCCATGAGTGAGCACCGTGCCTCATGTGAAGGCAAGATGGCAGGTGCTCGTTGTACTCTACGTGCTTCACATGTCTCACTCCCTAGACTGGAACAAGACCTCACGGGCTTCACTGTTCATTGTAAAGCGGTGAATGTTAAGGCTCTCAGCCTATGCCCGAGAGGAAGTAAGTTGGAATATAGACAAAAAAATAAAAATAAAAAAAAATATGCCGAGGCAACTCGTTCGATTAATCTAGCTTGATCCTGTTCACAGGGGCTTGCACAGGGGAGGGCCGCTAGCCCAACCTCCCATTGATGTGCATAGTGTGTGAAGGTTCATGTGAAACCTTTAATTGCAAATAATAAAAAAATAAAAAAATAAAAAATAAATAAAATAAAAATGAAATAACAAATAAACAGCCTTCTTTGGTGTATTTATATATGATCTAATTAGCCTAACTAATTTCACTCCTAACACCAAACACCTCCCAATGAAATTAATGAAAGCATGTGATCCTCCCGGGAATCGAACCTGGGATACCACATACATATATTACACACTCTAACCATTACACCATCAAGACAGTTAAAGGTTAAGTACATAACTACGATTATATAGATATTTATATAATACTGGATACCAATCTAATCATGTACTCAGACCCAACTATGCGTATATATGTACCGGTACCATTTATGTTACAATTTTGTGTTCATTTTTACACTATAGGAATTATCATATTGAGATTTAGTGTGTTGTTCATGTTTAACTTTGTAATAAACCCACCGACCTATCTCTCACACCATTACTGTGTCTAATACACTAACCTATTTATTGTGACGAGTTTATCATTATTATTTTTTTGTTTGTTTTGTGTGTGTGTTTTTTTTAAAGACCTCCGTCTACGTATTGTGAAAAACCTGTTATCCTCCGGCAAATTGCGGGGTGGAGTGGGTGGAGTGGGGGGGGGGGGGGGAGGGGGCACTTGTATGGCCTGAAATCCTACTATAGTCCGTTCATTCTAAGTTGGACAGAAATCATAACCTCTGACTTCTGTAATTTTAATACACTATCCTATTCATTATGACCAGTTTATCATTACTAATGTTTCTAATACACTATCGGTCTCCGGTCGGGACATATTTCTATCGAAATATATATTCATTTAGCTTGAAGGAGGTCTGGGCGAGCCTTTTTTTATCTTGAAGGCAGTCTGGGAAGGCGTACTTGTTAGCCTAGGGGACAAACTAGAATACATTGGGCGAAAATGGCAAAAGCAAACACAATCCTCAATAATAATTAAACAAAATATCATAATAACCCTCTAGACGTGCGGCCGCCGGTCAGATGGTGTACACAAAACATAAAGACAACTGTTTGGTTACGGAATGGCTTGATGCCAACAAGACCACGGAACATGACTACCCCTTAACCCTTTAAATCACGGTGACGTCCTTTTTACTTTATTCTGGCTACTATTTGACGATTTCGTTCAGTTTATAAAGGGCCTCCTGCAATTAATAGGCTTCAAACTAGCTCATTTAATAATTTATACTACCACACATCCTTCTTATACTGCATACAATCCTCATAATATAGCTTTAAAAAACATAAAAAAGACGTCGCCGGTACAGAAGAGGTTAAGAAACATGAAGAAAAAACAAATATAGAAAAAACTGGACTGAGAACAGTGAAAGTAAATATCATACAAGGAACTCGTTTGCCTCAGTGGATGACAGGTAAGTGGAGCTACTCGTATATTTAGAAACTATGCATTTCTATTTCAACAAAAAAGAGCCAGTGTCGTATCTTTCATCGAAGTTTACAAATATTCAATAGAAACGTATACATTTATGAGCAATATATAGTAATGCGAGCAACAGTTAAATTAGTATTAACAGGGATGTTCGCTTTATCCTATTATGCTTAAACAAAACTACTTTTCATCGAATGACAACGAGACAACATAATAAAATGTGAAGGTCACTAATAACAGGATGTGACTGAAAACCTACTATACTATTAATATATATAATTTGTTAATACCATGCAATGAAGAAAATTATAATTATACACAATTTATTTATCAGTTCACAAACATTAGTTTGAACACATGAACCGTAATATTTTGTGTGTAATATTGCTCTTACAACTGAATACGCAATTCATTTCAGAATAGGCTACATATAGTTAAAGTACTTGTATGGCCTGAAATCCTACTATAGTCTGTTCATTCTAGGTTGGACAAAAATCATAACCTCTGACTTCTGTAATTCAATAAGGGCTAGAGCAAATCAGCTGTCAATTTCCAAACCTATTCCCTGGCCAAGTCGTCCTATTGGGTAGAAATATTAGCTCGATTACTCTAGTCCTTTTTGAGTTATGAGAGGTTAGCGGTTACTATTTCTGCCCATCCTAGAATTAACAGACTATAGTAAGTTACAAACACTATACGGGCATTACCCTCAACTACGGAAATGCTATCTCCAGTTTCTATTTACTGCACCACCTTAGGACAGATTTGTTGCGCTTATGATACGGTATTCATAGCATTGAAGCCTCATAAACTCCTTCTTTATAACGTAATATGTGCATTGTACATATTACGTTTGTTTGTACATATGTACAAACATGTAAAACATTCACAGAAACGATTATGAGAGCCATAGGTTACCAAAATATTATAATAATTAACAACCAAATGTAATACAAAACGTAAATTATCATGCAGTGTTAACAATTCTTCTGATAAACTAATTTTGACTTGTAAAATGTTTAAGGGGCTAGTGGTAGGTTTTTTGATCTATTAATTCATAAATTAATTCACAGTTTAGTTTCCTGGCAAGACTTCCATCAAGCTTAATAAAATACCCCATAGACCCCCCTTCAAGATAGATTTGTACATTTTTCGGTAGAAAAAAAATCTCGGCTGAAGGCCAGTTACTCTTAAAATTACAGGTTTGTTATCGCTTGCCAGGAAAAATAATCGACACCTAACTGGCTCGAAAGGTCTTAAAATTATCAACGAAATGGGGTGAAGGTATTTAAATCGCCAAACTAATGGGCTGAACGTCATCAAATCTGAAAACTAACGGGGCTAATGCAGGAAGAAAAGGTACCAGGAAAACGGCCCATGTCCCCTTAAGTAACTTCCAATTAGCTGAACAACATTAATATCCGATTAATTACTTTATTAGAATGCGTCATGCATATAAAGTTAAATACCAGTTATATCTTCAAGTGTTTTTACTGCGAAGCTAATTTGTACCATCTGTGCATGCTTATTACTGACGCAGTTCGAACACAACGTTCAATACATATTATATTAATATAAATATGTGTTCGGGGTATGGGAAAAATATTACTGACATTACTCTATATTTTTATAAATACGCTTGGCCTATTTTTGTACTGCGTTATTTTAAATGTGTTAAAACCGAGACCGTCCTTCCTAATCTTATTAGAACAATAATACTGTAGGTATATTACAAATAAACAACTAATATATGAACTAGTCTTACACAAGAATGTACTGTGCAAGGTGTAGTTTCATCAATACTTGATATGTGTATGTTGATTGTCAACAAAATAGCTACAGTGAACTTTCTGGTAATCGGTCACATTGCCCACAACTCAGTAAGTCTACAAGGCAGTAAGCCACAATTCAGTCAGCTCACATGTCAATAAGCCCACAAGTCAGTAAGCCCACAAGTCAATAAGCCCACAAGTCAATAAGCCCACAAGTCAGTCAGCCCGAAAGTTAGTAAGCCGACGCCTGGCTTGATTCCATGTAATTTTGAAATAAGTTAGTCCAGCTAAGCTATACATAACCCGTTTAGTATATGATGAAGCTATTCGTCCTAATATTCTGGATATATTTAGTCGATTTATTCAAATTATGAAGGGACTGTGGAAGTCAGAAGGTTAATTTGGAATGCCATTATCCCTTCGATTTCTCGAGGGCCATTCAAAGCGGAGTAAATTCGATTAATGATAGACATAATTTAGTGTGAAAAAGCGTCATCGTACTGATAGAGCTGAGGTTAGACTACTCATAATTATTCATGGTTTTCCACTATAGATTGCCATTCGTTAAGTTTACTAAGTTATTTAAATAGATCTGACTTCTATTTGTTTTTACATTATATTGCATAAATATAGCTGCTGACAAACGACCATATTCTTGAACCTTTGAGCTCTGAATGTGAATCAAATGACTACAGGCAATAACTTGTGTTAAGGGGAGATGGGCCTTATATTTGGTCTATTAATTCATTTATTCCTTTATTTCTCAGTTTCCTCGCTAGACCACCATAAAGCTAAGAAAAACACCCCTAGACCTCCTGCAAGATAAATATGTACATTTTTCGGTAAACAAAATTCCCGGCCGAAGGCCGATTTCTCTTAAAATGTCAAGCTCGCTATCGCTCGCCAGGAAAAAATCGACACCTAAATCGCTCGAAAGGTCTTAAAATTGACAAGGAAATGGGGCGAAAGGCGTTAAAATCGCCACACTAATGGGCCGAACGTCTTAAAATCTCTAAACAGATGGGGCTTAACACGAGGGAGAAAGGGGACCAGAAAAACTCCCCATCTTCCCTTCCGAGCGAGCATAATGAGAGTTCCTTGTACACAGCGGGATGGTATCGACCAGGCCGCCCTGCTGCTGTCTTCACCCCTCCCTCACAGCTGTTGGCCAGGACTAGGGGCCGGGACGGGGTTTTCTTGGGACGACAAATTCTAGATGTTTGCGGATGGAAGACATTTTGGAATTTTAGATGTTTGTGGATGGAAGACTTGTTTGGGTAATCAATTCTAAGTGAGCCTTACATGGCCAATACAAATTGACAACACACTTCTAACCCTACTTTTAAATTAATTTTCCTTTCATCATTTCTTCGATGTTGGTGGACACAAGGAGGTCTACTCTTTCTTCTTTGTCAATTGTCAGCTACACAAATAAATACTAGGGAAAGGTAACCTAAGAACATAAGAACATAAGAACATAACCTATAAGTATTACGATTCTTTAATATATATACTTTTATTTTGATTTACATGGACTGTATGGACGTCTGAAATCGGGTACCGGTACGAATTATATGAATTATGGTGATATTTGTTTGTTTCTTAATTGTTTAGATTATGAGCTACACGATTCAACATACCGCCAAAATAAAGGTGAACATAGTCAAGTGGCGTATATGTGTTATCCTATTGGGTGAATGATGATATCCACCCGTTAAGTGTTTACATGGCAAGTGGCTTAGCAGTGATATAGAGAGGTAGCAGCGGCAAGCTGATTTTTTAAGGGGAGGTATTTAGTTTGTTCCCTAGACCTCCATCAAACTTGAAATTACACCCACTAGGCCTCCTTTCAAGATAAGTTTGTACATTTTTCGTTAGAAAAATTTCTCAGCCGATGGCCGGTTCCTCTTAAATTACAGACTCGTTGTCGCTCGCTGCAGGAAAAAGTCTACACCTAAATGGCACGAAAGGTCTTAAAATTGATATAAATGGGGTAAAATTTCTTAAATTCACCAAACTAATGGGGCGAACGTCTTAAAATCTCAAATGCAATGGGGCTAAGCATGAGGGAGAAAGGGGCCCAGAAAAAATTCCTCAAGTGGAAATCTCGCCCGCCGACTGCGCACCTGGATCGGCAAAATCTGGCCTTTATTTGTGTGTCCACTGCTTGGAAGCCAACGCCGCCATGGGTCGCAAGTCTCACAACTAATTGATTTATAAATTGTTTTCACTATAATAATTCCCGTGGTTAAGTTTGAGCACTATTAACTCATTTGCCTTCTTCCATAAATCTATTGCCGCAGTTTACAAGGATCCAATTTACATATCACCCAATACGCTCCCTCTAAGAATTACCTACTACCTTTATGGAGATCCAGACGTGCTCTAAAAAAATATTTTCTAAAAGTAAACAAAATGATATTGAAGTAACGAAAGCTTATATGTACCAATTGCTAAGGATTTTTTTTTTTTTTTCTGATCACATGAAGCATAGCGTTAGGGATTCAAATTTAAATGTTTTATATTATGAATAAGTTTCCAGCATATCATATACAAATATATTATGCTGGAGCTATCACTGATGTAGATAACGATTAAATATCTTGAAATATGAAAACACGGCTAGTGAAGATACATGCACGAGTCTGATTTACATAGTTGTATCGTAAACAACACATACTATTTGCAAACCACCACATCCCGGCTGGTTGATAACTATTAAAGGGGAGATGATTGTTTGTCTTTGGTCCCCCTTCTTCCTAATGTTTAGCCCCCTTAGTTTTCAGATTTTAAGACGTTCGGTCCATTAGTAATTAAAAGACCTTTTGCCCCATTTTGTTGTCAATATTAAGACTTTTCGTGTCACTAAGGTGTCTACTTTTTTTTCCTGCCGAGCGATAGCGAGCCTGTAATTTAAGAGGAATCGGCCTTTGGCCGACAAATTTTCTATCGAAAAATGTACAAAGTTGTTTTAATAAGGGTCTTTGGTTGTGTGATTTTTAAGCTTGATGGAAGTCTAGGGAGGAAACTAAATAACAAAACAAAACACAAAAATACAAACAATAAAACATGAATATATGAACACATAAATACGCCTATCGCCCCTTAACTACATTTGGCTAGTGTTTAGATACAGATTAATGTATTAACTACCACAGAGTTAGCAAAATGTTTCGGTCTTGACTTATCCACTTTAAATTGTTTTTCGTTAAGTTTCCTAAGTTATTGAAACAGATTTAAAATTTATTTGCTTTACATTAAATTAAGTAGATAATAGCTACTGACAAACGACCATATTCCTGAACATTTGAACTCATTCAACATACCATGACGCACTCTTTCATTCAACATACCATGACGCACTCTTTCATTCAACATACCATGACGCACTCTTTCATTCAACATACCATGACGCACTCTTTCATTCAACATACCATGACGCACTCTTTCATTCAACATACCATGACGCACTCTTTCATTCAACATACCATGACGCACTCTTTCATTCAACATACCATGACGCACTCTTTCATTCAACATACCATGACACACTTTCATTCAACATACCATGACGCACTCTTTCATTCAACATACCATGACGCACTCTTTCATTCAACATACCATGACGCACTCTTTCATTCAACATACCATGACGCACTCTTTCATTCAACATACCATGACGCACTCTTTCATTTGTTTCTGGCAACTATTAGACGATATATTATGTTTAATGAGGTCTGTGATTGCTAAGTAGATCATTCAGATAAATGCTATCCCTTTGTATGCTGGATGTCCTTTCTAATCCATTTACAATACTTTTGATTTAGCTATAATAAATGGAATAGGTCGATGTATTAATGAAAGGGTTACGAAGGTGTTACCTCTTCTACATCCACCGAACATCAAAGCGAGTATCACACAAACGCTTTTCTCTGCAACTTTCCTTGACAATGTTGGTCTGACAGTTTCCAAATTAAAGTTGCACATACATTCAGTTGTAGACAGATGAAGCGGAGACTAGCATGTGCATGAAGGAGTCAAAAGGCAAAGCTGCCTGTAACAAGTGTTCCCCCAAGGTTGAAAGAGTGATTAGTATATTAGCACACTATATTGTTATTAGTAGTAGTAACAAATACCAATAACATTTGAGTAGATTATATGACCTAAATTGTGTTCAAAATAAAATGCAAATATATATAGGCCTAGTAATAGTTAGTTAGAATAGGACTTCAGAGGCTATCAACCCTATTGGATTATTAAGCCAGCACACTAAGTCAAGAATAACATCAGGACTAGAGCCTCTATGCGATAGCTCCAGTCCCTTGAATAGTAATACAAAAACAAACACAATTATGTTACTCAATACTGAAAACGAGTAGTAGCATTCTGTATCAACATTCCTTTATCAAACATCCGCAAAAAAAATGAAAAAAAAAAGAAAAACAAAATGACACGAACTCATTAAATATATAACCGAATCTGCGGCCCCAGAGCAGAAGCCCGTCACGTACTAGTGAGGGTAATGCAAGTTATATAAACCAACCTACAGACTTCGAGGAAACTACTGTCAAGTCATTATGTCGCTTATAATACACCTTCAAATGTAACTATAATAATGTGCACAATGATGTATATAATATGTAATAATGTGCACAATGATGTATATAATATGTAATAATGTGCACAATGATGTATAATATGTATAATGTGCACAATGATGTATATAATATGTAATAATGTGCACAATGATGTATATAATATGTAATAATGTGCACAATGATGTATATAATATGTAATAATGTGCACAATGATGTATATAATATGTAATAATGTGCACAATGATGTATATAATATGTAATAATGCGCACATGATGTATATAATATGTAATAATGTGCACAATGATATATAATATGTAATAATGTGCACAATGATGTATATAATATGTAATAATGCGCACAATGATGTATATAATATGTAATAATGTGCACAATGATGTATATAATATGTAATAATGTGCACAATGATGTATATAATATGTAATAATGTGCACAATGATGTATATAATATGTAATAATGTGCACAATGATGTATATAATATGTAATAATGTGCACAATGATGTATATAATATGTAATAATGTGCACAATGATGTATATAATATGTAATAATGTGCACCATGATGTATATAATATGTAATAATGTGCACAATGATGTATATAATATGTAATAATGTGCACAATGATGTATATAATATGTAATAATGTGCACAATGATGTATATAATATGTAATAATGTGCACAATGATGTATATAATATGTAATAATGTGCACAATGATGTATATAATATGTAATAATGTGCACAATGATGTATATAATATGTAAATAATGTGCACAATGATGTATATAATATGTAATAATGTGCACAATGATGTATATAATATGTAATAATGTGCACAATGATGTATATAATATGTAATAATGTGCACCATGATGTATATAATATGTAATAATGTGCACAATGATGTATATAATATGTAATAATGTGCACAATGATGTATATAATATGTAATAAATACCAAAAACATAAAGATGATACATAATAAAGTACATAATGTGTACTTCAATAATTGACTTATACTAATTTAAACAGACAAAACAACAACAACCAAAGTAACTCATGTGTACCCCTTTTGCTACATTTGAGCACATAATGTGTACAGTACTGTATATACAGTGAATAATGATATTCAACGGTAGGAATAATGGTATACATAACAAATAGTAGGCTACTAATCGTGTATGTATTCAGACTAGGGCCAGCTAAAATATTGAACACTTGATATGTATATCACGTTGCTATAACAACACATGCTAGTAAGAACTTCCGCCCCATTTCTGTAAATTTTAAAACCTATCGTGCCATTTAGGTGCCATTCTTCCTGGCGAGCGATAGCAAGCCTGTAATTTAAAAGGAACCGGCCTTCAGACGGGATATTTTTCTAACGAAAAATTTACAAATTTATCTTGGAAGGGGGTCTAGGGGATGTAATATTAAGGTTGATGGAGGTCTAGGGAACAAACTAAAAACCTTTCCTGAAGCTGATATCACACGAGAGCTTTATAGTCAACATTCGATGATCAACATTTCTCTGGCAACATTTCTGGAATATTTTGCCATGGTATCGGAAACTAGACTGGTGAGAGATCAATGTAGGTGACAGAAATGAATTAAATGTTGACCTCATAAGCTGCCAGACCAGTGTTGAGTAAAAATGTTGAGGGAAAAAGCGCTCGTGCAATACCGGCTTTAATAACGTCGCCCCAGCCCACATGACGCATTGACTGACGCACCCAGTCAATCTCTGCGTCAGAGTGGGGAGTGGCTAGACAAGTTTATTTACCTTATTAATGACGTATCATATTTAAAGGTTAATCTAATAAATCATAATCATATCTTTCTAAGGCATACCTTCTATATTCAAACGATTCATCTGATAACAAGAACCTCTCGGAATACAAAGTTAAATGACTGATTGTAAGAATATATTTTCATAATCTGTGTTGTCCCTATTTGAGCTCTGTCTTGAGTTAGCCACCCCTCCATAAAAAAGCAAAAAAAAAAAAAAAAAATAGAATAGAAAAAGTGGGGATTGAGCCTGATTAGATAGATAGATAGATAGATAGGTAGATATAATCGCTGATATATAGATAGAAAAGCATAGTGTGGGGTAGTTATGGTAATTGAAAGGTATCTGATTGAAGGCGTGGAGTATATTTACCTTAGCAATAAATACTGCATATTATATGAATTATATTCCTATTAAATGTAAAACGAGATATAATTAAGATTTACTTATGCTAAAAGTGTAATAAATTGCACCAACAAAGAAAAATAACCATCAGTCATGCATTTTGTCTCCTTCGTTCACAAAAAAATAAAATAAAATAATATTATATAATTATATACTGTATATACAGTATATATATATATATATACATATATATATATATACATATATATATATATATATATATATATATATATATATATATATATATATATATATATATATATATATATAATAATAAGCCTGGAAACATGGCAGGTGAGATATACAGAACACCACACGTGTTACATAAACCTACAGGTGTTCTCTCAGCTGCTATACATATACTGTATACTATTATATATATATATATATATATATATATATATATATATATATATATATATATATACACGTGTGTGTGTGTGTGTGTGTGCAACTTAGTACTGAGTCTATTTTGAAAGGTAATGTTTTTTCTTGAACTTACACTTGTTTCCGTACACACACACACACACACACACACACACACACACACACACACACACACACACACACACACACACACACACACACACACACACACACACACACACACACACACACACACACACACACACACACACACACACACACACACACACACACACACACACACACACACACACACACACGTGAACGCAAGCACATTTCAGTAAACAAAGCTGCCAACTAAATATATTTTGTAATAATAGTCGGGGTCACACAAGCATAATTGGCGGCTGTTTATAGGATTATAATATCCGATGCATTACATTGAATACATTTGAAGCATTTGGCTTGTCTTCTATTTATATTTTTAGCTCCTCGGTGGCTTAGTGGTTAAGATGCTTGAGTGCTGCACTACTTGCCTGGGTTCGAGACCTGGCATGGTCATAACAAAATAAAAATAAATACAAAAATAAATATATACAAATTATATATATATATATATATATATATATATATATATATATATATATTTTGTTTTTGTCTTCTTTTTTTGAAGGGGGGAGGGGGTGACTATTCGAGATTATGTAGTACAATATTCAAAGATTGGCCATGACAGAAGTGAGAATCATCGGATAATTTCAGTAGGGTTTAAGGTAGTGTTAGGGCACTATATATATATATATATATATATATATATATATATATATATATATATATATATATATATATATATATATATATGGGATAGGCTTGCAAGTGTTAGACGGCTGAATTGTGATATGATTATAATCTGAAATTTAAATTGACATCAAATCATACGTATAGTGTGCAATATAATATTTAGGAATCTTATCACCAACCATAAACATGACCACACCTTATAAGCTGATATGAGTTATTCACTTTAACTATAAGATAAAGTTGAAGCACACCACCCAAGGTTTCTCAAATACAGTTTTCATAGTTTATATAATATATTTATATGTGTGCATATTATTAACTGAACTTGGCATACAATAGCACACACTGCTGCCACGGTGCATCTCATTATCGAGAATTCTGAGGACATCTTGAAAAACATACAAACACTTCAAAGGAATGTCCCGCTTGCTTTACTGTATTATGTTCTCGGCACTAGAAAAACGTTAGTAATTAATAGTTGGCGTTCATACTGTATATGTTTAACATCGTATTTTTTTTTAGTGATTCATTTTGTCTGTGATGTTTTCTTAATATAAATGTTAATGAGAATTAAACGTGGAATACAATAATTTTAGTCGAATTTTGGAGCATGGGAGAACGAAAGAGCTCCAAAACAAACACATTCAATACTCTCTCTATTTGCAGTTTGCAATAACCAATCATTTAATATGTTTCTATTTGTTTGCTATGTTGTATATTTAATTTAAAATTACGAACATAATAATAACAAGTAGCTGAAATAAAATACTAGCTTATCCTGTTTTAAATAAGTGATATTATAATAAATACAAATAATCTCAAGAACATATTTGTATCATTAAACAATATTAAATGATCCCAGTTAACAGACTAAATGATCAACACGAAATATGTACAAGACATATACAATTGGTCACTTACGTGGTTTTAATGCAATATATTTGATTATGATTTTTTTCGATTAATAAAGAAAAGATATTCAATGTGTAGAATAATGGAACAAACATTAAGGGGGGACGATTCACTTTTTGGTAGATTGTTTTCATTTATTTATTGTGTTTATAGTTTCCTCCATAGAATTCCATAAAAAAAAAATAATAATAATAATAAAAAAACAAAAAAATCCATCGAGAATAATTTGTAAGTAATTTTTTTTTTATTATTTTCCTCCCTAGACCTCCATCAAACTTAAAAAAAAAAAAACATCCATTAGATCCCCCTTCTAGATTAATTTGTATATTTTTCAGTAGAAAAATGTCCCGGCTGTTTCTTCCAGAATTACAGGCTCACTATCGTTCGCCAGGAAAACAAATCGACACATAAATAGGACGAAAGATCTTAATATTGACAAGGAAATGGGGCATAAGGTTTTAAAATCGACAAACTAATGGGGCAAACATCTTCCAATCTGAAAACTAATGGAGCTAAACATGATGGAGAAGGGGATCTAGAAAGACGAAACCTCTCCCCTTAACTGATTGATACTATTACATACCGGTGTACATAATGCATACTATATTATTAAATACATAACTATTGTCTTTAAAAACAACATCCATAACAAATCAGATGATCAGCAATAAAAGCAAACAATCGCGAAGTAATAATAAGAGGGGCGGTATGTTTAGCCCCATTAGTTTCCCGATTTTAAGACGTTTGCACAATTAGTTTGTCGATTTTCAGACTTTTCACCCCATTTCTTTGTCAATGTATAAAGACCAAGCGGGCCATTTTAAGTGTCGATTTTTTTCCTGGCGAGCGATAGCGAGCCAGTAATTGTGGAGGAAATATGTACAAATTTATCTGGGAGGGAGATCTTGAAGATTTTTTGTTTAGCTTGATGGAAAACCAGGGAGGAAACTATAATAATAATAAACCAATCAATACACACATAAATAAACGATACCCCCCTTAACCCGAGCGCTTTTTCCCATAACTGTTTTTTCCTCTTCTGGCAGCTTCTGAAATATCCTATCATATATAATAATCGATCGTCTTAATAGTGGCCGATACTCTTGCAAAATAGCCTCAAAGATTTTAAGGAACACCACATTCTTAACATTAATCCTCCATTACAAATCCCAATGCACTTGAATACAATTATGAAAGCATATGGTCCTCCCGGGATCCGAACTTGGGACACCACACCCAGAACATAAGCATCTAAACCATTACACCACCAACACAGTTACCAGAATAAAGTAACTGGGAACAAAAATAATAATAATATGTGAAAAAGCGATTGAAGGCGTGGACGGAGAAACACATCCATGCTCACACACACACACACACACACACACACACACACACACACACACACACACACACACACACACACACACACACACACACACACACACACACACACACACACACACACACACACACACACACACACACACACACACACACACACACACACACACACACACACACACACACACACACACACCCCCCCCCCCCCCTTGCTGGTAGCGCCGTGCAGTAGTACAACAACAATGATAAAGGAAACAGTCATAACAATAGTCATAACAACAGACATAACAACAGACATAACAACAGACATAACAACAGACATAACAACAAACATATCAACAGACATAACAACAGACATAACAATAATAATAATGTAATGTAAACTTGGTAGTGTGATTAAAGCTCTCTTATAACATTGTTTTTGGCCAGATCCGCCGCACCCCCACCCTCGCCATGGACAGGTTACGTGAGCCGGAGTTAATTACCGAGGGCGGCGACAACACGCATAACGAGCTGGCCATTATCTCCGGGTTGGAGATTCGATAATGACAGAACCGGCCGTGCTTCTCACCCATACACATTACAGAGAGGTACGGGTGTCGGTGTTTGGCGTTTTTACAAGCCATTAAAATATTTGAATAGCTGTAATTGGATCTATCCGTAACTATACGTAAACTGCGCTTTACCGCTGATTAAAATAGTTGACGTACTTTGCGAGGAATTATATGTAGTTAAGCGCAAATTCCACATAGGTTCTTGGAAATACATTAGTTCGAATGAAAACATAACATTGTAGTTTTTACAAGGTTATATTTATCTATAGGTTGAACACTAATCTACCATTAAAAGCATACTTTATCACCATTACTTTAGTGTAATTAAAATATGTGGTTGTTGCAAGCATGCAGAACTTAGAACGTCTGTACTTAAATTTATGGACAACATATGAGCTTATCTAATATGAATGCAATTTTGAAAACTTGCATACAGAGTCAAAAATATATACAAACAAATATATTATAATGAATTTAGAGGTGGACCGGATATTGATTTCTTGATATTTGCGGATGTGGATGTAGATGCGGATATTTATTTTCAGTATTTGTGGATGCGGATAGTTTTAGCCCTCAAGAGTTTTAGCCCCAGATAATGGAAATTTTAAGATACAAGTGAGAGGAGGAAGGAGGGAGAGGAAAATAACTGTACTAAACTAGTCCTACTATATAGGCATATAATAGTTATATTTATTATTGATTGCTTAATTTTGATAAACATAAATATATTTCAATATTACCCCTATTTACTTCTTAACCCTCTGAGGATCCATGAAAAGGACCATGATGCACTTCTTGTTTTTGTTCTCTGACTATTATTAGACGATCTTTTTCAGATTAGGAAGGGTATATGGAAGTCAGAGGGTTGATTGGGATAGTCTTTAGTTCTTTACCCTTTTAATACCCACATATCCTTCCTAAGCAGCATAAAATCGTCTAATGATAGCAAAAATAAACTGCTAAAACGTGTCAGAGCTTCAAGGGGTTAATAGTTAATTAGTTATTCTGTAAAATTGTAAATATAATAAGTTTTTATGACTTATTAGTTACGAAAATATCCGCACTATATCCGCATTATTGGATGCGGATGCGGATGAACAAAATGATGCGGATGCGGATACGGATATCCGGTCCACCTCTAATTATTTTAATTTTAATGATACGCACTTTTTTACAATGCACAAACCAATATGCTTTAAAAAACTAGAAGCCATCTAATACGATATAGATAGTGTGCACTGTGTTTATATTACTTGGCTGTGTAAGAGGTAACGCGTACAATAAAACACCAGACAGATATTTTTCGACACTGAAGGAAAAGAATACAATTAGTATTTGTTCTCGCCTTAATTTCGTCATTTGAAATAGTAAGATAATACCAATATGACTTTCTATGCCAAATAATGACAAATAATTACAGCAATACAAATAGAAACCTATACAGAGAGCTACAAGTACGGCAAAAACATACGACCAACCTATTTTCAAACTCTAAAATAATCAACATATATGCATAATGAAAACAAACAAAAAAGGCCGATGTGAGGATGAAGTTTACGAAGTAGAATCCTATAATTTCCAACAGAGATTTTTTTTCGGCCAATTCCTTCCTTTCGCAATATTAACACTATCTGGTCCGACATCTCGTGGGCTATTATGATATTTTACTAAATTATTATTGAGGATTTTGCTTAATTTTGCCATTTTCGAGCAATTATTTTATTTTAGTTTGTCCACTAGACTAACAACAACACCTTCCCAGAATTCCTTCAAGCTAAAAAAGAAGGCCCACCCGCACCCCTTTCAAGCAAAAGCTGTACATTTTTCGATAGAATGATGTCCAGGCCGAACACCGATTTTTTTTTCTAGGTTACAGGTTCACTATCGCTCGCCCAGCAACTAAAGTCGATGCCTGAACGGGGAGAAGCTTCTTATTGCCAAACTAATGACGTGAAACGTCTTAAAATTCCAAGCTAATGGAGCAAAACAATGGATGTCCAAGAAGACCTCCCTTGAACCAAATAGGGTTAAGCAGATTACAGAAAATGATGCGGCGGATACCAAGTTGGAGAACACATGACATTTTGTTTATTGTTACGACTTTCATTAACATGAAAGTTAACAAAACATTAAATATAACGAAGATACTGTATATGTTCAAGTAATATATCTTGATATCTCACATCTAGTGTAAATACTAAGTAAGTATAAGAAAAATGCCATATCTTCATCTTGATTACTCGGCTATTACGAAGATTTGATTGCGAAATATGGTGTTACTTATAAAAACTTGGCATTACTACGACGCAGAGACATGGAAGTTTAATAATATTTCACTGGGTATCAAGAAATCGGCTGCAAAGGGATTGAATTTACCGTCAACTGAAAATAACTGACTATAAATGGAAGGTGAACAGCTGTTTTGGCCAACCATATTTGCTTTGTAATTTTGCTTATGTTACATTAAAAGAAGAGTAAACAAATTAGAGGTCAATAACATAATAGGCTACATAAGTTTGCATATTTTTTTTTTGTTATGTATAGAAGTAATAATATTCAGATTTACATACAAGACTAATTTATTCTAAAACGCTTAATTGACGATACAAATTATTGACTTCATAATGAACTGCACTCTTAACTCAATCATAGTATTTTTCCTTCCAAATATAAAACACACACACACTTACACACACACACACACACACACACACACACACACACACACACATAAAACAACATATGTGGTCTTGCGGTGAACTGTAATAGTAATGTATTTCACTTCTAGCAACCCACATTCGCTGATTTTATTAATTCTGTTGAAGAGCTTACTCGGAGATCCAGGTTTAAGGAACTAGAGAAATAAATATAAAAAAGTACACAATACAATTATATAACCCTATAGAGAGGATCCAGTGCCTTAAAGAAGCTACAAGCGATATGTAGTTAATAAAGTTCTCCTTATCAGAAGAATGCTATTGTAAAAAACATATATTGATAAGGATATTAATCCTTATCAGTTCGATAAGAAAATGAACAATTAATCCGTACATTTTTGTAATCTTTACTTTTGCTTTCTTATTATTATATTGTATTGATAAGTTAACTATATAAGAGAAGATGTATGTTTAGTTAACCCTTCCATTACTGTGACGCCCTTCTCTAGAGTATTGTGGCTATCATTAAAGGATTTTATTCAATTTCGGAAAGACCTCTAGGGATAAGGGAAGTAACATCTGAATTGACCCTTCGATTCCCACATATACAGTATATGCTAAGTTGAAAAAAAATCGTCTAGTGACATCCAGAAGAAAATGGAAGAAAGGTAGGATTGTATACTAAAAGGGCAATAATAAATACCATATAAAGTAGCTTAACCTCGACAATCTTTCTTCAGGTAAAAAGTACTATAATATAGCAACATATTATTCACCTTACATATTTTTAAAAATATACACAGGCCCGAATATGTCAGTGAAAAGATAATAAAAGTATTGAAATGGAATCATACTCCCAGTCAACCCCGATTATATTATATATATATATATAATCACAACGGGTATATTTTGTGAACTTTTTTTCGCGCATAAAGGGAACAAGTCGAAGTTAAGTAAGAGGTAATATTAAAAAGGCTAAACGTAACTCCTAAAAGCGGTGCCTTTCGAGAGAGTAGCGTACTATTAGTTATAATGCCCAGGAATAAATATTTTCGTAATACTAATTACTGAATCATATTTTGTTTATATAAATCACTCCTTGAAATGAGGAACGTAATAATGTGTGTGGTTGTTTATAAGGCAACTGCGCACAAATAAATCAAGGAATACATAAATCTTGATAATGTGGTTTGTGATAAGTAACACGAACATTACCAATAACTCCTTCAATGAACTACATTATGTGAATTAATCTTGAGGATTCCAAGAGTTATGTTTAGATATATTTCTCTGAATCGTTTCTATAAGATTATATATTTTTATATTTATCTTTTTATCTATTCATCCTGTATTCTATTCTATAATATATATATATATATATATATATATATATATATATATATATATATATATATACAGTATATATTATTAACATATTTTTTTTTTATTTTGTGCATGGTGCTTGAGCTTGGGAAATCCTTTAAGTATAACAAAACAGGCAAAGCAGAAAACAGTTTTGGTATATCTGATCCTCCAACTCTTCTATGTGAAAAATACATACAAAGAACGAATTATTGAACAGATGGATAGATGAATATCGTAATCATAAATGGGTGAATGGTGAAATATAATATACAAACGAAGTGATTCAAAATATATGAATGAGGGTGTGTATGTATGTAAGTATATGACATGACTGAAAAAGTTAACCCCTTCAGCATGATGACGAAATTTTCATCATATTTTGGTAACCACTAGACGATTTTTTTCGCATATGATCTACCTTCAGGTCTCAAAGGGGTAGAAGCGATCACAATAACCCCCCTGAATAAAATATGCCTTTCTTTAACCCCTTCTGTACCGGCGACGTCTTTTTAAATATAATCTTGTTATATTTAGACTATTGTGCGTACTCTAAAAGAAGGATCTGTGGTAGTATTAAGGGTTAAAGAAGATAGTTCGAAGCCTGTTAATTGCTGGATGCCCTTTTTAACGGAATACAATCGTATAATAGTAGCTAGGATAAAGTTATATGGACGTCACCGGTACAGAAGGGGTTAACTGCACAAAATCGTCTAAATTTAGCCAGAATAAAAGGTAAACAAAGGTGTCATGGTGCTGAAGGGGTTAATCTCATAATCTTCTTCGGCAAGTTGACACACACACACACACACACACAGCTTTGGTGACAACGGCGATAACCCACCCCATCAACGTCACCCGGGATTAACCCGCTGACGCCTTCATCATATTCTGGCAACTAGTAGACGATTTTATTCAGCTTAGGAAGGACGTCTACCGATGAACAGGCTACAGGCTATCTCGGTTCATCCATTTAGCTACTCTATAGCCTTCCTAAGCTTCATAAAATCGTCTAAATGTAGCTGAATACAGGAAGGACGTCTAACAACTAAGAGGCTACAGGCTATCTCAGTTTATCCTTTTACCTATTATATATCCTTCCTAAGCTTCATAAAATCGTCTAAATGTAGCTGAAATCAAATATAGACACGTCACCGGTACTGAAGGAGTTAATCCATCGCTTGCACTCAGGTTGAGATTGCAACTAATTTATATTATATTATAAACTGTTAGGAATAAAACATGACCACATAAATAATAACAAAAATAAACAAACACTAGTTTGTGTAAACCCCAAACTTTCTTCCTCAAAAACTGTCTTCGTGGTGCGATGCATAAGGTGTTGATTTTCGGTGTGAGCATCCTGGATTCGAATCCACGGACTGCCACATGTGTTTGTAAATTTCATTAATCGATTTTAGGAGTATGGTTGGTTGTTGGAAGGAACATAATAATAAGTGTCAATATATAAATTAAATATATATCACTAAATGTTTCCACTACAATTATTGATTATCAATAGATGCTATTAAAAACATGTGGATAATAAGACATTGTGCTATTTACAACAATAATTATTATACACTTACAGTATATTGTTATTTCAAAATAATTGCTTTATGTGGAAACAAATATGTATGATTATATATATATTATATATATATATATGTATATACTGTATATATTGTATATATAATTATATATACTGTATATATATATATATATATATATATATATATATATATATATACAGTACATATATATATATATATATATATATATATATATATATATATATATTTAAAACAATACCGATGCATTCGTAAGCAATATATACTTCATTACTGGTAGAGATTATAATATGGATGTGAGTGGTAAATGGTATCGCATGAAAGCTATTCATTATTGGCTGCAATTGTTTCAGGATGCACAATGGTGGTTCAGTAATTTAGGATTGGTTAATTGTTTCCGCCAACTCAATAAATTAAATTACATAGCAAAGTAAGATAAAATAATGAGTGAACTATGTTAAGAAGAAGAATGGTTTATAGCGAACCTTAACAATAAATATTAGTATATACTGTATATAATAATAATGATTTAAGCACTCGTCTGTATAATGACTCGGTTCTTCACCATCATTTTCTTTTAAAATAGCATGTAATGTATGTTTTTCACAGATAGCATGTAATGTATGTTTTAAAATAGCATGTAATGTATGTTTTTCACAGATAGCATGTAATGTATGTTTTAAAATAGCATGTAATGTATGTTTTAAAATAGCATGTAATGTATGTTTTAAAATAGCATGTAATGTATGTTTTAAAATAGCATGTAATGTATGTTTTAAAATAGCATGTAATGTATGTTTTAAAATAGCATGTAATGTATGTTTTAAAATAGCATGTAATGTATGTTTTAAAATAGCATGTAATGTATGTTTTAAAATAGCATGTAATGTATGTTTTAAAATAGCATGTAATGTATGTTTTAAAATAGCATGTAATGTATGTTTTAAAATAGCATGTAATGTATGTTTTAAAATAGCATGTAATGTATGTTTTAAAATAGCATGTAATGTATGTTTTAAAATAGCGTGTAATGTATGTTTTAAAATAGCATGTAATGTATGTTTTAAAATAGCATGTAATGTATGTTTTAAAATAGCATGTAATGTATGTTTTAAAATAGCATGTAATGTATGTTTTTCACAGATAGCAATAGGCACGCTTAAAAAGGTTTGCATAAATAAATATATTTTGTTCAAAGAGCTCAGTTTATCATGCAGTCCTAAATCTCAATGCAACCCTTCTTAAAACTAGCCTTTAGCACGATGACAAAATTGTTGTCTTATTATGGTTACCGCTAGACATTTTGTTGAAGGGGAGGTTTTTTAGTGTGTTTCTTAGACTTCCATCTAGTTTGAAATTAC
Source organism: Paralithodes platypus (assembly GCA_032716605.1). Taxonomy (NCBI): domain Eukaryota; kingdom Metazoa; phylum Arthropoda; class Malacostraca; order Decapoda; family Lithodidae; genus Paralithodes; species Paralithodes platypus. The sequence continues at coordinate 28,792,395 of CM064519.1, forward strand.
ACCTCCTTGACCCCCTTGCAAGATATATTTGTAAATTTTTCGATAGAAAAATTTCTCAGCCGATGGCCGATTCGTCTTAAATTACAGGCTCGCTATCGCTCGCCAGGAAAAAATCGACACTTAAATGGCACGAAAGTTCTTAAAAGTGACATAAATGGGGCGAAAGTTCTTAAAATCGCCAAACTAGTGGGGCGAACGTCTTAAAATCTCAAAATCAATGGGGCTAAACATGAGGGAGAAAGGAGTAAAGAAAATAATCCCTCAAGTGGAAATCTCCCCTTAACTTATAATTTACCTTAAGGATTCAAAAGGGGTAAATACTATCGCAGTAAAGTCTATGAACAACATAAGAATTTGTTAAGCTGCATAAGATCGTCAATTTTAACCCTGTAAAGATCCGATATGCATTTATATTCTGTGTTCTGACTATTACTAGATGATTATATTCAGATGAGTCAGGGTACATGGAAGTCAGAGGATTATATGGGATAGTCTTTACCCATATAATTCCCACAGATCCTTCGTATAAACTGTCATATATCGTCTAATGATAGCCAGATTAAACTGTCAATAACGCATCATGATCCTCCAGGGCATACATAAGTAACACCCCGTTCTTAGCATTAATCATCAATTACGAACGGGTGGGCGGGTGCCCAACCCCGAAAGGGGTTGAAATAGGGGAGCTATCCCCCCGCCAAAGGCGGCTTTCTAGGGCCTTTCCTAGCTGATGTTGAGAGGATTGGGTTCTAGTCATGTGGTGATGGGCTGGTCTATCAGAGTGAGAGCTGAGCAATCTCTGCCATACCCATAGCTTACTCTGACTTTTCCTTTAACTTATATATTTTCTAGATCTCAAGTGACGGCGTCTCTTCCGTGGATTGACCTCCCAATCTACCAAGATTGGAAGCCAAAGCGTCACATTTTTCCCTTGCCTCTCAACTTTCTCTTCATAATTGCTGAGGGGCACAGGGCCCTGGGTGGGGCTTTGGTTTCCCGGGCGTTTCCGCACCCTCCTCAGCCCCCCGCCATGGAGTGGCTTCGGTCACCCAGGCTTTATTGTGGTCGGCGGGGAGGGTTCTGTGGGGGCGCTCGGTTGTGGCCTTGGAATTGCTCGGGGCCTTGGGGCTGTTCGGCCAGGCAGCTTGGGGAACAACAACAACAACAACAACGAACCCCAATGTACTTGACTAAACTAATGAAAGCATATGGTACTCCTGGGATTCGAACTCGGGACATACAAAGGGCGTCGTCGTGCGGAAGGGTTTAAACATCAGTATAAAAGGTCCCGCCCCATCACCCTTTGAACGGTAGGTTTTTTACGATGTGTCCGATGAGACTTTTATTAGCTCACACTACTGGTTCCGATAACACTAATGACAATCCGATATAATAACCTCTTTAGTAGCTTGGCCGAGTAGGTTAAGGGGAGATTTCTAGTTTGTTTCCTACTCCTCCAGCAATCTTAAAATTTCACCCCCTTGACCCCCTTTCAAGATAAATTTGTACATTTTTCGGTAGAACAATGTCCCGGCCGAAGGCCGATTACTCTTAAAATACAGGCTCGCTATCGCTCGCCAGGATAAAATCGACACCTAAATGGCACGAAAGGTCTTAAAATTGACAGAATGGGGCGGAAATTCTTAAAAATCACCAAACTAATGGGGCAAACATCTTAAAATATCGAAAGCAATGGGGCTAGACATAAAGGAGAAAGGGGTCCAGAACAAAATCCCTGAAGTCGATATCTCCCCTTAAGTCATTCAGTACCGGTGTCATCCCTTTAACTCTTTTTCTCGCTCCTATTAGACGATTGTATTCACTTTAAAAAGGGCCTTGAGGAATTAACAGGCTTCGAACTATCTCACTTAACCCTTTTTACTACCACATATCCTTCTTGAGCTGCACAAAAGAGTCCAATTATAGTTATAAACAAATTTAAAAGACGTCGCTGGTACAGAAGGGGTTAAGGGGAGGTTTTTAATTAGTTCGCTAGACTTCCATCAAGCTTAACATTACAGCCCCTAGACCCCCTTTCAAGATAAATTTGTACATTTTTCGGTAGAAAAATTTCCCGGCCGAAGGCCGGTCCCTCCTAAATTACAGGCTCGCTATCGTTCGCCAGGAAAAAATCGACAACTAAATGGCACGAAAAGTCTTAAAATTGACAGAAATGGGGCAAAAGTTCTTAAAATCGCCAAATTAATGGGGCGGACGTCTCAAAATATCAAGAGCAATGGGGCTAACCATGAGGGAGAAAGGGGTCAAGAAAAATATCCCTCAAATGGAAATCTTCCCTTCACTGATGATTTGTGTAGCATCTCATTGTTACTAATACACAATGTTAGACAGAATACTAAGGTCAGATTAACTACTGCTATTTCCTGTAATGTGTTCATTTAATAGTAATGTTTGTTATTTTCATTATTATTATAATTTTTTGTTATTATTATGATCATCAATATTGTTAGTTAAACTAATAATAATAACTATGATTTTGTTTAATGACAATATTACTCTTAATTTAATGACAATATTACTCTTAATTTAATGACAATATTACTCTTAATTTAATGACAATATTACTCTTAATTTCATCATTATACATTACAACAATATTGACAACTTGCTTCAATGCCCAGCGAACTCTTATATAATTCCTCACAAACCAAGTAGCCCAATACTTTTTGTTATCAGATAAAATGACGAAATACAGTATGTACCGTATTGCTTACAGACATAATACAGTATGTACCGTATTGCTTACAGACATAATACAGTATGTACCGTATTGCTTACAGACATAATACCATCATTCACTTCCTAATAATGCGACAAGAGCCATCTGCAAAACAAATCACGCGGATTCTTCGTCATGAACAGAATTTGAAAGGCATGAATGAGTGAAATCTGGCATATAAAGAAGAAAACTCGATGTACAAGGTGAAGCAGAATTCGTTTACCCAGTTGACTTGAGTTCATTTTTATTATTTGCTCCCTAGACCTCGATCAAGCTTAAAAAAACAACCCCAAGACAGATATAATTCGAGATAAGTTTTTACATTTTTCGGTAGAAAAATGTCCCGGCCGAAGGCCGACTCCTCCCATATTACAGGCTCGCTATCGCTCGCCAGGAAAAAATCGACACCTCATGGGCATGAAAAGTCTTAAAATTGAAAGCAATGGGACGAAAGCTCTTAACATCGCCAAACTAATAGGGAGAACGTCTTAAAACCTCAAAACTAATGAGGCTAAACTTGAGGGAGAAGGTGGCCCAGAAAACAACAACCATTCCCCCTTAAAGGCATGAATAACAAAATGTTTGCATATAAAGAAGAAAACCTCGATGTATACTGATAATACTGATAACGAGCCCAGGCGGAGGATGTGATTGCTTGTTCCCTGGCATTGACACTCACACAACGGCGGCGGCGATAGCGATAACACCGTGAGAGCTAGATTAGAGAATTATAATATACAGCTGTGCGGAGAGATAAGAGGTGTGGAGATGTGTAGAGGTGTAAAGAGAGAGAGAGAGAGAGAGAGAGAGAGAGAGAGAGAGAGAGAGAGAGAGAGAGAGAGAGAGAGAGAGAGAGAGAGAGAGATGACGCAGCCTGTTATAATCAAGTCAAGCCTCTATTTTTTTTTATTTTTTAATTGGGGTAATGTTAGTTGAATGGAGCCTATCCAAGCTTGCCGGTAATGTTGTTAAGGATATATTTGTATTTATTTGTTCATTTATTCATATATAATTGTCTTTAGTTTCCTCCCATGATCTCCATCAAGCTTAAACAAATGCCCCCATGACCTCCAACGAGATACTTTTGTGCATGTTTCGGTAGAAAAATATCCCTGACGAAGACCGATTCCTCCTTACTTACAGGATTGCTATCGCTCGTTAGGAAAACATTGACACCTAAATGGCACAACAAATCTTAAAATCGCCAAGCTATTGGACCGAACGTCTTATAGTCTTATAAATAATGGGGCTGAAGATGAGGGAAAGGGGGGTTCAGAAAAATAAACTTCCTTTTACCAGTTCAGTACGATGACGCTGTTTTTCATAACTTTCTGGTTGTTATTAGACGATTTTGTATTAAGTTTTGAAATTAGATCCCCAAACTAAGTTTTATTAACTTCAGGTCAGTTATTCTTCTTGTTCTTGTATTCTTGTCGTCAAGGGGTCGATACATTTCTGTAATTTTTCCAAACAGCTTTTTGATTGTATACACATATTGTTGACAAAGTCTATTGTGACATGTACTCTACTATACCGACATTGTATATGCATAATTAATAGACTGGTTAATGACATGTTGGAATTGGATGTTATGTTTACGAACCATCACTATTGTGGGTATAAACAGGTGGCTGAAAAAACTAATATATACATTATATTAATTGATTGAATTACTACGTGCGTGTTGAAGTACACTTGTGGATCATATTGATTCATTACACTAATATCAATAATATATATATATATATATATATATATATATATATATATATATACTGACAGCAAATACTATGCCAGCCATTTCCTAAAGGCAGTCGGTAATAGACTATCTTGCATTTTCATTTATCCGTTATAAATATTGGCCATCTACCGACTAATTTTGGAAACTTTGACCTATTCCAATTATTGTGACAAGATCCACGGAAATATTTAGCTCAACGTACAACAAAGTCGATTATGATTTATCGTTCCTTTAAATCAACAATACACTTTCTTTTCCATGGCTGTGCAATCAGACGAATAATTGCATGTATGATATACAGTATACACCAGTTATTATTGCCGTGTGCTTATTGTAACGTTTTTAGCTGTGTATGTGCATAATTTATTTCAAAATATAAACAGAACAATAAATGCAAGAGTAATATGAACATGGCCTAAATTATATAGGCCTATAGAAGATCGTCAACAAAGTTGATGGAACTATTTACTGTCAAAAGAGAACTCATTAATTCCACAAGCCTTTAAACGAAAGTATAATACAACAGTGAAATATGTAAACTAACATAGATAATATAGTGGTTAATGTAAAGCTGATTTATAATTATCGTAAGTCAGAACTGACGTGTATTTACTATTTACTATGAACAGCATGTTCGCTGTGTGAGCTTAGATTCTTCACCCTGTACTCACGGGACTCATAGGTATACTGCATGTGAATGATTGTACTCACGGGACTCATAGGTATACTGCATGTGAATGATTGTACTCACGGGACTCATAGGTATACTGCATGTGAATGATTGTACTCACGGGACTCATAGGTATACTGCATGTGAATGATTGTACTCACGGGACTCATAGGTATACTGCATGTGAATGATTGTACTCACGGGACTCATAGGTATACTGCATGTGAATGATTGGAAGCAAATCAAATTTGCCCTGTTAATATTCTTTGTTTAATTAATTGATACACAACATGTTGTGTACGAATAATGTTGAATGACATTACTTGAACTAATTCGAAATATAATCCAATAATTATAGTATTTTGTGTCCACATTTAATCATTACAGCCGAATACACTACTACATTGTTAAGCAAATCTACCTGGATGCTATATGCAGTGTCTCAAGAAGGTCGCCGGCTGGCTTTTGAAACAAACTCTGCATGAGGAAAAAGTGCATATACTAACTTATATCAAATCAACATATAGAAAATACCTATACAGTACAGAGGATCATATTTTCTTTCATATAATAATGGTACGCAAGACATTAATGTGCAATTTTAGACGGCTGTGCACTTGTAATTTGAATATCCTAGGAATCAGCGTTCGAAATATGGCTCTAGAATGATATAATATTGTATGGAATAATGACTTATTCCCAAGTATATGTTGTATATCATGAAAGTAACTGGATCACCTGATATTTTATTATATACAGTACATATGATAAATATAATCTAGTTTAACGAAGTAACTTGACATACATTGAATTATGAATAGTGCGTAGAATGTAATTTGTTACACATTACAATATATAGATGTTGAATTGATTAATATATAAAACAGGGCACTAAGAAGCCAGTTTACTTGACTTGATAGCAAAATGTAGCTCGGGTGAAAATATATTCATGTTTGCCTCTACTGTGCAGGTGTTGGGAAAACCGACATCCGATGTGCACCTGGGATATCTGGTGCTTCTGTTGGAATGTACTGTATACCGGTTTACCTGGTGCCAAATACAAACTTTAATTATATGTTTGATGAACACTAAATTTAGTTTGAAAGTCGGATACATTGGCGGGCACGAAGACCCTAACGTAAAGAGGGAAGTAGGGAATATACTGTGTGTGTGTATATATATATATATATATATATATATATAATATAATATATATATATATATATAATATAATATATATATAAGAAAATATGAATTGAAATCTGGAGAAGGCCTATTGACCCATTCAAGGCAGACTCCTTCTTCCATATATCCCATTTATTTACAATAGGTGGATGGAATAACAGGTTGACAACTATAAACTGGAATAGATAACTTTCTAACATTAAAACTCTGTAAGCTGTTCATATGTAGAAACGCTCAAGCATATTAAAACTTTGTTATTTCTAAGTACACACATTATACAGACACACGAGCGCGCGCATACAGACGCACACAATATATATATATATATATATATATATACGTGGTAATTAGCTCATTCAAGATTCTTGGCAAAACACTTGTTGAAAAGGACAAATGTACATAATATTATATCGGTTGAGATTCCTTTTCAGATAATATAATAAATTACCTTGGATTATTATGTATTTTAGCTATAAATATATTGCTCTGCATATAATATAATTATATTTAAATAGTGTATAATGTTTAATTTTTCTTTGAGACCCTACAGTATACATGATTTTAATAGTGGAATATCTTAAACGCCCCACGATATCCACACCAGGCTGTTATAATTAATACATTGTTTCTAGATGGACAGCTTCAATACAAATATTTCCTTTTCTTATTTTTCAGTGGCTCCAACTTAAAATGGCGGTCAACAAATGCAAAACATCGCAACATTTATACGGGTGTTTAATGTAGAAACTTTCAATATTCTTGTCATCTTTTAACACTAAAATATATTTACGTGAAAGTAACGCTGCTACAGTGAGGTGGTAGCAATAGTGACAATAAATGTAATTACAGTAGTGGTGACGATCATGATATTGGTGATGGGGAGATTTTTTTGGATGGTGATGATGATGACATTGTTGGTGATGGTTTGTGGGGGAGGTGATGATTATGGCGTTGGTCGTGGTGATGATGTTGGTGATGGTTATAATATAGTGAAGGTGGTGGTTGATGACGACACTGGTAATATAGAGGTACGGTATAGCGCCTCACCTGGTTTGGGTACATTCCTCTTGACTTGCATCCACTTGTATGTGGGTACTGCCTGTTGTGGTTGGTGGTGTGGTAGACCGTGAGGGGAACCACCCATCATGCCGCCCACACCACAGGCCTCCCTCACACCTTCATGATGGGCGTACAGACCCATGCTCATGTGTCGGTATTGTGCCGCGGGGTCCAGGTAGCCCGGGTAGCCCCCCGCCGCTGCTGCCGCTGATGACATGACGCCCGTCTGACCACCCACCCCCGCTACCGCCGCCGCTTGCACGGCACTGGTGTAGTCGTACCCCTGGGAGACGTGGTGTTGTGCCGCCATGCCGCTCCCGCCGTGCCCAGGGTAACACACACCACCGTAGTCATCCAGGCTGGTGTATGAGGTGGGCACGTGAGCGTCCTGAAGGGCTGGGTGCTGCGGGCGGCCGTGTTCCGTGGGCGTAAGGGCGGGCGGGATATAAGTTTGGCCCTGTACATCATGACCCTGACACTGGGCGTAGTAATGTTGCAATTCAGAGGTGGTATAGGCCTGGCTATGATAGCCTGACTCAGCGTTACACACCCCGTACACCATGTTGGTGTTCATGGGGCCGCGGCTACCCTCATACTGCCGCGACGCCCCGGGCCGTGGGGTCCCCTGTCACCGCCCCCTAGGGTCCCTGTCTGGCCCCGCCCCTAGTCCCGCCCACCACACCACCACCACCACCACACACCAAACACCGTAACAATCTGGGTGGGGAGGGGGAAATACACACACTTGTATACAAACACACGATATAAACATTAACCCCGCTCTCACGCTCACATGTTGACAATCATGCACTTTATACGCCATCTCCTATTAGTAATTTACTGTACTTACGTGTAAGACAACTCCGCCAAATGTTATACTGACAGTTTTACACACACACACAGTCTCTCTCTCACAGTTATTATATTATATATTTATTATTTAGTGAAATTGTGTATTTTGCATGCATTTATTTATGTTGAACTCTCTATACAACTTACAGAAACAATCTCTCTCTCTCTCTCTCTCTGTATATCTATCTATCTATCTATCTATATATATATATATATATATATATATATATATATATATATATATATATATATCAACGTTATAAGCTATTAAAAAATCATTGCTGGACAAGGGCCTCCCTCACCCCTTCCATGACTCCCAAGACATTGCCAATCTTTGTCATGTTATGATGTTGCCTTTTTGTTTTTCTTGTCTTACATTTCCACCTTTTGTCTGATATTTTTGTGCCGCATTTTTCTTCTCTGGTGATCTTTCATCAATTCTAGACTATCCTTGACTTTGATTTGCTGTCTTACCCATGATGCTCCCTTTTTATCTGTAAGAGTTACTACTAATATTAATCTCTTCATTACTCTATGTGCACTCCTAAGAACATTGTTATTGTTACTTATAGATCATAGTTGGTAACATACTGGTTAAAGACTTTCCGTTTTAGGTATATTGGTAATGAGTTATGCATCATCTTCTTCGGTCTGCAGAATACTGTTCATCCTAAAATGCTAAGTCTCTCTTTTTCATGTTATTGTTTGTGTTTGTTAGTTTTACTATTTGACCAATATAATTATATTGTTCTGCTTCCTCTAGAGTTTCCTTTTCAATCCCGAGTATTCTACATTACATCTTATCATTGTACGTAAGTAGTTTTTACTCAAATTCATTTGAAATTTATTTTAAAAGATTCTTTAATAGATCACTGAACATTTCTTGTCGTTTGTATGCATGATCTGGAATTAATACAATACCGCCTGAGATGGTTAAGGGGAGGTTTTTAGTTTGGTCTCTGGATATCCATCAAGCTTAAGATTACACCCCCTTGAGCCCCTTTCAAGATAAATTTGTAAATTTTTCGGTAGAAAAATGTCCCCGGCTGAAAGCCGGTTCCTCTTAAATTACAGGCTCGCTATCGCTCGCCAGGATAAAATCGACACCTAAATGGCACGAAAGGTCTTAAAATTGACAGAAATTGGTCGAAGGTTCTTAAAATCGTCAAAATAATGGGGCGAACGTCTAACGTCTTAAAATTAGAAAAGTAATGGGGCTAAACATGAGGGAGAAAGGAGTCACGAAAAAAATCCCTCAAGTGGAAATCTCCCCTTAAGGTCTACGTATATTCCCTTTGTTTCCCAGGAAATATTTCTAAGGATCTCTTCAAGACAACTTGTATGAGATTGTGTTTCCCTGACCAACTCTTTTACAAATGAATATCTTCTCTTTACCTTTATGTTACCTGAACACGGCTGAGCATATTTTGCGTATATATTCCTCAGATAATCTATTTCTGTATTAACTTCACCACAACACCAAACACCTCCAATGAAATTAATGAAAGCATATCATTATGTGATCCACCAGGATTCGAACCCGGGTTATCACACACAGATTTTTAGACACCTTAACCATTACACCACCAAGACGGTTAAAGGTTTAGATACAGTATGTTTCATGTATTCCTTGCTCATACAATGAATTCACTATATCCTGATTTAAAGGCCATCTCATAATCGACAAATGTTTAACATATACTGTAGGTGTAATATATAATCAGAGGATTTCTCGATTAACTAGTTCATTGTATGTAAGTGTTCCATGCTTGAATACTCACCACTAAATCCTTATCGTTCCCGATATAGGTTTTCGTCCAAAATTTGATCCAACGTATTTGTTGGGATATTAGAAAGCAACTTAGATATAACAAACAATAAGGTAGTTGCCGAGATCTTAATTCTTAATGGCTTTTTATAGAGTAGTGCTAATATTGCATTGCTCCAAGCTTCAGGTACATCCCTCTCAGCTAAACATTAGGTCAATAGTTGAGGTAATTTAGAGATGACTTCATCCGCTGATTCCTTCAGAAGATCGTTCGGCTATGTGTGAACCAGGCTTAGGCAGTCATTTCCTAGGGCTTATCCTTTTAATTTTGTTTAGGGCAGACATTACTTCATCTACAAATATATGCGGGACTTCGCTATTGCTGTTCTTGAATCAATTCGTGGAACTGAAATACTTGTAGAGTTCAACTTTTCGCAACAATTATTTGACAAGTAGCTTCTACAATCTATTCTGCATTAATGAGGTAATATAAAAGGAAATGCATGCAATGGTTGTGAAAGTATTGTTTGCTATGATAAAATATCTATTGCGTGGTTCACGCAGACTACAGCTTAGCAATTATACACATTTATCAAGAGGCAGCGTTGCCAATGTCTAGCAGGTGGGTAATCAAATTATGCGCCACCCTGAATATACCGGTATATATATATATATATATATATATATATATATATATATATATATATATATATATATATATATGTGTATAATATATATACAGTATATATATATTAGCTGAGGTCCCCGGGGGACAATCGAAGTTTGGCCCCACCCCGCTTAAAACCTATTCCTGCACCCCTTTAATATACATGCCGAGTATGGGCTCTTCATACATGGAGAGGGGGCTCCCCCCCACTTAAAACCTATTCTAGCACCCCCTTAGTATGCTCTCCATATTGAAACTGAGGGAGTAGTACATGAACACACAGACAAGCAGACTCACAGAAAGTGCCCTCCATATACTGTAGTATATATATATATATATATATATATATATATATATATATATATATACACAAGTATAGTAAACCTCCCTTGGGGATTCGAGCCCAGGCCCAACAGGTTGACAAACCAAGGTCTTAGCTCCTCCTGTTTTTACTCCCGAAGTTAATGTGAAATAGCTTCACATGTACTGAAGGGGCTGGTTTCCCCTACACCGTCACCGAGTATAACAGTGGGCCATCTGTTCTACATGTTCACTCCAGGACATGAACCGGGGACTTTAGGGCAGATTTGTATTTATTTGTTCACTTATTTATTTGTTGATATGTATATTATTTTTAATTTCCTCCCAAGACCTCCATCAAGCTTTCAAAAATACCCCCAAGACCCCCCTTCGAGATAAATTAGTACATTTTTCGGTAGAATAATGGACCGGCCGAAGGCCGGTTCCTCCTAAATTACAGGCTCGCTATCGCACGCCAGGAATAAATCGACACCTAAATGGCACAAAAGGTCTTAAAAAGGGGCTAAACATGAGAGAGAAGGGGGTCCATAAAAAAAACTAACCTTAAGTTTTCGAAGCTATCCTGTACTGAAACGAAGCTTATCATTATTATATATTTTTGTTTTCCTTTTTTTGTTTGCTGATTAGTTGCATTTCAGGAGAGAGCGTTTGTGCTGTTCTTAATGGGCCACGATTAATATTCTATAGAGTACTCGGCTAAATATTAACCTTCTGTAGCTAGAGAATAAAATAAATGAAAGACAAACAAAATATAATTATAATGGTGCGACTACATTTAGGATCAAAGTTTGCATTACATTTTGACTTGAAGTGATGGATGGGAATCGTTGGTATTGGTGAAGTTATAAGAACATATAAGGCATTACAAAGTAACACATTTTATGGGGTAGGATTCTCGATAAATTGACTACTACCTGCAAATGTTGATGATATGTTTAGTACTAATAATATCGTTGTAAGATGAAATATTAAGCGCAATAAGCGATATAAGTTAAAAGTAATCGTCGTATTTGTTCCAACACACAAACGCTTTGATGAACAAATTATATTTTTAATGATGATGTAGATGACACAATTAAAAACAAAACCCCACAAACCTCACTTAACCCCATTTGACCCGAGGGAGGTCTTTTTGGATCTCCCCTGTTTTGCTCCATTAGTTTGGAGATTGTAAGACGTTTCACCCCATTAGTTTGACGATAATATGACGCTTCACCTCATTCAGGCGTCGATTTTTTATCTGGGCGAGCCCATAACTTTGAAGAAATTGGCTTTCGACCGCGACATTTTTCTATGAAACAATGTACATTGTAAGCTTGAAGGGGGTCAGGGTGGGATTTCTTCTTTTTAGCTTGAAGGCAGTCTGGTAAGGCGTATTTGTTAGCCTAGGGGACAAACTAAAATAGATTGTTCAAATATGGTAAAAGCAAATACAATCCTCAATAATAACTAAACAAACTATCATAATAACCCCCAAGAGGTCGGACCAGATAGTATTGAAGGACGAGAAGTAGTACAGACAATCTTAATGTTGATAAATCAAAGGTGTAGTAGGTGGAGTTACACTTAATGAACAAGTAATGTTAAGGGGAAATTTGTATTTATTTGTTAATTTATTCATATATTTAATATTTTCTTTAGTTTCCTGTCAAACCCTCCATCAAACTTAAATAATACACCCAAGAACTCCCATCAAAATAAATTTGTAAATTTTTCAGTAGAAAAATATCTCGGCCGAAGGCTGGTTCCTCCTAAATTACAGGTTCCATATCGCTTGCCAGGAAAGAATCGACCCCAAAATGGCACAACAGGTTTTAAAATCGCCAAACGTATAGAGCGAACGTCTTAAGATGTCAAAGCTAACGGGGCTAAGCATAAGGGAGAAGGGGTCGCTAGCCTTGTTGTTGCTTGACTTCCTTTGTACTCCTTTATACATTACACCGTGCCCACTGCCACCCGTATAAAAGCAAAAACCCAGCACAAACCACAAACTCACAGCGCCGGATCACTCAAACGGTACGAAAGCAAACATACGGGCGAAAGAGTGTCAATGTACAGTATATGAAATGCCCCCTCACCCACCCCCTGCCGCCTCTTTCGTCTTTGTTGTTGTGGAAACTATTTTGAAGAGGTAGGGATTTCTGTCTCACACTCCAGAAGAGATAGTTAAGGAAGATAGATAAATAGAATAAGCTATTTGAGTTGAAACAGGGGATACTCAACCCCAACTCTGATAAAAACTCTCTCTCTCTCTCTCTTTATATATATATATATATATATATATATATATATATACCGGTGTGTGTATATATATATATATATACTGTATATATATATATATATAAACTTATTCACATATAAATTTGCTTACACATATACACGCTCTACCGTGGCCAGTTATCTAATGCACGTTCCAAGTAAAATCAGCCGGACATCCTCACCAACACGCTATGGCCGGATAAAACCTCAGTAACTCTAATTCTTTACAGAATCTGGGTATATCCAGCATGAGCATAATTCCAATCCATCATGCATTTACAGTATGTATGCAACTCAAGCATATTAAAAACAGTTATATTCCATCCTGGTAAAGCACGAAATAAAATGTTGTCAGTTGTCACCTTGGCGATACCTTCAGTATCTATATATCATATCATGTTGGTAGGATTAAAACTCTATTGTCCAAAACTGACGAGATTGGCAGTCTAGCTGTGCCGCCTCCCACAATCAACAGGCGTGGCTCAAGTGAAAACTATGACTTCAAATTTCATCTTTTTAGTAAAAAAAAGTATAGAACAAATATGGTAGATAAACACACACTGTGAAAAATAGTATATAAATATATTTTGCGAGGCCTCTGAGGACAACAAAACACATTTACACATTTTATTATATAGTATATAATTATAGTATTGTAGGTAAAACTAGCTGTGGAAGATAAGAAGAAAGCGTATAGAGAGTGGTTGGGTAGTAGAGGGAATGAAGATTTGGAGAGGCAGAAACGAGCAAGGTACGTGGAGAGAAAGAGTGGTGAAGAGAGTAGTGAAGGAAAGTAAGAGAAGAGTAGATGAGGAATTTGGAAGGAATCTGAGTGTAAAATGGAGGGAGTGTAAGAAACTGTTCTGGAAAGAAGTCAAGAAAGTTAGGGAAGGTAGAAAGGGAAACAGTAATAGTGTGAAAGATAAGAATGGGAGAATGCTATCCGAGAAGCAGGAGAGAGTCGAAAGATGGAGGGAGTACTTCAACGAGTTGCTAAATGTAAGGAATGAAGAGCTAGCAAACATAGTTGGATGGGGTATGGGAGGGAGAAGAGGAGAAGTAGTGGAGGAGGAGGTGGGGATCAGGAGGTCAGAAGTGTGGGAAGCCATGAAAAGAGTGAAGTTGGGGAAAGCACCAGGAACAGATGGAGTGTGTGGGGAAATGTTGAGGTATGGTGGTGAGATAGTGATCGAATGGGCATGGAAAATGTGCAAACTAGCATGGGAGAAGGGAATGCACCCGATGACTGGAAGACTGGCATAATAGTCCCCCTATATAGGGGCAAATTTGAAAGAGGAGTGTGTGGTAACCACCAAGGAATATGTCTTTTAAGCGTAGTAGGGAAGGTGTACAGTAGGGTAGTGATTGAGAGAGTGAGAGTGAGAATGAAGAAATGGATAGGCAACGAGCAGGAAGGTTTTAGGAAGGGAAGAGGATGTGTAGATCATATTTTTACCCTGAATTGTGTTGTGGAGAAATATCTGGAGAAGAAACAAAAGGTGTATGTTGCCTTTATGGACTTGGAGAAGGTCTATGACAGTGGATAGAGAAGGCATGTGGAAAGTACTTAGAATATACGGAGTAGATGGCAAGTTGCTGAAAGCAGTGAAGAGCATGTATGAGGGTGCAAAGGCGGCAGTACGTGTGGAGAATGAGCAGAGCGAGTTCTTTGACCTAAGTGTTGGGTTGAAACAGGGGTATGTGATGTCCCCGTGGTTGTTTACTGTATATATGGATGGAGTCATGAAAGAAATACTAGGAAGAGCAGTGGATGTTGGTGTATCGCTGAAAAGGGAGGGAAATGAGTGGAAGCTGCCTATACTGCTGTTTGCGGATGATACAGTTCTGATGAGCGATAATGAATGGGAGTTGCAGGGTCTGGTAAACGAGTTTGGAACAGTGTGCGAAAAACGGAATTTGAAGGTAAATGCGGGGAAGAGCAAGGTTATGGTCTTCGAAAGGGGTGAAGTCACAGAGTGTGAGGTGAAGTTGACCGGTCAGGCTATGGAGATTGTCAGCTCTTTTTAAGTATCTGGGCAGTGTGTTGGGTAAAGATGGGACTATGGATGAAGAAGTGCGGGAGAGGGTGCAACAGGGGAAGAGGATTGTAGGAACGTTGAAAGCAGTAACAAGAAATAGAGTGGTCAGCATGGAAGTGAAGAAGTCCTTGCATGACAGCGTGGTAATCCCGACACTAACTTACGGAAGCGAAGCATGGACGTTCGGGAGGAGACTCAGACCAAGAGTGAGTGCGGTGGAAATGAGTTACTTGAGAAGTGCCTGCGGAGTTACATGGAGGGATAGACAGACGAATGAGGAAGTAACAAGGAGTTGTGGTGTGGAGGTAGATGTCCTGGAAAGTGTGAAAAGGAACAATTTGAGATGGTTCGGCCATATGGAACGTATGGAAAGCGAGAGATTGACTAAGAGGGTGTACGAGAGCGAGGTGGAAGGACAGGCAGGGAGAGGTGCACCGAGGGAGAGGTGGAAGGATGGAGTGAGGAAGTATATGAATGAAGGCGGTGCTGGTTGGGAGGAGGGGTGTCGACTGACTGGGGACAGAGGTGCATGGGGGCGGTTCGTTCGTGGTCACCCCTTCGGGGATCACGGCGTCAGGCAATAGATAGATAGATTGATAGATAGTATTGCAGTTGATCTATAGAAAATTAAATTCATAAATTCGTTTCCAGATATACATTTCCATAATTAGAAATAGGTGAAGCCCACGACCATTTATGAGTGGGCTAGAAACTAAGGCATCCGACTGCACACTCCACTGATAACGTCCATGGCCAGGAGTCATTAATATGTATTAACATACTAAATCGATTAACACCGCTATTTTGTATACATAACCCACGCCCCCATAGATATTATGGTCTCGTAAATTAGTTTGTAAAGCTTATATTTTAAATTGCCATTTTCTGTTTGCAGTGAATTATAATCTTAATTTTGTATAATTATTTCAGATTTATCCATGACGTCATAATGGTGTTGCCGTATCATACCAAGTAGCTATGTATTATTGGCTATATTATATTAACCAATAGTCAGCTGTAAGAGGTACTGTACAGTTCTGACCAGATGAATTAGCTACAAGCGCTAGGAAGGGCTGGTAATAATTGACTATCACCATGAATTAATTTATAGTATTATGGTGAATGAATGATGGCACTCACTACTAACAAAATTACTGCAAATAGGCAAACTCTTGCATTCACCTTTAAAAAATAGCCACACTTCCACAGCTACTGTATCTACTTCATCTGTTCGCACCTGTGCATAGTCGACATGTGTATTTTTGAAATAAGCGTCATGCATGGGTTTAACTATACACACTGTTTCCTGGGTACACTAAGCTTGTTTATTGCAAATAATTGACAGAGTAGTTCAGTACTTATAGTGGGAGGCAGTTCTAACCACTGGTCTCCAAGGATGGCACCCACTACGCTCTGGAGTCTTGGTGGTGCGGTAGGTGTTTGTTCTAACCACTGGTCTACAAGGATGGCACCCACTACGCTCTGGAGTCTTGGTGATGCGGTAGGTGTTTGTTCTAACCACTGGTCTACAAGGATGGCACCCACTACGCTCTGGAGTCTTGGTGGTGCGGTAGGTGTTTGTTCTAACCACTGGTCTACAAGGATGGCACCCACTACGCTCTGGAGTCTTGGTGGTGCGGTAGGTGTTTGTTCTAACCACTGGTCTACAAGGATGGCACCCACTACGCTCTGGAGTCTTGGTGGTGCGGTAGGTGTTTGTTCTAACCACTGGTCTACAAGGATGGCACCCACTACGCTCTGGAGTCTTGGTGGTGCGGTAGGTGTTTGTTCTAACCACTGGTCTACAAGGATGGCACCCACTACGCTCTGGAGTCTTGGTGGTGCGGTAGGTGTTTTTTCTAACCACTGGTCTCCAAGGATGGCACCCACTACGCTCTGGAGTCTTGGTGGTGCGGTAGGTGTTTGTTCTAATCACTGGTCTACAAGGATGGCACCCACTACGCTCTGGAGTCTTGGTGGTGCGGTAGGTGTTTGTTCTAATCACTGGTCTCCAAGGATGGCACCCACTATGCTCTGAAGTCATGGTGGTGCGGTAGGTGTTTGTTCTAATCACTGGTCTCCAAGGATGGCACCCACTACGCTCTGGAGTCTTGGTGGTGCGGTAGGTGTTTGTTCGGAAGATTGACAAAATTGATGTGAGTCACTGTTCACAATCAATAATATTTCATCAACACAAGGACATGGGATGAAATTATGAACTAGGAGGGCTTCATCTACAGTGTAGTCAACGAGTGGAACAAGTTGCCGTGGGAAGTGGTGTAATGTAATACAATTGACGGATTTAGGAGGAATCTAGAAATTCTGTTTGAGGGGGTTGGGGTATTAAATAAAAGTAGGTTAAGTATCAGTAGGAAATATCATTTTCCAAACTCGATCTTTACTATAAATTTCTCGGTAGAAACTTTCTCATTCTACTGGGGGCCTTTATTCCCAGCTGTATGTCATTCCGACACTTGGTTTGAAATCCTTACCTTCCACATAGTAGCAAAATTTGTTACAATTAAGTCCGGACTGCCTAGTAGGGGCCGCAAGGTCTGTGCAAACTACGTAACTATGTAACTTAAGCTGACTCTGCTGACGGTAGTAGTATTCAACCAGGTTGATGAGTATGGTTGGCGATGGTGTGGACTGTCGGGCACTGTGAGTTCCGTCAAATTAATCTTCTGTTTGATAACTGGGGCTCTCTTGTTTGATAAGCGGTGGAGATGTAAATTCATCCTGTATAATAAATCTAGGCACTTCGCGTGACCTACTGTATTCAGTATGTGTTTCGGAAGACGTACCGCTACCAGCTGGTGCTTGTCTTATGCACTTCTTGGGTCACACTGCTACTGTGGCTGATGGTGGTAATAATGCGACAGATTTTGTTGTCTCATTTGGTGGAGTCCAAGTCCATGTTCATATTCAGGATTCTTTTTTGGGAAAGTGTATATAGAAATAAACAAATCTTTCCTGTCGATTGTTTTTTGGCCTGAAGCATTCATAAGTTTTGGGATGGTATCAGCTGCAGAGGTGTTGAGCAAAAGAGGGGTGACCTAGAATGGCGACAGTAATAGTTTGAAATGCCTTCCTTGGTTTGGGCGGCGTGAGCGAGGATCTCTTTGGCTGTGATTGGTGCTGGTGGTACATGTCGCCTGCGTGGATGAACGGTGTTGCCCTTTGTGATCCCATTATCTCCAGTTATAGTTCTCTAGGTTCTCTTTGATGTAGATTGTTGGTGAGAGACTAGTAGTTTTTCTCTCCTCAGGTGCATACTAATAATATAATTTTGTGAATTTAAAAAAAAGTCAAATATATGTTTTCAGTAGGCCTTTAAATACTCAGAAGGCCCATGGACTAATACGAAAAGATTTGTTTTTCTAACGGCAGTTTTAAGATTGCCGTGCTCCTACTTCCCAGAAATGCCATAGAAATGATACTACAGGATATATTGTCACATATTGCTGGTGTGGATAAAGGTAGCCTACTTCATGGGATTCATCTCTCTTTACTGTTGTATATGTTCCTATTATGGCAATGAATATAGAACACAAAAGTAATTGTATGCTAATTCCTGCTACTGTGAAATAGTGTTCTTCACATCTTGCTCATTGCTGTAGGTAACGTCATTGCAGTTAATGCAGCGGGGATGTCAATGATATTTTCCTTTTGAATTTTGCAAAATCGACACTGCTGAACTTGGCACTCCGAAAATAGAGGTACGATATGAAAATTAATCGCATTGTCTTAGATAGTATTGGAGGATTTATTCTTTGCTGCTGAGCACAGATTCTGTAGAGTAATACAAATCGTCACTGGATAGACAAGGATACTAACCTCTGCTCAGCAATAGTTATATGAAACAAGTCTGCTATGGCTGTCGTGTGAATATGGAAACAAAATATAACTTCATTTTGTTTATTAATTGGATTATGATGCATGTACAGATAATCACACGGTTAGTTATAACGTGGATTATATACATTTTGAGAAAGAAGTTTCTAAATTTTCGTTAGCTTAAGCTTAAGTCAACAAATATTGTCCATTATATTATTAAATGTGTTAAGCAATTATCATGGTGTCTTTATATAGATAAAACATTTGCTCTTCAAATAAATTACATATATTTGTGTCCCATAATATATTGTCAAGTCTCATGGCCGAGGTTAAAGATCTTTATCAATTAAGTGGAATATAAAGGAGTGGTATAGACGAAAATTCCTTTGGTTCAACACCTTACCGAAAACAAATGCAGCTCTACCCATCTGCGTGCGCTCCAGTTTAAATTCTTCTCTCTATTGATCTATTACACCCCAAGCAGCTCAGTGTATATATTCACTAACACAATCACCGCCTCAGAGTAAACCTGGGAGTCGTCAGCGGTACACACACACCAAGGAACCATTCTTTTCTCCACACTCCTAAACAATAGAGGCAGAAGAGAGACGGGGGAGAGGGATGGGGTAGTGGGTGGGGGATTCTGGCTAGGTGGATGGATGGGGAACCTGGTGGGTGGAGGGTGGAGGGTGGGAGGTGGGTGGGCAGTATGTGTGGGTGGCTGGGTGGGTGGATGGGGATACCTGGTGGGTGTGGGTGGAGGGTGGAGGAGGAGAGGTGGGTGGGCAGTATGTGTGGGTGGCTGGGTGGGTGGATGGGGATACCTAGTGGGTGTGGGTGGAGCGTGGAGGGTGGAGGAGGAGAGGTGGGTGGGCAGTATGTGTGGGTGGTTGAGGGAGACAGGGGAGGGTGATGTGGGAGCTTGGTAAGGTGAATGGGAGCTGAATGGACGGAAAGATGAATGAGTGCTTGTCTGATGCTGAGTCAGAATTCAAGATACCACGGTCTAAATGGTCAAATGAGTTATAGCAGAATAATGGTCAAATGAGTTATAGCAGAATAATGGTCAAATGAGTTTAGCAGAATAATGGTCAAATGAGTTATAGCAGAATAATGGTCAAATGAGTTATAACAGAATAATGGTCAAATGAGTTCTAGCAGAATAATGGTCAAATGAGTTATAGCAGAATAATTGTCACATGAGTTATAGCAGAATAATGGTCAAATGAGTTATAGCAGAATAATGGTCAAATGAGTTATAGCAGAATAATGGTCAAATGAGTTATAGCAGAATAATGGTCAAATGAGTTATAGCAGAATAATGGTCAAATGAGTTATAGCAGAATAATGGTCAAATGAGTTATAGCAGAATAATGGTCAAATGAGTTATAGCAGAATAATGGTCAAATGAGTTATAGCAGAATAATGGTCAAATGAGTTATAGCAGAATAATGGTCAAATGAGTTCTAGCAGAATAATGGTCAAATGAGTTATAGCAGAATAATGGTCAAATGAGTTATAGCAAAATAATGGTCAAATGAGTTATAGCAGAATAATGGTCAAATGCGTTATAGCAGAATAATGGTCAAATGAGTTATAGCAGAATAATGGTCAAATGAGTTATAGCAAAATAATGGTCAAATGAGTTATAGCAGAATAATGGTCAAATGGCTTATAGCAGAATAAATCCCACGGCAGCAATAATGATTTCAAAATTGACTTAATTTGACTTATGTTACTAAGGTGCAGAGGAATACCCTTCTAAAATGTCTAGTATGTGAATGTAATTAGTAATTTTCGATGTGTTGTGCGTGATTGCTGTGGCAGAGTGTACCTATTATTATATTTGGTTACGTTTGACCCAGAGGCCTGCCCTGACCATGCCTAGATATTATGGAATTCTCAAATCATTTTTGGGAGAGACTGAATTTGATTTTTAGGTTGGGCTGAGACCAGAACATGTAAATGTAACTGAAGAAAAGTCAAATAATCCTCAAATAATATTAGTCCACTTTCTCAATTTATTGGTGCATTCTTGGAGTTTGGATCGGGGATTGTGGGTGATAGTTCCACAAGAGAGTATCCAAAAACACCAAATTCTCATGAATGAAGGATACCTTTGGGTACTTGGATTTTGCTCTCATTGAATATATTTGTCCTTTAATTTCTTTATGTAATAAAAGAGTAACTATTTTCATAAGCTGACAAAATAAATTGTCAACCTAGAGTAAGTGAGCGTGATTACCAATGATCTTGGTCTGGACTGAATTAATTCGGCTAGTTAGGCTTAATTGAGTAAGGTGAGGCTAGGTTAGGGGACTGAGACCGTTTTGAGTTTGCTTTACTATGTTAATTTTGCAACAAACATACATTACAAAGGTAAATAAGGCCAGGAACTGACCCACATAACTATATATGTATACCGTTACAATTAATATACATATTACATTAATGTGAGGCCTTAATAACATGATATATTCTATTCATTGAATATTACAGCATACATATACTGTTTCAGGTATTATTGGCTATACAACATTAATTATTTTCACTAGACAACCCATTCTTTGCTATGGTTTTATCAATACCAGAGTTTTAATGTTTTTATTATTATTGCATCTCAATGTGGGAATACTTGGATTTAGTGGCAAATCCTGCATGGTGTGGAGTGACTTTTCTGTTAATGTTGCTATTAAAATTGATCAGACACTCGAAGGCCTTCCCGTTCTTGCCAAATACAACATCATTTTTCCGACCCAATTCAGGCAATGGTATTGCTTACATTTTCCACCACCTGGTTCAGTCATTATGCTGTTATTGCTGCTGGTGTTGGCCATGTGCACGCGGGGAAGACCGTGCACGTCATTCACCATTTTGTTTTCTCCTATTTTGATTTTACAGTAGATCCGTCGCTGTCGCCGCTGCGCATCAGTCACCCATATACTCCCATAACCCCCAAACCGGGCCACTCATCATAACAAACTTTGTAGGGTACATCACAAGGTATATCACATGTGCTTAGCAAAATTAGGTATGTGAAAAAAGACTGTGGTAAACTCGACCCTATCAATTTTCAAGGAGCTAGGTCCTCCCCTTCGCTCCTCCAGGAGAAATTGTGTTTTCTTATAATTGCTGTACTTTCATAACCGGGCTGTTTTTCATATACACAATATAAATATGAATTAAGCTTATGATAGAACCAATCCCTACCGATTATTATGGGGTTGGGTCCCCCCGCCCCCCTCCCTACGAGTCGATCCCCCAAAACACCTATTTGAGGGTATATAAAACAAACTGAGCCATGGTTGGCTGTAAAACTTATAATACTCAATATTCCTATGTTGAAACACAAGAATCTATATTTTCCAGATTCAAGTCCAACCCTCCCCCCCCCGATTACCCCATCATCTAGAGACCCTAATGCCACCATTGTATTTCTATGTGAGTGAGGGAGACAAAAGGTAGAACTGCCTGTGACGAATGTCTCCCCCAAAGTTGAAAGAGTGACAGGGCCAAAATCAAGGGACGTTCAAGCCAAAATGTCTGGACACACGGAGTTTGAAGCAATTTAAGTCATAGGATGAGGGAAACACTTATTCTGGGAGAGAGTTCCAGAGCTCAGCTGTTGAATAGAAGAAAGAATTGAGAATAACGTTTCACTCTTGGGTTGGAGAGTTGCACAGAGTAGGGGTGGGATTGTGTTGCAAGACGGGTGCTCTACAAATAGGGGGTGGTATACACAGAGAGCTCTGAGGAACACTGCTTATTGTAATAGCGGTAGAATAGTAAGAGATATGCAACATTGCGGCGAAGAGAGAGAGAGAGACTGCAGAAAATTGGTGAGTGGACCTGAGTTAATGAGATGGAAGGCTTTCTTTTCTACTTCGTCTAGAAGTGCTGTGCGAGAGGATCCTCCCCACACATGTTAACAATACTCATTACATGGACGTACTGTGTCCCTGTACAGAGCAAGAAGCTGCACAGGGGTAAAGAACCCCCGGAGGTGGTTGAGCACAACCAGATTCTTGGAAGCTGTTTTAGCAAGAGTGGTAATATGATATTTCCAAGAGAGATCAGAAAAAAAGAGACACTGAGAGAAGATGAAGGGTTAATTTGTGCGTTGTTGAAGAGTAAGTCATAGTTTTCTGGAAGGGGGCGACGAGTAGACAGATGGAGATATTGAGTTTTTTGAATCATTTAAAGTAACAAGGTTTTCTCTGCCACAATTAGAGATAGTAGAGAGATCAGAAGATAGATGCTTTATGGCCTCCTTACGCGAGTTTTGGAGTTTACTTGGATTGCTTACATATTACGTAAATATGCTTAAACTAATTTTTAATCACATTATGACCAAGGAAGGTAAATAGATCTTTTTAGGCCTATGTTGATTCAAACTTTTAGGGGTCGATCTCTGCCGCCTGGCTTTTAAACACTCTACCAAAATAACCGGGCTGTTTTTCTCATTATATTTTTACATGTGCATTAGGGGTATGACGGAGACGATCAACTGACTTGGTTATTTTCTCTACCCTCTCATTTTTCCGCCAGCATAACAGGGTTGAGTTTTATAATACAATTTTACACGTACTGTTCATTAGAGCTATGGTATACATGATCTTTATCAATTTTCAAGAGGTAACATTTTCCCCTTGCCCGGTAGGGGACATTTCCTGCCAGGATTGCATACACTGTCTCTTGATAATCGGGCAGATTTGTATAACATGATTATATATATGTATAAGGGATATGATAAGTACTATCTATATCATATTTCAAAGGGCATGGTGCCTCTCCTCTTACTGTTATGGATGCCACATTTTCGGCTAAATGGGCAAAGTCTTGGCTGCCCCGAAGAACTTTTGTCTACTCACTTAAACACTTGGTCTCCTTTCTAAATATTTGTTTGCTAATCAATTTTTTTGGCCACCCAGCTGTATATTTGTCCATGTGTTCACGTCTCTGAACATTTGGCAGCTCTGTCAACCTTTTGGCCAGCCTGGTGAACTTTTGGTCGCCTGACCTTTATGGCTACATTGCTAAACGTTTAGTTGCCTGGCACCACGGTTGAACTTTTGGATGCCTAATTGACCTTATGGCTGCCCTGCCCAACTCTTGGCTGCCATGAAGAACATTTTGCTGCCCAGCTGAACTTTTAGGCATCGAGTCGAATGTTTGGCTGCCGGGCCAACCCTATGTTGAATTTGGCTGCCTTACCAATTTGTTCGCAGTCCTGACGAACTTTTGACTGCTCAGACAACCGTTTGAATAGCAGTATGAACTGTTGGTCCCTTGAACAAACGCTTGGTCTTCGGGTGTACTTTTTTCCGGCCGGATTAACTTTTGGTTGCCCGACCAAACTTTTGTCTGCCTGCCTAAATACTTGGTTATCCTGCTGAAATATAGGTTTTGGCCATCCTACTGTATTTTTGGAAGCCTGGCTGAATATTTGGTTGCCAGGACACCCTGCCCCATTGTTAGTCATCCTGCTATCTTGTCGAACTTTTGGTTGCCTGGACGAAGTCTTGACTGCCTGAGCGAATTTATAACCTTTGGCTTAAGACGTACTTCTTTCCGCCCAGACGAATGTTTGGCCACCTGACCTAACTTTTGACTGACTACCTAAATGTCTAACTGGCCAGCACAAATAAGATAAAAATATAAATAAAAACATATACAAATAAATAAATAAATAAATATATCTGTGTAACTTATGAATGCCCGGTTGCCCTCCCACACTTTGATTTACCCATTCTTCATACTATGCTACCAGACTAAACGTTTGGCCACTCAGTCAAGCATTCAGTCACCTCACTACTGCCTGGCTAAGCTTTTGGCCACCCCATAACACTTTTGATGTCCTAGCTGAACTTATGGCTACCAGGCTGAAGAAAACAAATCCCGCCTGGCTATCTCAATAAACTGTCGCCCCATCTGCCAAATTATTGAATGCCCTGCCAAACCTTTCGTCATTTGGTTGAACTTTTGGTCGCACTACCGAGGTTATGGCCACCCCAGAACAAATATTTAGCCTTCCTACCAAACTTATGGCCGCCTGACCTAACTTTTGACCCCCATTCAAAATCTAGGATGCTCTGCTGAACTTTTGGCCGCCTGGTTAAATATTTGGCAGCCTATCAATTATTTTCCATATGACTTAAATTGCTTCAAACTCCGTGTGTCTAGGCATTTTGGCTCGAACATCCCTTGATTTTGGCCCTGTCACTATTTCAACTCTCGGGGAGGCATTCGTCACAGGCAGCTTTGCCTTTTGTCTCCCACAGAAAAAAAAAACACCAAGTAAAGTAAGGCGCTATATTGGCATAATATGGGTGAAGGAATTTAAATACATTGATATCAGTATGGTGTGTCCTGAAATATAGGATACATAGGGAAGTTTTATTGTTTATACATACATGAAATTGCTCAAGAAATGGCATTCAGATGGAATGTAACCGATTTGACTTGATAACTATGTAAGACATACTGAAACACGATTGTAACTAAAGAGCGTTGAACGTGTGTAAGTATATTAAGTATATTAAGTATATATATATATATATATATATATATATATATATATATATATATATATATATATATATATGTGCCCTGTTTACCAAATTAGTAGGAAGTACATATAATTACTAGAGGGGTACTCGGATGAACTCATCCCTCCTTCTACGCTGGCAAAGGTATGCGCTATTCTGATCAACTCCTGAATTGAATCACTGCTTCCTTGGCGCACATCCTATCGGCCCATCAAGTTTCGTGAAAATCGGTTAATTGCTTTGTGAACCATCTACGCTTGCGGATATATGCGCTCTACCAATTACTTCCTAAATTGAATCACTTTTTTCATGGTGCATATCCTATCAGCCCACCAACTTTTGTGAAAATCAGTTGACGACTTTTTGAGATGTGATAAAAAGACAAACAAAAACACACAAAGACAAAAACATAGCCTTCTCCAAATTCGTTGGCGAAGGTAATAAGCAGTCTTTACCACTAAGTAGCATAAAATACATCAACAATGAACAGGAACACGCCTTTGACTTCCAAATAACCTTCCTTAGGTCAATTAGACTGCTTGGAGAAAGGTTGTATTAATAAAACCATTGATTATACTATGTATTGAACAATTCATTGCACATTGCAAACGGGTGATATTTAATTACGTTTCTTGCAGTAAGAGACGCGATGAGAAATTTAATAAGACTTTATTAAATGTTCATGAGACTTTCAAATTACATTTTCTAATTCATGGGCGAGTGTAAATAATAGCCAACCCCCCTCCTCTGGTGGAGGGGTGGGGCTTTATATAACGCAACCTAGTTCTCACCTATCGTGAATATAAAAAAAAAACTACTTTAGAAAATCAAGCCTAACCATAGCTAGTTAAACTTACTTCAACCTATTCCTTATCCACAGTATATATATCAAGTAAATAAATAATCAGTACGGAGGTCAAAAGGGTACTGTGTGCAGGTAGAGATGAGATACAGCGTTGCCATAATACGAATAGTGAGAACTATGCTGCACAAAATTATTTTAGTGTCGGGTGTGCTTTAGGCCGGGCAGCTCGGGGGTTCTCAGCACGAACGGACAAACACTAGAAGCCTGGAGGAACCCACCTTATTGGCGACTCCCTGGGCCAATGGGGGTGCTGGTCTCTTGCAGGGGGAGGGCTTCCTTATTTTATCAACTCGAAGTTATGTCAACTCAAGTCCCCTCACCCCGTCTCTTCCACTGTCTCTCACTCTCACTGTCTCTGTCTCTCTCTCTCTCTCTCTCTTTCTCTCTAAAAAGTAGATAGTAATGAAATACAAAATAAGTATATATATATATATATAATATATTGATATGAATATTAATACACATGAAATAAAACAAGAAACTATTCAACTCATATAGTCTTAGCCTAGCCTGAATTATTCGAAGTTAGCATTGCTTAATCTATATTAATATAATTTACTCTACGCTCATCAACATGCATACTTATCATATACTATTATATATCATCAACACTTTAACAGCCATGATACAATCCCATCCATAAATATAATACTCACATGGTCAATTTCCGAGTTCAATGCTCCGAAATTTACCAGGCGAGGAACACACCTTAGCAGAGGATCTCCACAAAATCCACTAGAAAAACAAATCATATATTTTAAAAGGCTTTAATACATGTACGTATGACAGTCATGCATACACTTGTGAGCCTTGGTCACCAAACGGGGGCTATGTATTCAGAGATTTTAAGGGTGGAGGGTTCACTTTTTGGGCGTTTTTTGCATGTATTCATTATTTTTCTAGTTTCCTCCCTAGACCTCCATCAAATTTAAAAACACTTCCATTAGATCCACCTTCTAGATTAATTTGTACATTTTTCGGTAGAAAAAATTCCCCAAAATTCTTCCAACATTACAGGCTCACTATCGTTCGGCAGGGAAAAAATCGACACCTAAATAGCATGAAAGGTCTAAATACTGACGAAACAATGGGGCGAAAGGTCTTAAAATCGACTAACTAATGGGGCAAACATCTTAACATCTGAAAACTAATGGGGCTAAACATGAGGGAGAAAGTGGTCCAGATAACCGGCCCAACCCCCCTTAAATCCCAACTGCAACACGGCAGTTATGTGGGAGTACCTGGCTCCATCACTAAGTACCACCTCCAGGTACCATAGAAGACTGTTGGCAGCAGTACACTATACTCCCAACTGCAGGACCCAACTACTGGTGCTCCGGGCTTTGATAGACAACCACCTCGACGTGATGCTGGAAAGTGTAAGTTTTCAATGACCCGATCGATACACTATACGTCAACCATGGGGGGGGGGGAACATATAGTATTATAGTGATGATTTGAAGTACTCTAAACTAATGGTATTGAAATTGGTGGTAGTGAAGATGATGGTAGGTAAGATAGAAGTCGCAAATAAGCTGTTGGTAGATGTTGTGAATTGCTCCGGAACTGATAACAGCGACTCTAAAACTATTGTGTATCACCGTACACTGCAATTTCTACTACGTAAACTCTACACCGCCTGTGGACTACCCTGTAATTATTCATAGAACTCCACAACTGACGTTATATCATATACATAATATTGTAAGATATTCTGAAGACTGGAGTGACTTATTGTGTAACTACTATTAATTCTGTACATCTTGAATAATAACGCAGCTACTCCTAACCATCAGGAAGCACCATGGACTACTGTGATCTACCCTGCAAATAATATTAACTCTTCTATAGCTAGTGTGATACCCTTTTAATCTTTAGAGCCAAGTTTTGAAACACCTGGGAACTAATATAGCATGATACATCTCGTTTATATTCGATGCAGATGCTAATGGGTTCGTTTCTATTAGTCTTGAAAACTGTATATCTAGCGTAACATACAGAGCAGCTAGTGCCAATTATTGTCCAGCTACTTGTTGTCCAACTAATTTGCAAATGTTCAGAATTACTATGCAGATATTATGTAGCTAGACTGATCTAATAGTCTCATTACTGTGCAATTATTCTGGACTTCTGCGTTGCTACTGTGAACCGCTTTGCATATGCAGTGGACCATTATTAATTATCTTCAAAAAAGAGGCACATTACTTTGTGTTAGACAATCCGATGAATGCCTTCTGGATGATATAAGTCGCTTATAGCTATCGTCAGACAATTTTCTTAATATTAGGAGAGAACTCTCTGAGCGGAAGGGTTGATAAATAAATCAGGTGCTGTGGTCTGGAGTCCTTGGCTGATGTTACAACCAGACGGGGAACGACAGAGAACTCTACAGGGAGACATACACAAACCTTTTGATATTATCCTCCATATTGTAAACATTTCTGTGTAAACCCTGGTGATCTTCAAATATTGTGTATATGCTAAACCATTTTTACGAGTGTAGTCTGATCTATTTAGTAAGCTATAACTAAGAAAACTTAATTTCAATACTAAAAGACCGACAAAAAGAATCAAACGAGGCATACATAATGGCTCTACAAATCTTAAAAAGGATTCGGTGGAAGGGGTCTCAAGCCACCACCGCCCGCACGTCAACATAACCTCCGACTTTACTAATACTTGAGCAAATACGCCCCTGCCTCCAATTTCAGACGGAGGAGAACATGGAGGGGAAAATAATACTAGCATGACACCACCGGGAAATCCCATATTGACGAGAACATTTTGGTGTGTTGAGCAAATATCAGGAGTTGGCTTGGCGGAGGAGGAGGGATGTATCTGTGTGAGGGGGAGACGCTGGATTGGAATGAGATGGTCAAGTAGAAGGGGTACGGATGGGTGATTAAAGGGAGGCCAACTTAGCCACTATTTATTCTATGATATGTTATGCTATGTCCTGTCATGTTAGGTTGACTATGGTTAATTGAGTTAATTGGGTTAGGTTTCGTTTGGTTGGGTCGGGATTAGTTTTGCTCAGGCATTGTCATGTTAGGTAATTTTCGTTAGACCAGTTAAAGTTAAGGGCAGGTTTTTACTTTGGTTCGTAGATATCCTTCAAGCTTAAGATTACACCCCCTTGAGCCCCTTTCAAGACAAATGTGTACATTTTTCGGTAGAAAAATGTCCCGGCTGAAAGCCGGTTCCTCTTAAATTACAGGCTCGCTATCGCTCGCCAGGATAAAATAGACACCTAAACGGCACGAAAGGTCTTGAAATTGACAGAAATGGGTTGAAAGTTCTTAAAATCGTCAAAATAATGGGGCGAACGTCTTAACATTAGGAAAACAATGGGGCTAAACATGAGGGAGATAGGAGTCAAGAAAAAAATCCCTCAAGTGGATATCTCCCCTTAAATCAAATTCAGCTCCACACCTATAGCCTGGTTGTGTATTGAAACAGCAATGGTGCTTGTATGGCATGACAGTGGGCTTATCGTAAACAGCAATGGTGCTTGTATGGCATGACAGCAATGGTGCTTGTATGGCATGACAGCAATGGTGCTTGTATGGCATGACAGTGGGCTTATCGTAAACAGCAATGGTGCTTGTATGGCATGACAGTGGGCTTATCGTAAACAGCAATGGTGCTTGTATGGCATGACAGTGGGCTTATCGTAAAATACTGAAACAACAGTTAGATCTTTTTTGTTTTTTTAATAACAGACTTATCTTTCTTTCTTAATTTATCAGTTATTTCGAAGACTTTGTAGCGAACTGTGTTGTTAATTATGAACATATGCAGACACAGAGTAGGTTCATATCATCACACTAAGTATCGAAATATGCAGACACATAGTAGGTTCATATCATCCCACTAAGTATCGAAATATGCAGACACATAGTAGGTTCATATCATCCCACTAAGTATCGAAATATGCAGACACATAGTAGGTTCATATCATCCCACTAAGTATCGAAATATGCAGACACATAGTAGGTTCATATCATCACACTAAGTATCGAAATATGCACACACATAGTAGGTTCATATCATCCCACTAAGTATCGAAATATGCACACACATAGTAGGTTCATATCATCACACTAAGTATCGAAATATGCAGACACATAGTAGGTTCATATCATCCCACTAAGTATCGAAATATGCAGACACATAGTAGGTTCATATCATCCCACTAAGTATCGAAATATGCAGACACATAGTAAGTTCATATCATCCCACTAAGTATCTAAATATGCAGACACATAGTAGGTTCATATCATCCCACTAAGTATCGAAATATGCAGACACATAGTAGGTTCATATCATCCCACTAAGTATCGAAATATGCAGACACATAGTAAGTTCATATCATCCCACTAAGTATCTAAATATGCAGACACATAGTAGGTTCATATCATCCCACTAAGTATCGAAATATGCAGACACATAGTAGGTTCATATCATCCCACTAAGTATCGAAAAACCACCCGCAAAGAAATTTAACTTTCCTCCAGGTGAATACAGAAGAAGACTATAGTATCTCCCCTAGGTATACTGGGATTCAAACCTACGATCTTGTGGTTACCCTCTCAACCACACCATCCATATTATAGAACTATCTCTCATGGCAAGAAAGGAAACACCAATACATATAATTCCCTGCAGTATAAGCTGGCACATAACTTCATATTAATTATTATGTTCCTTCCAACAACCAACTATACTCCTAAAATCGATTTATGAAATTTACAAACATACAGGCAAACACCGACTCGAAGAATGTGGCTGGAGAGAATATCTAAAAAATCTATCATCAGCATGTCTTAATCGCTTAATAGTATTGATATCACTTATTACTGCAGGTGAATGTACAACAAGAAAATAATGTATCAAGTGAAATGGAGACTATTAAGGATTATTTAAACGGTCCGTAAATAAATATATACATACAGTATATACATAAATAGATAAACAAATATATGAATACAAAGTCATATGGTCCCAGTGAAGGTCTCATTTGCGACCAGATATCAGCGAGATACTCTTCAATAACTACAAATGTCACACTGAGAATTTACGAATGAAGCACTGGGGTTTGCCACAAGAAAACCAACTTAAATATATAATATGTATTACAGTACAGTCGCGCTAATAAGTGATGTCTCGGCACCAATTATGTTTTGATCAATAATTGGTATCAGCAATATTTACACATGATATATTTTTTTTTGAGTGAGATATACAACCATGTTCCTACACTCACCCACCCTATCTAACATCTGACATACATTAATGCAGCACAGAGCAAGCCAAATGTAATGACGGCTGGGACATGACTTATTAGCGCGACCGTACATATTCAGCTTCTATTATTCGATGACGCGTTTCTTTATTATATTCTGGCCGTGATTAGATGATTTGGTACAGCTTAAGAAGGATCTCTAAGAATCTAAGAGGTAAAAACTAACCTAACTCCCACAGATTCTTCCCAGACTTAATAAAATCGTCTAATAATTGCCATAATTAAAGAAAAAAGGTGTCCTCGTATACTGAAAGGGTTAAACTACTCTGTAATAATATAATGTACAGTTGCGATGAGATATTCGTAGTACACCACTGAACAAACACACATGCGAACCCTTGCATAGCACACTGCCTCGAGTTTTAAGGGGGGGATGGGCGTAATTACTTGCTCATTTATACATATTTATATATATATATATATATATATATATATATATATATATATATATATATATATTTTTAAATTTACACTCTAGACCTTCATCAAGAAGAGAAAAAAAAAAAAAAAAAAACTAACCATCCTGCAAGATATATTTGTACATTTTTTGATAGAAAAATGTCCCGGCCGAAGTCCGGTTCCTCTTGAATTACAGGTTCGCTGTCGCTCGCCAAGACACAATCGACACCTAAATGACAACGAACAGTCTAAATAATGACAAAGAAATGGGGCAAAAGGTCTTAAAATCGCCAAACTAACGAAAAAAAAAAAAAAAAGTCTTAAAATTTCAAAACTAATATGCTAAACATGAGAGAGAAGAGGGTCCAGAAAAAAAGCAACTACCTCCCCCTTAAGGTTCATCAAGTAACTTACAAATACGACGTCTTCGTGTCTAAGGTCACAAATTCTAGGCTCATCACACTGAACAGACTATAGTCAGTGCAAAACTACTATTTGATTGAGGACGATTATCTACGAATATATATCTTCAGTTGTACCGATATCACTTTCCGTGGTAGGGCGTGCGCGTGCGCGCACGTACACGCGCACGTACACGCACATGCACCCGCGCACACGCACCCGCGCACACACACACGCGCACACACACACGCGCACACACACAGCCTGTATGTATTCATGTTTGTTCTAGTCTACACATAATAAAACAATATAACCTACCAATTCCTAGATGGAAGACGCTAATTTTAAAAACAAATATAATTTGCAGCCATATTAAAACAATACATTCACGATTAATGATTGTAGGTAGATGAAGTTTATATTCGTCCTTCTGAACAGCTTCGCCATCACTCCTCGAGAACAAAATGTTAATATTACTGAACATTAACTCATCAACCTGGGCCAGTTAGTAAAAGCAGCAACACAAAGAGTATTCAATTTTCTATAATATATCCTAACCGACTGTATATTTGCTTAACTCGCATATTCCGACTGCTAACCAAAGTGGTTGCTTTCACCATTGTGATGCGACCGGGATTTTTTTTGTTGAAAACTAGAATGGTTTAAGCACTCATATTTTAATATTTGCTTCTAATACTCATGAACGAAAAGAGTACTGCAAAAGAAATTAAGACAGTCACACAGTTATCTATAGCAATGTAGAAATCCACAGGAAAAGATAAATTTTTTCTGAAGTACTCTTATATATTTCCCTAAAGAAATTTGTATAGATTTGGAATCTCCTGATTTGTCACATATCCTGTAATTGTTTACCTATTTATTTACTGTGGTTTGCTAGTGATTTTACCAATAAGTATGAATATAGTTTTAACACACACACACACACACACACACACACACACACACTTACAAATCAGACACACGAATGCAATCGATCGAAGCCATTTTTCTCTACTACTTATTCTTTCTCGTAACCGGAGCCGAAGCCAGAAGAGAAGACTATACTGCAACCAGGCAAAGTGTTCACCCGAGTCAACATTCATCCATCCTCTGACACCGCCACCTCGCGACACGGGAGACAGTACGAAGGAGATACTCAAACGCAGTCATGTGGAATCTATCAATGAGGAGCCTTTCTTCCAGTCCACCGATGTGGGGCTAGTTCGTACTTATGTTGGGTACTCTGCTAATCTGCTGCCGTAACTTCCTACACTCACAGATAAACATACATACTACGGCTCCGATGTCATTATTACTTATTTATGTATGTATGTATAACTGTAGTATATAATCATTTTTAAGAGTGTTCAGTCCATCCGGCCGTCAACCTAAAGGGGGTCACAAACGAAAGCTGCGGCGCTCCAGTGCGGCCACAGTCCACCCAGACCACATAGCTATAATAGTCTATTACCGAAGTAATGGGGAGTTCATAATGATTTCGTACTACTTTTCTTTCACCGGAACGATCATGGTGTCTTATCCTAACCCGATCTTGCCTGACCTATCGTAACCGTTAAGTTAGCTTAGATTAGGTAAGGCAGAGTTAAGTTAGGATAACTCTTACAGCTAGGTTAGAACAAGTTACCAAAATCGTCCTGGCAAAACACGAATTTTACTGTAAATATTAAACAAAATCACAGAAAATATGTGACTTACGTTCGTGTATGGTTGCGAGTCTGAATCGAAATACTGAAGGTTGTATGGCCAAACTGAGTATAATTATTTTTGTTTTCTCATAATAACATAACTAAACTTTCTATATAATCTGAAAAATCTAATTCGTTTTCATTATCCACATATTCTTGAGAACATCACAACTCGCAAGGCTTTTTCCTTCATGTCCAACCTATCTCATGTCCATTTTGCCCAGTACCTATTTTCTTCCTCATTTTTAGTTCCTCTTATTCCTTTTCCCTCCCTCTCCTCGTAACTTTCTGTAACTGTACTTAGCGTCATGTAGTCTTTGGGCATGGTGCTAGACTTCAATTATTCACTTCAACCTATTATCCAAGTAATAGTATAATTATGATGATGAAACTAATGACAATGGTGGTAATTATGCTAATAATGGTAATAATAACATTGGGTATTATTCATCCAAGATTGTAAACTACTTCCTCCAGAGTCATGTGCTTTACAATTTTAAGCTTGCTATAAATACTTGCTTGCGCCTGCCTGCCTGCCTGCCTGCCTGCCTCTCTCTCTCTCTCGAGGGCGGAGAGAGGAGAACATTACTTGGACACGGACCTCACCGGAGAACCTCATTAGCAGCCTAAGAGGTATCGAGAAGGCCTCCCTGGGGACTCTGGAAGGAAGGGAGGAAAGGAAGAAGAAAGGGAGGAAGGCAGGCATACATACAAACAGGTAGACATACACACAGGCAGGTAGGCAGACAGGTAGATTATCAAACAGGCAGACATTCAAACAGCCATGCAGGTAGACATATAGACAGGC
Source organism: Paralithodes platypus (assembly GCA_032716605.1). Taxonomy (NCBI): domain Eukaryota; kingdom Metazoa; phylum Arthropoda; class Malacostraca; order Decapoda; family Lithodidae; genus Paralithodes; species Paralithodes platypus. The sequence goes on from CM064519.1 coordinate 28,827,566, forward strand.
AGGCAGGTTGACATACACACAGGCAGACAGGTAGACATATAAACAGGCAGGCAGTCAATAAGGTAGACATACAAACAGGCAGGCAGGCAGCCAGATAAGCAGGTAGGAGGTAGACATATAGTCTGGCAGGCAGAGAATCGAGAATGAAGAAAAAGAAGGAAACACAAAGCGAAATATGGGAGGAATACATGGTAAGAAAATGGTAGGAAGGATTGAAGAAAAGATAATGCGAAAAAAATGAAAGAAGAGAGGAAAGAAGAAGAGGTGGAAGGAGCAAACGCAGAAAATAATGGAAAATAAGCTGGACTATAATGAAACAACGAAGATGATGATGAAGTTGCTATGGAGTTGATGGAGGGCAGGATATTAAGAAAGACGAAAACTAAAGAAAGAGGGAAACGAGGGAAAGAAGGAAGGGATATAACAAATGTGAGCCGCGAAGTGTAGCACACATATATAATAAAGGGGAGGGGGGGGAGAGATGAAATGAAGTAAGATAACTAGAAAACAAATGATTAAAACTGATGACTATAGAGTGAGGAAAACATTTGTTATAAGGAAGTGAAAAAGGGGAAAGAAGAAAATAAATACTGTAATACAGAAGGAAGGTGAGAAGGAAGAGAACAAAAGATGGAAGGGAGGTACGGAAGAGAAAAGGAAGACATAAGGTGACCGTATGAAATAAAATATTAAAGTAAACAACGTATTCACTAGTATGATAGACGTTATACCGGTATGCCATCTGCAGTTAGATTGCGATATACTATGATCCTATACTGTAAAAAATGTACGTAACAATAACAGCAAAACACCGCAAAATATGATGTTCGAAAACCGTATTCAGTATTATGATTTCTTTTTAGTATATGCCACCTCAAAACTACGGCAGCCAACCGTAATAAAGTAGCAATGTAGATGGTTTGTTATGCTTATAAACATTTAAGTTACGGTATTACGTAGGTAATTGTATGGCCTGTCCTGTGACTGTAAAATCAATGGAATATTTTTAAACCTTTCAGTACCATGCCGCCTTTTTACCTTTGATTATGACTAAAATTAGATGATGTTATGCAGTTTAAGACAATCTATGTTACTAAGAGGGTTTACTGAGATCGTATTTACCGTCGCATAGGTAGATTACAAACTAAAGAAAATCGTCTAATGGTAACCAGCATATGAAAGGAGGACGGAAGGGAACCACACACAATAAGATAAGACATCCAAGACAGAAAAGACATAATGCAAGGACAGGAAGGATGATATGAAGGAAGGTAGGGAAGGGGAGACAGAAAAGAGAAATTAAGGAACAAGAAAACAGAGATAAAGACTATAAATGAAGGAACTGAAAAAGGGTAAAGAAAACAGAGGAAAAAGAAAGAAATTAAAATACTTGAGGGTTTGTGGATGAGAAAAGCATATGATAGAGAATAAATGTTCCAGAGCACATGCCTCTGCCAGACCCTGTTTGTGCTACAATCGTCTCTCATCTTCAGGGAAGGTACACTCTGATACCATAGCCTCTAGTCCACTCTTAGCAGTTTGTGAACCTCCTATATTTTTCTTTAATCAATTATTACTATCTGGATTAATTTGTTGATAGAACTTGCTTATCAACAAATAGTATATATAGTTTTGTAGTTGATGTACAGCAAAATATATTCATAAATTCGTTTCCCGATATATACTTCCATAATAAGAAATGGGTGAAATTCAGGAATATTTATGTGTGGGCTGGAGACTATGGCATCCGAGTGTACAATCAAGACAATCGTACATTCCTTGATTTTGTCCCTGTCACTCTTTCAACTTTGGGGGAAGCACTCATCGTAAGCAGTTTTGCCTTTTGTCTCCCTCATCCACATAGCAAAATATGTAAGAGCATACATGGTGCCGTACACATACCAATGAGTATCGAAGAACACAAACGAGACAATACAATGCTTTATTATACCCCTAATATTTAAAGACAAGACACGTTCATACTTTATTTGTTATGATGCCACAATCATATCCATAATTATTGAATACATGGAAACATTTATCAAGAATGAAGTGAATAAAACACAAAAACTTTGAAGAATTTAAAGAGATCAGTAAAAAATATGAAGACATTTAGAAAGAGACTATGTGTATGTAAAAGAAAATAGAGATAATATTCTATTTTCAGGGACAGCTGTGCACTGCATCTACTGTACACTATTACTGACTCTAAACCGACTCACACATGAAATCACTATTATTCAATCACACTTACACAAATAGATTCTCGCAGTCATCATAAATACTATCACACACACACACACACACACACACAGTGACCCTATACACTGTCAGCCACACACCCACTTACTCCCTGCCTACTGTCCTCTTACTCAACCCTTGCTCTTACTGACTCCGGGAAATGGCTACTCTCTCAATCTTCCGCTTTTCTCTAATTTTATAAATTTACTCACATTCTTATTATATCCCTGATCAATCTTCTTAAATTTTGTGTTCCTACTGTTTCGTTTCTTCCGCTGATAATAATTCTGCAGTATTCTTAGTTACTCATTGTCAAATTTGTATCTATTTAGTTCTAATACTATATGATACACTGTATATATATATATATATATATATATATAATATATATATATATATATATATATATATATATATATATATTCCTTTTCGCTTGCATATTTTCCTGGTTATTCTTCTTATAGTGATTGCCTGCGTCGAAGACGAGAGTCGACTTTGTTGTTGTTGTTGCTGTTGTTGGGTTCAGAGATTGGCAGTGGATAAGACAATATTGATTTGTAGCCGCATTTTTTGAGATACCGATCTGTAATATGGTATGCAGATATATATATATATGATCCACTAAATGACCTGTGCCAATTTGGAGCTAATATGCAAGGTAGGCACAAGCCTGAGGAATCCATGATCGGCTGTGGAGAATTCAATTAAGACTCATCGCCACATCTGTTCAGCTTTCTCCCCGAGTATTGGCAACCGTATTATTATATAGGGCTAATAGGAAGGTCCCAATTTACTTTTTGAGGGGAAAGAATACTTCATTCCCAACCCTGCAGGGATGGGTGATTAAATTTTTTTTGTTTCTAGCTGCATTCCTTGAGATAAAGAATTGAAATATGCAAGCCAAATATAAATCGACCACAGAAAATACACTATTACAAGTTAATGCTGTTGGGTAAGAACATTATTTACCTAACTCTGCAAAACTGGGGAAATAAATAATATTTTATTTGTCGAATTAATTGTAGAGACACCCAGCTGATATTTTGCTTCCATATATACATGGCCTATATAAAGCAACCTATTGATATTTCTGTGAATTAAATAGCTGCATACCAAACTTTACACAAGCGGGGGTCTAAAGAATATTGATTTTGCACCGTAATTGATAAAACATTGATATACAGTGGCATATACATATTACCAACATGAAAATATGCCTTATAGTTTATTTCTCTCTCTCTCTCTCTCTCTCTCTCTCTCTCTCTCTCTCTCTCTCTCTCTCTCTCTCTCTCTCTCTCTCTCTCTCTCTCTCTCTCTCTCTCTCTCTCTCTCTCTCTCTCTCTCTCTCTCTCTCGTTATCCCGTATATGTAATATTAGTGCCACATTACACTGCATACACTCACACAGAAGAGTCCCGCTAATTAAATTATAAACTAGTCATCAGCTGGCTCGGTGGCGGCCACTCCTAAATGTTTCGTTCACCACCAGCGACACCCCAATATTTACTTTCCCAATGACATAAGCTCTTGTGTTCTTTAGAGCAGAAATACCAGTTTACAAAGATTGAACAGGCATGGATAAGGAGGTTAGATGGAATGGATGGTATGCAGTTAAGGGGCCCGACCTGCTTATTATCTCTGGGTTTCATCCATTCGGCCCCATTCAGCCTACTGTTTTAAGACGTTTCTGACCATTCAGGTATCGATTTTTTTTCCTGACGAGCGGTAGCGAGCCATCATTGTATGGAGAAATCCGGCTTCGCCGGAGAAATTTTTCTCCCGAAAAATTTACAAATTAAGCTGTCTGAAACATAATCCAAAATATGCTGGCTCGCTATGGCTCGCCAAGTTCAAATCGACACCTGGATGACGATAAACGTCTTAAAACAGTAGGCTGAATGGAGTTGAATGGCTACTACTTAGAAATAAAATAAAAATCAGGACGGTCCCCTTAATGGAGAGTTGATGAGGTGGTTGCTTGGATTGTGGGCGAATTGACCACTTGCGAGTTTCAGGCTATAAGGAAGTTGGAGAAGTAAACATAGAGATTTAATAGGTAGGCTATAAATAGAATACATAAGTTTGTGGTAGATAGAAAGTTTGATTAATTTAATTTATATGTATCTATATATGCACTACAACCGTATTTCTACTGGTAAATACTGATATCAACAACTCCAACTTCCTTATAAACCGAAACTCGCAAGTGGTCAATTGGTAGGCGGAGTTGAGAAGAGAGATGGGGGAAGGGGAGGAGGTAGCAGTCAGTCAATCACTCGGTCCAATGATCCTCACACCGAACTGTCACTCACAAACCAGCGGGAGGGAGGAAAGAAAGAGAGAATATTACGCGGAGTTACAAGGACTAGTTAACACGTCCTTTTCAGCGTATTCTGGGAACTATTAAACACTTGTTAGGCCTCACTTAGAATACTGCGACACCGTCTGGGATGCAGACACTCACAACAGCATAAATAAACTAGAGGCCATACAAAACAAAGCTGCAAGATGGATCAGACAAGATTACAGACGCACTACATATGTTACTTTGCTCAAACAAGACATTAGACTAGACCTACTTGCAGCAAAAAGACAGATACACATATATTATAATTATAAAATCACTAACAACTTAGTACACATAGATAAAGATATATATTTACACCCTACAAATATACGATTTACGAGACGCAGCCACAACCTAAAATACCACACGTATCAGGCAAGCACGGACATATTTAGACAATCCTTTTTTCCCCGCAGCTTCCAAGGGTGAACCACCTCCCAATTCATGTAGTTAATAGCCCCACTCTTGATTCTTTTAGAATTATGATCACCAATCAGTACATCACTAATCCTGATCCTGTTCCCAACCACTAGTCCTAATGGACAACCCCCGCATATCATGCCGCCCGAGAGCGGCCCTCTGCAGGTCCCTCAACGTAAACGTAAACGTTTAGGAAGAACCACTATCATCACTATCTCCCAGAATGGATTCCGGAAGGGACGATCTTCGGAGTCTGCTCCTATTCCATTTACAAATTATATTCTAAACTCCTTTGACAATATGTTTTGTACATTAGGTATATTCCTTGACCTGTCAAACGTATTTGACACCGTAGATCAAGATATTATTTTGAATATAATACATCATTATAGGGTCAGAGGCACTGCCCACTCATGGCTTTCATCGCATTTATGGAACAGAAAACAAACTTGTAAATTTTATCGATCACAATTAAGATTTTAAAATAATTAATTATGAAGTTCCTCACGCAACCATACTAGGATCATTACTTGTTCTTATTTATATAAACGATATCGTACATTCAAGTAAATCAACCAAGTTTATAATACACCAGCCATCCAGACATTCCCACCCTAATAGATATATACAGAATAATGAACTAGATATTATAAGGTAATGGATCACTAACAACAAACTCACATTAACCAATACAAAAAGGCACTGCACAATTTTCCACAGAAATAAAAGATTCCCCCCAAACCCACAACCCCTACAGTTACGTAATACAATTATCACAGAAGAAAAGAAAACCAAGTTTTTAGGTGCAGTTGTTGATCGTCGACTACCATGGAATAATCACATACAGTGCATAGAAAGTAAAATTGGAAGATTAACAAACAATATGACATTTAATATCAAACATGTAATGTATTAGACAAAGCAAAAAATAACACACATACATTACTCATTAGTTTACCTCATATTGTTGAATGGCACGACCTATAGGGAAACGCTGGCAACACAAAAATAGGTACAATAGTTATTGCACAGAAAAGGGTTGTATACGTACTATTTCACGTTACTGAAATGTATGATATTTTTGTTCGTTTGAGTTTACCAAAACATACACTAAACTTATGCCAAAAACTGATATGTATGTTTAATTTTAGAGGAGTCAATATAGTATTACTATCAAGGTGCCTTTATATGAGAGTATTAATTTTAAAAGGCTCAGCTATTATCACTCATCATATTATAGCTTATGACTACGCAGAATGTGTCTTTCTTCATGATTTTTTTACCACAAATAACAATAGTATTCTTTAATTATTTCACAAGGACCATACTTAATACCACTACGTATACTCTAATGATATGGAAAGTAAGACCGGTTATAATATTATCCTCATTATACTCAATATGGGTCTTTTCAGAACAATAAATTATTGCAGATTGTAGGATGTCTTTGCTTCTAACCACAAACTGTTGGCTACACCTCCTATACAGAAAAATACTTCCGTTGCACTACCACACATGCCTACCGCCTCCCCACATTTCCTCTCTGGCAAAGGTTTCTCTACTTTCACCCCTGCCACTTCCTCACTTCCCATAACCCTGCCACTCTGTATGCCTACTATACTTCTCAAGACTGATGTTAGGTCGTTGCGGTCATAAGTCACATCTATTATTTTGCCCTTACCAGAGTTGTTTTGCTCACTCTTTAAATTCAGAAACATTATATTAGATTCGATTCGATTAGCTTAGGCTATATTTAAGTTATATTTGGTCGTATCAAATTTGAATTTAGTATAGTTTGATTGTGTGTGAATATTATTGATAGGCGAAACGACCGAAGACATTAATTTGTATTTTTGCGACCATTAAACGTTCTTCAGTCTAGGAAATGACTTTTGGAATTAAAGGGTAATCATCCAACTAACTTCCAACTAACCCATGACTCAGAGTTACAATGCAATGTAAAATATAATGACGCAATCGGAGTGATCGACTTGATTTAACAATCCCTTATACATAATTAGCCATTCCTCTGTTTAACATAATTTGGATTAATAGCAACTGACTCAATTGACTTTAATTTATTAATTATTTACCATAGTAACTTTTCGTTTTATTTGAGAATGTTCTATATTTCTACAACATATCTTTCCAAATGCACAGTTGCTTATAAAGAAAATAGACATATTATGGAACATTACAATAAATCATGCACAAGAGAGAGAGAGAGAGAGAGAGAGAGAGAGAGAGAGTGTGTTAACACTCACGGCCAGCCAACCCGAACCACGGTGATCTGAAAAGAGATGTAAGTTATAAACATTGTCTATATAATTTGCCACACCCATTCCTACATACACACTAGCCATATCTTTGAAAATTACCTCCGGCCTGAAGAAGGTTTGCTCCAAATCTGCGCCCTACGTAGGGAGTGAGTGGAAGTTGCCTGTGCTGCTGTTTGCTGATGATACAGTTCTGATGAGGGATAATGCGTGGGAGTTGCAGGGTGTGGTAAATATGTTTGAAACTGTATGTGAGAACCGGACCTGAAGGTAAATGTGGGGAAGAGTAATGCCTGGTTCACACATTGGCGAGTCAGAGCGCGAGGCCAACGCGAGTCACACTCGCCGCATACCGCCGTTGATGGAGCCCGAACCCCACGCGAGTAGCATCTGATGCGAGTAAACACGCATATAACACGAATATAACACTAGTTTACACGAGTTCACAGGAGTATCCGCGAGTGTCGGCGAGTGTAACACGACCCCAACACGCACCGCCGAAATTTGAAAAATAACGGTCACATTCCAGGGTACGAATAGTGCGAGTCTACAGGAGTCTACACGAGTGTCACAGGAGTTTACATGAGTTTACACGTTACACGAGATGAACGCAAGTCTACAGGAAGTTAACAGGAGTGTATGGGAGTCTAACATGAGTGTGTGCGAGTGTTGGCGACTGTCAGGAAACGTATAAAGAGGCCCCCACTGGCACCATTTCTCACACAACGCAACACCACCACGGACGGACGTACGTGTTACTCTGCAGGATAGAGCCCAACCCACCCACCCACCCACCCACCCAAACACCATGTCCATCACGAGGCGCAGAGCGGCAGCTGTGGTCATACTCCTGCAGATGCAGATGCATATCGTAGACCTAGAGGAGCTGCAGGAGAAGGAGGCTGAAGAAAGACGTCAAGGGGAAAGGCCACGAAGGACAGTTTGGGCTAGGAGGTGGCTACTGAGACGGCCACAGTTCGGTGTGTACGAACAACTTATGGAGGAGCTTGAGAGAGAGGACCCCAAAGGATTCCGGAACTTCCTACGTGTGGACGTCCACATGTTTAGGGAGTTGGTGGCACGTGTCGGGCCTAGGGTAGAGAAGCAGGACACCTTCTGGAGGCAGGCTTTGTCACCTGGGCTGAGGATTGCAATTACACTCCGCTACCTGGCCACTGGTGACTCATATCCTAGCCTACAGTACGCGTTCCGTGTGGCCCGGAACACCATCTCCCTCATTGTGCCTGCAACATGCGAAGCCATCATTGCAGAATACCAGGAGGAGGCTATACGTTGCCCCAGTACACCGGCGGAGTGGAAGGTGGTTGCCAGTGAGTTTGCCAAGGGCTGGGATTTCCCGCATACCGTTGGTGCCATCGACGGAAAGCACTGCGCCATCAAATGCCCTCCACATGCCGGTACGGAATTCTACAACTACAAAGGCTTCCACTCCATCGTGCTCATGGCTATTGTAGACGCCGACTACAAGTTCCTCTACTGTGACGTGGGTAATCACGGTAGCTGCTCAGATGGTGGGGTCTTTATAAGAACCAATATCAGAGCAGCATTGGATGGGTGCACCCTGGGACTCCCTGCTGCCGAACCCCTGCCCAACGACGACACACCTGTTCCCTACTTCCTGGTGGGTGATGACGCCTTCCCCATGCGAAGGTGGTTGATGAAGCCACACTCTACCCGGCGACTGACTGACTACCTGAACGGATCTTCAACTACAGACTGTCCCGGGCTCGCAAGAGTTGTTGAGAACGCCTTTGGCATCATGGCATCCAGGTATGTGTATGATTTATGTGACATGTTTGACCATAAATACAGGTATCGGTGATGGCACCCTATTAATGTGAAGTATACTAGTAAGGTATTAACTATACATGCTCGTAACCATTCTCCCTATAATTAATATGGATTAATACATCTCCCCCACATCCACAGGCTGTGAGTCGTCCACGTCTGCAAGTCGAGTTTTAACTATACATGATCCTAACCATTATTTCCCTATTTAATATGAATTATACTAGTCAGTGTTTAAATATACATGCTCTTTCTCTCCCTAATTCAGGTTCAGGTGCCTCCTCAGCAACATTGCCCTCCACCCGTCCCGTGTTGAGTCTGTGGTGATGGCGTGCTGCTGCATGCACAACCTTATGCGGATGAGGTACCCTAATCACCACGCCAACCTAGCGGACGAGGAGGACCCTGAGACGCATGCTATCATCCCTGGGGGTTGGAGGGAGGAGCCGGAGAGGCTGAATCCCCTCCAGAGACTATCCGGGAATGTCGTGACAGCCCAGGCCAAGAGTCAACGCCAGCACCTCACCGACTACTGCTCATCACCCAGGGGCAGTGTCCCATGGCAGAAGGACATGATTTAAAGGTATGTATCCATATGTTGCCATTGCTTTTATTAATATTATTGTAGTTTAGATATTTATATTCTGTTGTTAATAATTTTTTAAATCAATTCAACCTCATTAATATATATTCTCTATATGTTATTCGAATCTTATGAAGTCTCATATATTATGGTGTTCATCTTTTTCTATGTCGTTTCATAATGTTTAATATATTCTATTTAATTTATATCTTGTATTTATTTATATTTCATGTTGGATATCAATCTGTATATTATTATTTGTCATCATATAATTATCCTTTGCATATATTCCACATAATTATTTATGTTAATATCAATATTATTCCAGAAACCTATTTCATTCATATTATATGATATTTGTTCTCTCTTCATTATTGATGTTAATATCAATATTATTCATAACACAACTTGAATTCATATTAACTTATATTTTTTCTCTGTTGACAAGTCATTTCCACGTTTATAAAAGGAACCTTCGTTGATAATATAAACAGATAAACTCTAATAATAAATTTTGGATCCAAAACAACAGCTGGAGGCACATAGTTTATTATCAGAAATATAGATATAGCATGTTAATATATAGCAGAAAGTAATATAGCATGTTAATATATAGCAGAAAGTATAGACATAATAAGACATATTCATTTGATATGTAGACATAGTATTACATATATTCGTCATTCCCATCACTGGGGGGTTTATGACTTTATTATTATACCCAAAGGTTTCACACATTTTCGTCATCCCCAGGCCTGGGGGTGTTGACTTGCATGTTCAACCTTCTATATATGAAGTTCCCTGGTGTTGCCGGCCTACTAGTAGATGGGCTTGAGGGAACCGGTGTTGCTATGTTGGTGCCATGTGTAGGGGTCATCGCCCCCGCCCACCATTCATGTGCATGTGCATGAGACCTGAATGACATACCCGCCAGCATCTCTGAGAATGTGGGGCTGTTGAAGGCTGCTTGCATGCGTGACGGTCCTGGCTGGGGTTGCATCTGTGGTGGTGTGGTGTGCAACTGCGGGGGGCCTGGTGGTGTGATGTTTAACTGCGGGGGGCCTGGTGGTGTGATGTGCAATTGCGGGGGGCCTGGTGGTGTGGTGAGTATCTGCGGGGGGTTTGGTGGTATCGCCATCTTGGGTGCCGTGGAGAGGCTGACCTCATCCCTGGCCTGAAGGACTTGCTGCATCATCCTCCGTGCCAATGCCTCCCCTACAGCATCAGGGAGCCTCTCGAGCTGCTGCTCCAAGTACCCCACGAACTGTGCATACTTGGTCTCCTTCACAGCCATGGATGTCACCAGGCGTGACATGTCCTCCCGCAGCGCCTCCCGTGTCGCACTTAACTGTAGAAACAAGAGTATGCATGTTAAACACCTTTTGTAGTTATAAAATAATACATACATGTCATGGTAAGTTATGATAATAACCTTTTTATGTTTTTCTCCCCCGGATGCATATGTCTTCCTCTACAGGAATTGTTTGCGGTTTGCAGCGTACACGAACATAGGATTTATATAATACTCTCGTAATGACTAATATACTCTCCTAATGACATATGTTAAATGTTTTCATATTTACCTCCACAGGTGAGACTGCCTCTGCAGACTTCCGGCGCTTTTTCTGGCTGCTGGACCTGCCAGTGGGAGTTGTGTTGGTTGGAGGCGGCATGGTAGTGTCCTCTCCATCACTCTCGTCATCCCCAATCACCTCCACATCCACATCCGGTGAGACGTCCACGGTCGGGTTGGGAAACTGAAACACAAAACCATTAATATATCCTATATGAATAACACCTTTAACCTATTTTAGTATACTTAAATATATGTACCTTGACAATATAAATAAATATAAGAAAATACATTTGATTTTTACATGAAGCCTTCCATTATAAATGTATGAATTCAAGTATATATGCACAAGATAAGCATGATATTAACAGACATGAATTAATAAATGTATAAAATCAAATATATATGCACAAGATAAGCATGTTATTAACAGACATTAATAGCCTAGGTATACATGGTGAAATAATACTTTCCAAATGTGATATCGAACAGTTCTTTAAGTATATATTGTTTTCACACATATTAGGCATGTTTATATTAGTTCTAACCTTAGCTGTGACCTAGGTCTTTATGCGGGAGATGTGCCCTTTGAGGAAGGCAAACCTCTCCATGATCCAGGCGTCCCTCTCGGATAGTGGCTTGCCCTCGAATGTCCCAGGTGTTCCCGATCCACTCTTTATGTCGCTCAGCTTTGAGTACCTGGACCGCATGTTCCTGACCCAATGGGCCAGATTAGCGCCTGTGTAAAGAGTAATATTTATTAAGCAATGCACCTTTATATATATGATTTATATCACGTAGTTAACAGGCCAAACATGGGTGGATAATACATTATTAGTTAATGCTGTTAAATACAAATGTAAAGGGATGTAGATGATACTGGCAACACACCTATATATATGGCAATTTAGCACACTTTAACATAATAGTATTGATGTATTTGACGTATCAAACACATGGAATCAAACCAAGAACACAACAGCAAGGTATTCAATCACTTATTAAAATTAATATATCATGGTGAAGGTTTGTTTGGGGGTACTTACCTGAGACATCAACACCCAGGGTAGCAGCCTTCTCATCGTAGGCGCGGAGTTCCCTACGGGTATCTTTGTAGGCCTTGCTACGCTTCATGTATAACTTTGGGGTGTCCTTCACCCACTCGGCCAGCATGTCCTCAGTCTCGTCGCTCAGGATCACCCTTGTCAGCTTCTTCTTCTTCTTGATGGCGCCATAACGAACAGGGTCCGCGCTGCCACGGGGGCCAGGGGGGTCACGGGTATCATCATCACTGTCAGTGTCCTCTAGGCTACCTTGGCTACCTTGGCTACTTTGGGTGTCCTGACTGGTCTGAGTATCCTGGCTGGGCTGAGTATCCTGGCTGCTGGCATCTTCAATGTCTCCGTCAAACAGGTCCATGTACTCATGTCCACTGGGCTGGCTGTCCAGCACAATTTCATCAGAGTCATCCAACTCTTGCGATGCAACCGGCCTCCTGGCAGGGTGTGCGATGCGGGGTTGTTCGGGTGGTGTAGACTTATTCTTCAAAACACCAACACCACCCTTCCGAGACTTGGTGGCCGCCACCTTCTCCTTGGTCAAAGGCATGGTGCAGGGCAGGCTGGTAGGGCAGGCAGTGTGGTAGGGCATTGTGGGTCGATGTGCGGCATGGGTCGATGGGTCCTTGCTGGGGTCACGGTGGAGAGTGGAGTAGGCAGCGTGGGCGGTCCTTTTATAGGGGGTGTATGATGCGGTGGTGCCACCTACTCGCGCGGTGTTGCCAGCAGTCGCACACCGCTCACGTAGACTCACGTTGGTTTCGCCGTTCCTCGCGTAGACTCACGTTGGTTTCGCCGTTCCTCGCGTAGACTCACGTTGGTTTCGCCGTTCCTCGCGTAGACTCGCATAGACCCGCGTTAATATCGCGTAAACTCATGTATACTCATGTTGGTTTCGCATAGACTCGCCACACATATTGTGAAATTCAGACCACCACGTGGGTACTCTCGTTTACGCGTGTTACACTCGCGTTACCCCGTGTTAACTCGCGTTAGGGTCGTGTTGACTCCTGTTTGACTCCTGTTAAACTCGCCTTTGCCAATATTGGCACCCACATGGTTATTTGCATATAGTGTTGACTCATGTTGTACTCGTGTAGACTCGCGATCATTTAATGTCTAAATAGTACAACGCGAGTCTACATGAGTGTCACGCGAGTCTACATGAGTGTCACACGAGTCTACAGGAGTGTACAGGAGTCTACGCGAGTCTACGCGAGTCTATGCGGTTTGGCGTCCTAGTCCCACTTGACTCTCCAAATTTCATGCATGCATGAAATCTTTGCCCGCGTTCGCGAGTGTACGCGGTGCAGCCCGAGTCAACGCGGGTCTGTGCGAGTGTCGGCGAGTGTCGGCGAGTGTCGGCGAATTTGGGATAATCATTGGCGAGTGCAAGAATTTCATCACTCGCGTTGGCCTCACGCTCCGACTCGCCAATGTGTGAACCATGCATAAGGTTATGGCACTAAAAAGGGGTGCAGTCACAGTGTGAGGTGAGGCTGAATGGGCAAGTTGCGGAGAATGTTAGCTCATTTTAGGCAGTATCATGAGTAAAGATGGGAGTATGGAGTGTATGGATTATCATATACTCTGTTCATCTTAACCTGGTGAAAACTTGTACAGTATCATCTCTATTACTGAGCTGTGGCAAGAGTTAAGCAAGGGTATGTGGTACTAAAGATTAAGAAAACGATATCAAGAGAGAAGATAGTTATGGAATGCTATGATTCAACCTTCAAATGCCAACAAATTTGTTGATAAAAGGCAGAACTCCACTTACATATAATTAAAAAGACCGTAATTCAATTGATTGCCTATCTAAACATAAGCATGTTTCAAGATTGATAGTTTTGTACTCGAATTTACATTATAAAATGTTGAGTTCCTCACGATCAGCTTTAGCCAAAACTCGTTTCCCTCGCGGCGGGTGCCCAACCCCGAAAGGGGTTGAAATAGGGGAGCTATCCCCCCGCCAAAGGCGGCTTTCTAGGGCCTTTCCTAGCTGATGCTGAGAGGATTGGGTTCTAGTCATGTGGTGATGGGCTGGTCTATCAGAGTGAGAACTGAGCGATCTCTGCCATACCCATAGCTTAATCTGACTGTTCCTTTTACTTATATATTTTCTAAATCTCAAGTGACGGCGTCTCTTCCGTGGATTGACCTCCCAATCTACCAAGATTGGAAGCCAAAGCGTCACATTTTTCCTTTGCCCCTCAACTTTCTCTTCATAATTGCTGAGGGGCACAGGGCCCTGGGTGGGGCTTTGGTTTCCCGGGCGTTTCCGCACCTTCCTCAACTCCCCGCCATGGAGTGGCTTCGGTCACCCAGGCTTTATTGTGGTAGGCAGGGAGGGTTCTGAGGGGGCGCTCGGTTATGAACTTGGTCTTGCTCGGGGCCTTGGGGCTGTTCGGCCAGGCAGCCTGGGGAACAGCAACAACAACAACAACTCGTTTCCCTTTTTAAAATCACTTAGGTCCATGTTTCGCATACTAGTGATCACATATACTCCCTTGCAGGTTAATATCTTGTGAGAACTAAACACTCTTGAATCCTTTAGTGGACATTTAATATAATTTTGAAATAATTGGCATCTCCAATAATGTCAAGCTCACATGGAAGCATCACGTCAGATTTATTACTAAAAATTACAAGCAAAACTAGTGCTTCTTCATAAAGTTTGTACCGACTTCAATGATAAACATATAATTATTAATCAATTAAAGTCTCATGTTCGTTCTCAGATGGATGTGGTAATTTTGGAATGGAAGTTGAGCAGAGGTAGCAAGACAGTTTGACAAGATCCAGAATATATCAATTAGAATGATCAGCACAAAATTGCAAACGAGCTTTCCCGCTTTTATTGCGAAAGAATAATACATTCAACAAATTATATCAATATACAGTATTATTATACACTTTAATGTTAATGTTCAATAGAGCTTGCCTCAGATTATGTCTTTACATTAAATAAATCTTTTGTTGACCTCCAAAAAAGTCAAATCTCTTTCTTTTTCAGATACGTAGACAATTGGCGAAGGAAAAAGAATATAGTGGTGGGCAGTTTAGACACACGCGAGGGTCTACTCTGTCCTTGCCTTGCCTCGACCTGTGATCCCTACGACGACATACTCTATCTGGGGGGCTGGGGGGGGGGGGGGGAGTACAAAGGAGTACAAAGGAAATCAAGCAACAACAGATCTAGTGACCCTTCTAGGTTGCTTGTCCTCCAAAACACTGAGGATCAAGTGTCCAAACAGTGGTTTAGAGTGGGTAAGGGAACATTGGAAAGGGAATTACTGCCCTGGAACTAATGTCCGTGGCAGGATTAGGAAGTTAGTAGGGGACAGATGGGTTAGTAACTGAGGGGGGGATAAAATAAAGTTATTCATTTACAAACGCAGTCAGTCGCGGGTTTGATGCGAGATATTTGTCTAGGCGGAGTTTAAATGAATCAACGGTGATGCAGTCTATAACGTTTCGGGAAGCCCATTCCACAAGTTGACAACTTGATTGAAGAAGAAATTCTTAGATTCGTGTGAGTTAAAAGATTTACCAATAATTTTGCAACCGTTTCCCCGCGTGTAATTAGATTGGTCGATAGTGAAGTACTTACTACAGTTCATATTGTCGATGCCTTTGATGATTTTGAACACTTGAATTAAGTCACCTCTTAATCTGCGCTGGGTTAAAGGAAATAGATTTAATTCTCTAAGACGCTCTTCGTATGGTTTGTTCTTTAGGCTAGGTATCATTTTGGTAACTCTACGTTGAACTCGTTCTAGCTTGTTTATATCTTTTTGGTAATAAGGGCACCAGGATTGAACGCAGTATTCCAGAAGAGGGCGGACTAATGAATTGTAAAGGGTTAGGATAACTTCTTTGGATTTATGCTCAAATGACCTGCCTATAAAGCCAATTATTTTGTTTGCCTTCTTAACAACTTCTGAACATTGTTGACTCGGTTTTAGGTTACTCGATATTGTTACTCCCAGATCGGTTTCTCTGTTTACATTCTTAAGCTGAGTGCCATTCATCAAATAGTTTGCTTTCTCATTTAGGTATCCGATATGTAGTACTTTACATTTATCCGCATTGAAACTCATTTGCCAAATTTGGGCCCAACATGACAATTTATCTAGATTGTGTTGCATATCGTCAACTTGTTCTTTTGAGAGTACGCTATTTGCAATTTTTGTATCGTCAGCAAATTTTGAGATTGTACAGGTGAGACCCTCATCTATGTCGTTGATGTAAATTAGAAAGAGAATTGGTCCTAGTACCGATCCCTGGGGTACCCCGCTACTTACATTGGTCCATTTTGATGCCTTACCGTTTATGACTACTCTTTGCTTTCTGTCGCTGAGCCAATTTTCTATCCATTTCAACACACCGTCTTGTATTCCATGCGCTTTTAGTTTTAGCAGTAACGTTTGTGGGGAACTTTGTCAAAGGCCTTTTGAAAATCAAGGTATATAATATCTACAGCTTTACTCTCATCGTAGAGGTTGAGGATATCGTGGAAGAAGTCTAAGAGGTTTGTTAAACAGGAACGTTTTTTACGAAAGCCGTGTTGAGTATCTTTAAGTATGTTATTTTCCTCTAAGTGATTTACGAGTCTGTCTCGTATGACCGTTTCTAGCATTTTACATACAACCGAGGTTAAGCTAATTGGACGATAGTTACTGGGTAGGGATTTGCTGCCTTTTTTTAATATCGGTGTTACGTTGGCTAGCTTCCACTGATCGGGCATAGTTCCAGACTGCAAGGATTTATTGAATAGTAATGTCAGTGGTTTAGAGAGCTCATCCTTAGCTTCCTTTAGAACTCTAGGCGAGATTGTATCAGGTCCAGGCGTTTTATTTACCTTGAGTTTATCTAAACAATTCAGTACTTCTCTCTCTGTAACGGTGATATTGCTTAGAACATCTGAATTATCAATCTGAATCGGCGATGGTGTAGGGATATCACTGAGGTCTTCTGTTGTAAAAACTGATGCAAAGAAGGTATTGAGGGCATTACTCATTTGTTCTTCGTCTTTGGTGTATTCTCCATTTTCATCGACTAACGGTCCAACAGTTGAAGTAACGACTTTTTTCTTTCTGATATAACTATAGAATTCTTTCGGGTTTGTTTTACTTTGATTCGCAATATGTAACTCTAAGGTCTTTTTACTTTGCTTAATTAACTTTTTGGCTTTGCGTCGTAGCTCTACAAATTTCACCCGTTCTTCGTCATTTTGTGAGGATTTTAATCTATCATTAGCAAATTTTTTAGCAAGCAGGCAGTTTGAAATATCTTTATTCCACCATTTGGGCTTATTATTATGGCCTGGACGCCGAGTTTTTGATGGTATGCAGTCTTGCACTGCTTTTAGGTAAGTGGCTTCGAATAACTTCCAAGATGTATTTATGTCGTTATTGTGAATTAAAAAGCTCCAGTCAGTTTCTTTAAACATAGCTCTAAGTTTATGGAAGTTTGCTTTCTTGAAATTAGGGACTTTTTCGATGCTACTATTTGGTTCGTTACTAGTAAACTTTAAAGTGAAAGTTATCGTACGATGGTCGCTGTTACTGAATTCATCACCAACATTCAAATTCTCTATTAATTCTTCTTTTGTTGCAAGTACAATGTCAAGAACGTTATTACCACGGGTCGGCGTTCCAACAAATTGATAAAGCGAACTCTCTTGCAAGTTCGTATACAAGTCATGTCCGGAGTGTGAAGTAAGAGTATCGCCCCACTTGGTCACAGGTAAATTAAAGTCACCAAAAATTACGGTATCTTGTGAGTTACTTACATCTGCAATTTGTTCGTAAATTTCTCGGTCAGTTTGCACTGATTGAGCTGGAGGTCTGTATATTAATGCAAGTATTATTTTGGTACCTTTATTATTCTTTATTAGCACAAAAGATGCGTCGACGTTCACAATTTGAGGTTTTGACAAGAGGGTAGGGTTAAGACTTTCTTTGATATAAAGTAAAACGCCACCTCCATTTCGATTTATTCGGCTTTTCTCAAACATTACATAACCGGGAAGTGAATACTCTGCTAAAAAGTCTCTATCTTCTGTATTGAGCCAAGATTCTGTTATGCCAATCACATCATAATTTTCTGTAAACACTAGCTCCTCTAAATCTGAAAATTTATTGCGTATGCTACGAGCGTTTGCATAGAAAACCTTTAAATTTGTTATTTTAGAACTCACGGAACGCTCTTTAATAATATTTTTGGTTCTTGTCGGATCTACATTTATGTTCATGGCTGTCCTCGGTCCTCGCTGTCTTCGGTCCTTATCGCTGGTGGTCCTCGGTTGCCTCTGTTTTTTTCTTGGCGTTGGATGATTTATGTCACTGCTGCTTCTTCTCGGATGGCGTTTTTTGATCCATGGCTGCGGACTGCTTCGTGTAGGAGACGACCCATGCGTGCTGAACCCACAGGGTTTAGATGAGTGCCATCCTTGCGGAACAGAGTAGGCTGGTTGTAGAAGTTGTCCCAGAGGTTGATGAATTCAACTTCTTCCCTCAGACACAAATGTTTTAGTCGGCTATTTGTGCTGAAAGCCTTGTCGTAGAATTTGTCAGGTGCGTCGATCTTGGGGAGAATGCCTGAGATGATGATATTCCTTGACTTGTTTTTGTAGTGCTGGATCATCTTGCGATATTTCTCCATCAACTCTTCGGATCTGGTGCGCATGACGTCATTTGAACCAGCATGGATGACAAAAAGGGTATTTTCATTTGCATCCTTTGTGGTATCTTCGAAGGCTTCCACAATGTCGTCCAGTCCAGCTCCTGGGGATGCAAAATCTTTTTCGTTGATTTGGGACTCTGTCGCAGAACTCTTCGACCTGTCCTCGTAGGATGGAATCCCCAACGAGCCTGGTCTCTTCTGGTTCGTCTTCCATCTCTACCAATATCTCAAATCTGTTGGACATTGTGACTGGTAGATGAGACCTTTTCTGCGTTGGCCGTGCACCGTTCCTCACTGGTGTAAATCCGGAAACCTGTGGTGGCGGGACTCTACGTACAGGTCGGGGAGAGGAGTGGTTAGAACGGGGGCGAGGGGTTGGTACTGTTCGTGCTAGCAGGCTTCTTGCACGAGGAGTGGGGGAGAGACTAAGGTGAACAGGGCGGCTGTCCTGGTTTGATGTCGGCTCAGGTTCATCAGAAGCATCTGCTGCAGTGTCTACTGCAGGTGTTGGATTGTTGGCAGATGACGTTGGGGCGGTGGTGGATGCTGGAGTTGAAACAATTTGAGTTAGTGATACTCCAACGTTGAGTGTTACAAACTCTTGGAGTGATTCCAGCTTCCTGGTGAGGGCGTTGATCTTGTTGAGGGCTTCATCCAATTTTGCTGTCAAATCCCCTCGTTGCTGGCAGAGTCGGCAGACTTGTGGATCGGCAGGAGCAAACATGGAAGCACCAAACCTACCGGCGCAGTTCGTACAGGCACGAGGCATGGTGACGATCACTTTCTTCAGTTCACTTCACTCACTTAAAAACACTTAAGGGAGAGAGAGAGAGAGAGAGAGAGAGAGAGAGAGAGAGAGAGAGAGAGAGAGAGAGAGAGAGAGAGAGAGAGAGAGAGTGTGTGTGCGAGTGCGAGAGCGAGAGAGAAGAAAAAAGGACAAAAGGCAAGTGTCTCTCCCAATGTGGAAAGAGGGACAGAGCCAAATTCATGGTACGTTAGAGTCAAAATGTCTGAACACACGAAGCTTGAAGCAGTTTAAGTCATAGGATGAGGGAAAGACAGATTGAGGGAGGGACCTCATAAGCTTACTTGTTGAGTACAAGAAAGACTGCAATATTTGGTTCACTTTTGGGTTACAGAGTTGGAGAGAATAGGGGTGGAATTGTGTTGAAAGACGGGTGCCCCCAGTCTCCGTAAGGGAGGAGGTATACACTGAGAAAGATCTGAAATATGTTGATTATTGTAATAGAGGTAGAAGAGTTAGAGAGATGTAACATTGCGGCGTGTAGAAAGAGATTGTAAGAAATGAGTAAAAGGAAGTGAATTGACGAGACAAATGCTTTCGACTCTACCCTTTCGAGATGTGTGGTATGGGAGGAGCCTCCCCACACATGTGAACAATACTTGATACATGGGCGTACTGAGCCCCTATACAGAGCAAGAAGCTGTGCGGGGGTGAAGAACCTACAGAGACGGTTGAGCACAACTAACTTCTGGGAAACTTAATCTACACATGATTTAATTGATTGATGGTTTGATTGAATTTAGAGAGTAAGCAAATCTTCCAAGCTTAGATGTTAACCTTGATGCACTTCAATCGAATCCTGGTCGTGTGTGTGTGTGTGTGTGTGTGTGTGTGTGTGTGTGTGTGTGTGTGTGTGTGCGTGTGTGTGTGTGTGCGCGCTTCACCCTAGCCGGGAATCGAACCCACGATCTTAGGATTAATATCAAGGCATCTTGCCAACAATGTTATGACTATTACGTGTCCTTACAAAAACAGAATTCGTCGATCTTAGAGCATCAAGGTTGACGTCTCAGCTTGAAAGCTTTGCTTTATCCCTAAATACAACAATTCAATCATTAAATTACTCTACAGTGGGCGCCATGAGGTAATAACGTGGTTGGTGAGATGCCAGTTTGTTAACCCCTTCTGTACCGCCACGTCCTTTTCACTTTATTTTGGCTACTATTAGACGATTTTATTCATCTTAGGAAGGACGTCTACCCATTAAAAAGCTACAAACTACATCAATTAATCCTTTTAGCTACCATATATCCTTGCTAAGCTTAATAAAATCGTCTAGATGTAGCTGAAATCAAATGCAAAAGACGTCACCGGTACAGCAAGGTGTTAATCATTAGATCTTGAATTCAATTCCCGGCTAAGGTGAATAACATTTGAGTGTATTCACTTCTATTTTATATATATTTATATTATAATCTGGGTTGTAAAGAAATGGAGGCTCCTTAAATATGGATCTTTGTTGGAGGGTCTATGTTTTCCTTGGCCTGGTTTTCCCCTTCCTCGGGCCTGTAGGAGGTGAGGTAATGTGGGCCACTGTGACACTGGACCTTTATCGATTATCTGGGGCCATGTCACCTCAACACCAGGGCAAATATAACCCTCGTCCTGGCTTAGGTGAAACTATTTTAACCTAACTCACTCCTAATGTAACCAAATAAATACGTAGGGGTTCACTTCTAATGTAACCAAATAAATACGTAGGGGTTCACTTCTAATGTAACCAAATAAATACGTATGGGTTCACTTATAATGTAACCAAATAAATACGTAGGGGTTCACTTCTAATGTAACCAAATAAATAAGTAGGGGTTCACTTCTAATGTAACCAAATAAATACGTAGGGGTTCACTTCTAATGTAACCAAATAAATACGTAGGGGTTCACTTCTAATGTAACCAAATACATACGTAGGGGTTCACTTCTAATGTAACCAAATAAATACGTAGGGGTTCACTTCTAATGTAACCAAATAAATACATAGGGGTTCACTTCTAATGTAACCAAATAAATACGTACCGGTAGGGGTTCACTTCTAATGTAACCAAATACATACGTAGGGGTTCACTTCTAATGTAACCAAATAAATACGTAGGGGTTCACTTCTAATGTAACCAAATAAATACGTAGGGGTTCACTTCTAATGTAACCAAATAAATACGTAGGGGTTCACTTCTAATGTAACCAAATAAATACGCAGGGGTTCACTTCTAATGTAACCAAATAAATACGCAGGGGTTCACTTCTAATGTAACCAAATAAATACGTAGGGGTTCACTTCTAATGTAAACAAATAAATACGTAGGAGTTCACTTCTAATGTAACCAAATAAATACGTAGGGGTTCACTTCTAATGTAACCAAATAAATACGTAGGGGTTCACTTCTAATGAAACCAAATAAATACGTAGGGGTTCACTTCTAATGTAACCAAATAAATACGTAGGGGTTCACTTCTAATGTAACCAAATAAATACGTAGGGGTTCACTTCTAATGTAACCAAATAAATACGTAGGGGTTCACTTCTAATGTAACCAAATAAATACGCAGGGGTTCACTTCTAATGTAACCAAATAAATACGTAGGGATTCACTTCTAATGTAACCAAATAAATACGTAGGGGTTCACTTCTAATGTAACCAAATAAATATGTAGGGGTTCACTTCTAATGTAACCAAATAAATACGTAGGGGTTCACTTCTAATGTAACCAAATAAATACGTAGGGGTTCACTTATAATGTAACCAAATAAATACGTAGGGGTTCACTTATAATGTAACCAAATAAATACGTAGGGGTTCACTTCTAATGTAACCAAATAAATGCGTAGGGGTTCACTTCTAATGTAACCAAATAAATACGTAGGGGTTCACTTCTAATGTAACCAAATAAATACGTAGGGGTTCACTTCTAATGTAACCAAATAAATAAGTAGGGGTTCACTTCTAATGTAACCAAATAAATACGTACCGGTAGGGGTTCACTTCTAATGTAACCAAAAAAATACGTAGGGGTTCACTTCTAATGTAACCAAATAAATAAGTAGGGGTTCACTTCTAATGTAACCAAATAAATACGTAGGGGTTCACTTCTAATGTAACCAAATAAATACGTAGGGGTTCACTTCTAATGTAACCAAATAAATACGTAGGGGTTCACTTCTAATGTAACCAAATAAATACGTAGGGGTTCACTTCTAATGTAACCAAATATATACGTAGGGGTTCACTTCTAATGTAACCAAATAAATAAGTAGGGGTTCACCTCTAATGTAACCAAATAAATACGTACCGGTAGGGGTTCACTTCTAATGTAACCAAATAAATACGTAGGGGTTCACTTCTAATGTAACCAAATAAATACGTAGGGGTTCACTTCTAATGTAACCAAATAAATGCGTAGGGGTTCACTTCTAATGTAACCAATAAATACGTAGGGGTTCACTTCTAATGTAACCAAATACATACGTAGGGGTTCACTTCTAATTGTAACCAAATAAATACGTAGGGGTTCACTTCTAATGTAACCAAACAAATACGTAGGGGTTCACTTCTAATGTTACCAAATAAATACGTAGGTGTTCACTTCTAATGTAACCAAATAAATACGTAGGGGTTCACTTATAATGTAACCAAATAAATACGTAGGGGTTCACTTCTAATGTAACCAAATAAATACGTAGGGGTTCACTTCTAATGTAACCAAATAAATACATAGGGGTTCACTTCTAATGTAACCAAATAAATACGTAGGGGTTCACTTCTAATGTAACCAATAAATACGTAGGGGTTCATTTCTAATGTAACCAAATAAATACGTAGGGGTTCACTTCTAATGTAACCAAATAAATAAGTAAGGTCACAATTACTGGCTTACTTTTTCATTAGTAATCGTGACATTGTGTAATCCACCATAATAACTATATATATATCAAAACCCAAGCATTTCTCTCCTAACTTAAAGATTCCCGGTCCATGATGATTAGAGCCACTTATTGGGGAAGATTGTAGGTACCAATCGAGTAGTGCAGTACCCACGGGAGGCCACAGAGGCATATACTAAGGAGTTGCTGGAACTCCTGTTTTATGTATCTGGCTTCCCCCACTGTTTATTTGTACCTCACCTACACAGACTAATCCAGCTAACTCTCACAAACACCTCTTCCTCCTCCTATTTATTACTCTACACTTAATAAGCATATCACACTACTTTCCAACACACCTAAATTTCCTATAACGTTTTTTGATTCTGGTTCCCTACCACTCTTTCAACCTGGGGTGAGGCACTTGTTACAGGTAGCTTTGTCTTTCGTCTCCTTCGTTCACATAGCAAATTTAAATCCGATTACTTCTACTGTCAACACACTTCAAATTGTCCTAACCAACCTGAAAGTGACTTAAGCCAACTAACCGAACCTAACTTAATTTAACATAGTATAGCCTAGCCTACCATAACCTACATTATCGGTCAATGATAATTAGTTATAAATTATAATCAATATCAATTATCATGTAAAATCAACACCGAGACAAATAAAGCCATTGTCTCAACTTAGCTAAAACCATCTTGACCTAACTAGCCCAACCTAACATATCCTAACCTAACATAGCATATTACCGTAACCGTTCATGAATAATTAGAGCTAATTACTCAAATCAGTATCAGTGTCGTATTTTCACAGCCTAGCTTGCTCTATTCAATCCCTCAGCTAAAATAACCTAACCCATTCTATCCTAATGCAACTTACCCTCAGAAACTATTAAATGTTAACCCAACACTAAGTCAATGCAGCCTCTCGTCTGAACACTATCTGGTCCGATGTCTCGTGGGTTATTATGTTGTTTTGTTTACATATTATTAAGAACTTTACTAGCTTTTTTGTTGTCCATTTTTAGACCAATGTATAATAGTTTGTCCCTTAGGCTAACAAGAACGCCTTACCAGACTTTAAAAAAAAAAAACACAAAAAAAACAATCCGAACCCCTTACAAGCTAAATGTGTACATCTTTCTATAGCAAGATGTCCTGATTTCTTCTAAGTTACAGGCTGACTATCGCTCGCCCAGACAAAAATCGCCAACTAATGGAGTGAAACATCTTTAAATCTCCAATCTAATGAAGCGAAACGGGGGAGGCCCAAAAGAACTCCCTCGGACTTCAAATAGGGTTAAGCTAGGTGAAACTTTCTAACCCAGATTAATATAACCTTCCATATCCTAGACCTAGACTAACCAATCCAGATTAATAATGATAAGAGCTAATAATAATTTATATCACCATCGCTCCATGTCAACCAAACCCACTCATCCTAACCTAGCTGATGGCCTACTAATATAAACATACTAAGCCAATGGAATAGTACCCAAGACATCCAAACTTAAAATACTCCACTTAACATAATATAACCGAGCTTAACTGATTCTTTTTCAACCTGTCTAAAAAAAAATAAACAAATAACCCTATTTTAATATAATTAACATGGTTCTCATTTGGGTCATCAGTGTTTATGCAGTTATTTAGAATCCTTAGCAGCATAGTGTTTTAGGTTTGCAGCTTAAGTTTGGCTGTGTATATTTGGTTAGGTTTAAATTTCTTTAGCTAAAGTACAGCACCTGTAATCTTAAATGTGTTTTTTGTTTATATATTTTACCTTATATTGATTTACATACTGTTGTGTGTGTGTGTGTTACTCAGTTACTTGTTCGTCAAGGGGAATCCACGCAATGCGAGCTAAGCTCATTATTATCGCGCCTCCTTAACTGGGAATGTATTGCGTGAAATGCATGTTAAGTGTTTTATGTACTGTTGGAATGGCTGTGGATGTGTGTAGTCTGTATTTTAGCCAATTGGCGACATCGGAAACGAAGGCTTAGGGTGGATCTGTATGGTACCATTCTCACTATAGACGGTACCGTCTCGCCCGAAGGCTTAGGTAGCCATCAGCTTAGGTGAACCATATGATACCCATCTCGCCTTGTACCATTTTTGCCAACCCCAGATGGGACGTCACAACGTCGTCCACTTATTCCAGGTACCTATTTACAGCTAGGTGAACTGAGGATAACACATGAAAGGAGACAAGCCCAATTTGTCTCCGCCCGGCCGGGAATTGAACCCCTGACCCCTCGTGTGTGAGACGAGAGCTCTACCTACTAGGCTACGGGCTGTGTGTGTGTGTGTGTGTGTGTGTGTGTGTGTGTGTGTGTGTGTGTGTGTGTGTGTGTACAGTAGTATTTTTGAACGATATCTTACGCAACTAAATTAATCTAAACATAAACAAATATTGTACTAGATACAGTATATGCTTACATGTTGAACCGCTGTCGTAATTGCACTGTAGATTAATAAATAACCCACGATCTACTTTTAAATAACTTTCCTTTATCAAAATTATGGATGCGTAAATACTGTACTATTATATATATATACCGGTATATATATATATATATATAGTACTGTACAAACACTTAACACAACAATTGACGGTTATTGTTATATTATTGTGTTTATTATTATTATTGTTATTATTATAAATATTATTATTCATAACTATTGTGTTATGCTTACGATTAATAAATAATTGGTTGGCGGATTAATAACAGTACTACTACCGCTACTGATATAATAATCTTGTAGTTTTGATGAAGATTAGTGGTATTTTTTAATGATAATTGACATCCTTGTATTTATGATATTTATGTTATTAATCAAGCATTAATTGCATATGTAACAAATGTAATAATATACTCTATAATACGAACATATATAATACAAATGAAACAAATTGCTGACGAGAGTGAAAGTAATACAGAAAGGTCTGAGACAAACACCCAAGAGAGTCAGTTCCCCTCCTCCCCCCCCCCCACACACACACACTCTCTCTCCTATATTAAGACACAATTTCGACAATAGTTTTAGTGACCGACTTAGTAATTTGTTCAGCATTCCCTTATTATTGTTCCACTTATATTATTCTCTACATTCCCCATTCTTCTTTCTACTCATTCTGGCTCAGCTACCATTCATCTTGTGTTGTCTTTCTTTTTTCATTATCGCCTTCACCTTTCCTCTCTTCCATATCCTGTCTCTATGTTCTACTTTTTCAGCGATCTTATTCCTTCAGCAATAATATCCAACTCTCTTTCATATTCTCGTGCTCTCTCCAATTGTCATATCCATTTTCGTTTCTCACATCCCAGTCCATAAATTGTTTTCATTAATTTATATTCCCCCATTTTCCTTCCTCCATAATTATGTTCCCATAGAGCCCCTTAATATTTTTGTCATGAGAAAGAGAAAGTAATGACTCATTACTTTCTCTTTCTCAGCTCTTCCATATCTTCATTATCATTGTCGTACTCTTTGGCAATGCCTCCCTTCCTCCTTACTCCTATTGTCCTCCAGGGGGTAAGGGGGCCTTCATCTTATGGTGGAGGAAAACAAGAATATGTCCCACTCATCCCACTGCGTGCCGTACAAGGCAACTAATAGGGGGGTGGCGGTAGACTTGTGGACCCATAGCCATTACTATACAATAGTATTGTTATTGGCACTGTCTTGGTATGGCACTGCCGAGGCTGAATGGGGCGCGGATAGGCTCCACATGGGGCTAGTCTTACCTTACCTATGTGTTGTTTGGCGCCACACCAGATCAGATCACAGTGTTTACATGGTGGGGCAGTGTTGTGGCAGGATTTTGGTGTTCTAAAGTCCAAGTTGCCTAATGTACAGTAGAGTTTTGGTATGGTATTGCCTTGTTGTAGCACTGTTGAGGCTGGTGTGGTTTGCAGATACTGCTGTTGCAAGTGCTGCAGTGAGACTTCGTTAAGTCTCGCTAAGGCACGGTTAGCACTCTGCCAACCTCAGCCACAGTGATGACATGATATTATGGCGGGACTTTATTGTATTACATTCCAACTGTGGAATGTATGTAATGTGTGTATGTACTCCTATTGTCCATTTCTATGCTCTCGTATCTCTCCATTTCTCTTTCCTTCCCCCCATTCCAATTCTTCTCTTTCCCTGTCTTCGCTTTAGTTTAGTCTCTCCACTCCAATTCATTACTTCTTCTTTCCTTCTCTTCTCTCCCCTCCATTCCAATTCTTCTTCTATATATTTGTTCATTTTTCTTCATTCCCCTCTTTCCCATTATGTGCCTTCCCCTTGTTTCCCCTCTTGTCCCCTCATCCCCCTGGTGGAGGAAGGTAATTAAAGGTAGCGGCTTATCAATTATTCCGGAGGGTGGATTAAAACAACACGATAGAGCCAAGGGTCAGGCATCGATCCCTTGTCTTGGAGTTACAAGGAGCTAGAAGGAATAGTTTGTATATCAAAGATCTTGCGGTCCATTCCAGGGAGAAACTCGAAGTGGAAGGAGAGAGTGTTTAGTGCACTACACTCCCTACAGAGTGTGAAAAATAATATCTACTCTCTTCTTGAACTGCTCTACTGAAGAACTGTTTACCTTATACAACCTCATGATGGAAGTTTGTTTCAAGTAGAACAGATCTTATGTGAAAAAGTGTCCACAAATACTATTGCTGAACCTCTTCAAATTCAAACTTCCAGCCATTGTTGTGAGTTGTATTCATATTTAGGCTAAGCATTTTGCTATAATCCACATTGTCAAACCTATTAAGTATCTGAAAAACATCAATGAGCTGACCTTGTACTTTGCGTGCCTCCACCGACAATATATCAAAAGCTTTCAACAGGTCTTCATAGCTCAGTCTTCTAATCAATGGAAAATGCTTTGTAGCCTTAGCTTGTACTATTTCCAGTCACTCTATATCTTTCCTGAGAGCTGGACACCAGAATTAAACAGCATACTCCAGGAGAGGCCGCATCAGAGCGTTGTAGAATGTAAGTACTGTTTCCTTATATCTATGCTTGAATTACCTCTTACTATAGCCCAATAATTTATGAGATTTTTTCTCTAATTCAATGCACTGCTTGTAAACTTTGGGTCACAGCTAATCAGAACACCCAGATCCTTTTCCAAGTCAGTCACTTTCCAATTACGAATAGCTTGACTTGGGTTTTGCTTGGCCGATATGCATCACCTTGCACTTTTCGTTTAGTGGCATCTGCCATATCTCAGGCCATTCATCCAGTCTGTTAAGATCCATCCGGTGTTCTTCAACCTCTTTAGGGTCAAATTCAGTCCAAGCTTGATGTCATCTGCAAATTTGGAGATCACACTCAACAGACCAATATCGATGTAACTGATATATATGATAAATATAAGTGGGGCAAGAACAAATCCCTGTGGAACTCCACTAAAAGAAACACCAGTGGTTAGTACCCGTTGCTGTCTATCTGTTAGCCAACTTTCTATCCAATTAGTGACCTCTGTATTGATACCTAGTGCACTCACTTTTGACATTAGCCTGCAATGAGGCATTTTGTGGCTCTACTTCTGTCATACCGGTACTCGGAATTTTATGTAGAGAGAGAGAGAGAGAGAGAGAGAGAGAGAGAGAGAGAGAGAGAGAGAGAGAAATGAGAGAGAGAGAGAGAAATGGAGGGACAGGAAAGAATAGAAATATAGTATAGAGATGTGAATGAAGAAAGGAGGGGGAGGGAAAGAATATTAATAGAGAGGGAATAATAGGTATAGAATATATATGTAAAGAGAGGATGGAGAGAGAGAGAGAGAGAGAGAGAGAGAGAGAGAGAGAGAGAGAGAGAGAGAGAGAGAGAGAGAGAGAGAGAGAGAGAGAGAGAGAGAGCGAGAGAGAGAGAGCGAGAACGAGAGAGAGCGAGAGAGAGAGAGCGAGAGAGAGAGAGAGAGAGAAGTAAAAAGAAAAAACGCATAATAGGGATTAAATACTTTGTAGGAGAAAAGAGACTGAAATACACAAGAAGAAAACAAAGTACTTAACAGGGAGAAAGATACTTGATTAGGAAAATGGGACACGTCAGCGAAAGGAAAACATAGGCGGGAGATAACAGACGATGAAGACAAGAGAATAAAGAGGGAAAGTTGAGAAATAGGAATAAATAATAGGGAAAGGGGATGATGCCTGGGCAAGATAATGACACATAGAAGACAAAGGAAGTATAACAAGCAAAGGGAACCATTAAACGGAAAGTGAGATTAGGATAGAGAAAATTGTGACATTGGGTTGGAAAGAAAACAAAATAAGGGAAATGGTATGATGAGTAGAGTTCAACTTGGGATTGAGTGAAAAGTTAATGAAAGTGTCGTCAGAGAGTGTACTGTTTAACTTCTACTGATATCGATCTAGATACTATGCTAAGGAGTTTATTCAAAGACAAACTATTAGATGTGTGCAATTGATTATAGTGCACCGTAGGCAATTGATTATAGTGCACCGTAGGTAATTGATTATAGTGCACCGTAGGTAATTGATTATAGTGCACCGTAGGTAATTGATTATAGTGCACCGTAGGTAATTGATTATAGTGCACCGTAGGCAATTGATTATAGTGCACCGTAGGTAATTGATTATAGTGCACCGTAGGTAATTGATTATAGTGCACCGTAGGTAATTGATTATAGTGCACCGTAGGCAATTGATTATAGTGCACCGTAGGTAATTGATATATGCAAGATGAAGAAAACTACAATACAATACACAGGATGGAGCCTAAATGTATCCTAATAGTCTAACACATAATTATGTAAACAAAATTCCATTCAAAGCTGTCAAACTTCCTACCAACACCATAGTCACCAGCATTCCTCCACTACCACCACCACCAGCATCCCCCAGACACCTTAAATGATCCTCACCACTCCGCCTCTCCCCGGGCCAGATCAGCTGAATGAAGTCATCTGTGAAATGTTTGTTGTCCCTCCCCCCCACCCTCCTCTCCTCTTTCTGCTTACCCTACCCATTATATTGGATCTTCTCTCTGTATTTGTCTCCCTCTTCCTTTCATCCTTTGGACCTTTAAAGCCAAGCTCTGCAGTGTTTGGGATATACATTTTTCTCTTGTCTTTAGCATTTATTACGGATTCAAATGGGTGCGTAGTTATTATTGCTTATGACTGTACAGTACATCAATTTATTCGGTGACTACCGATACTTATTTTCATTCAAATATATTTATTTTATCTTGATCTTCGTTATATCCAATTTGCTTTACATCATCTCACCTAAACTGGACTCAGTGAGTACAGTATATACTGTATATATTATTTCCATATGATTTTTTCTTTCGAAAACATTATATCGGATATACCCTTTTTCATTTGTAACCAATTGTTTTGCGTATTTGCATTTGTAAAATATATCCTGGTTTATTCCAGTAGACATACTTCGCTTCTGAGTTTGTCCAGAGTAAAAAAAAATAAAAAATAAAAAAAATAAAATAAAAAAATAATAAGATCTTGGTCCTTTCAGTAAGTCAGAAGATTGTTTTATTTAAGTTTCTTGATTAATTACTGCTCTCTTTGTAGGTAGTATCTACATATCCATGTCCATTTATTTTTTGACCTTGCATCACTTGTTATACAACATTTATATCTCAATAGCTAACGATTCTAAATTTGTTTGTATTTTTCCAAGTTCTGTTTAGTACACGGATACACGAATATTACACTACATACTGTTTTGTTTCAGGCAATTTATAGACGATGGGGATTATATTCATTGTTTCCAAAAATAAGCTACAGGGTACAGGTATTTGTTGTCAATTCAGACTCCGCAATATATAATACGATAATTTTTTTTACCAGCATTTGCTTAGAAGGGCCCAACAAGACTAGTTAACTACAAGTATGGTTCTTGTACTAAGGATATTTCTATATATATCAATAAATAAAGATTACGATGCCTAACCCACTAATACTCTATTTTCGCATTCTCTTTCATTTCAACCAATTAACATGATAAATATAAATCATACTTTCTCTAGCGATATCAATTAATTTATATCTATCTTTCTATTTACTCAGGCCCATTCCCAATTTGTTCTATATATTTTATTTTTTTATTTTTTCTGAGGGTGGCCGACTCTAGACAGAGCCCGAACAGGGACAACACAACAGAAAAACAATGAACACACAAACACAAATTCACACACATCTAGGTCACCCAGGAGAAGACTCGGAGACCAGGGATCACCAAAGTCACTCCAGCACTCCCCCGGCCCCCGACCACCCTGAGAAGTTCCGGTCTCAGCAGGCAGACATGCAGCGAGCCGAAACCACAAGCCCGCCCACCACACTTCCGGGCGCACCCTTCATATTTACCGGCTCCGCGGGCCAGGCGCCTGACGGACTATTATCTAGCCCAACTGGTGCCCTACCCCTTCTCCCAAATGACCACGTTTTCACTCACCTATTCACAAGCATTCTCCATTCATTCCTGTTTATTACCACTTCCCTTGCCTGATTTATAGTCATTCCTCTATCTTTCAAAGCTTGTCTTACAGTCTCTCCATCTCAATGTGGGTCTACCTATCCCTACCTCTCTTTCTCCCCTTGTATCTGACTCACATATTCTCTTTGTAAGCCTTTCATTTTCCATTTGTTCAACATGACCATACTAGCTCAGCACCCTTCCGTCCACTCTGGCCGACAAATGTTCCTGCTGCCCCACTCTTCTACGTATCTCTTCATTCCTCAATCTGTCTCTACGAGTAACTCCACAAATACTCCTTTAAGCAGTTCATCTCCATCAAATCCATCTTTCTTCTCTCCTTTGCCTTCAGAACTCATGTATCATCTCCATACATCACTGTTGGCACAACAATCCCTTGATACATCAATTAATTTACCCTCATATATTAATTATTCAAATAATTCGCCATATAATTTGAGGTATTGGCTCTAGTAACTTATTTTTTCCGTCGAGGCACTTCACTATCTCTTGTTATCCAGATCTGTCCCCCGCCCCTCTCTGTCTGTCCCGGGGCACATAGCTGTGACTAAGTGTATTATAAACAATTGCATTTTGATAGATCGAGTTATAGCCAGGTGCCTTTAAGAGAGACATCTCTCAAAAGGCTCAGCCTTATTTTTTTGTATTATTATTATATATTTTTGTTTTTTTAACAAATCATTTGTAAGCAAAATTGTATTGTATACTAAAGGCTAAATAAAAAGATTTCAATTCAATTCAATTCAATTCAATTCTGTCTGTCTATCTCTCTCTTCCTCTTTCGTGTGTGTGTGTGTGTGTGTGTGTGTGTGTGTGTGTGTGTGTGTGTGTGTGTGTGTGTGTGTGTGTGTGTGTGTGTGTGTGTGTGTGTGTGTGCGTTTGTGTGTGTGTGTGTGTACAGAAGGACAGTATGGGCAGCTGTCTCTCTACACTCCCACTTTCCCTCCTCCCTCCCTCCCTCCCTCCCTCCCTCACCTGTCAACCTCGGCTCCTGTCCATTTGTTTGTCTGTCTGTTTATCTGCGGCCTGTCGGAAAGATGGGTCAATGTATGCGTGTGGTTGTTTGGATGTTTAGTTACGATGGTAGTGGTGGAGGGGATAATGGTGTTTATGGTGTTGGTGGTAATGGTGATAATAGTGTACTTATGGTGGTACTGGTGGAGGGTATGATGTGTTTATGGTGTTGGTGGTATTGGTGGAGGGGATAATGGTGCTTAATGGTGTTGTTGGTAATGGTGTACTTATGGTGGTAATGGCGGACGGGATAATGGTGTGTAATGGTGTTGGTGGTGTACTTAAGGTGGAGTAATGGAGGGAATAATGGAATTTATGGTGTTGTTGGTCGTGATAATGGTGTACTTATGGTGGAGTAATGGAGGGGATAATGGTATTTATTGGTGTTGGTGGTGGTGGTGATAATGGAGTACTTATGGTGGTAATGGTGGAGGGGATAATGGGGTTTTGGTGTTGGTGGTAGTTGTGATAATGGTGTATTTATGGTGGAGTAGTGGAGGGGATAATGGTGTTTATGGTGTTGGTGTTGGTGGTGGTGGTGATAATGGCGTACTTATGGTGGAGGGAATAGTGGAGTTAATGGTGTTGGTGGTAATAGTGATAATAGCGTATTTATGGTGGAATAGTGAAGGGGATAATGCAGTTTAGTGGTGTTGGTGTTGATAATGGTGTACTTATGGTGGTAATGGTGGAGGGGATAATGGAGTTTAATGGTGTTGGTGGTGATAATACGTACTTAGCTATGATAGTAGCGGTGAAGGGATTTGGATTGGTGATAGTGGTAGTGGTGACGATAATAAATACATACTATGGTTGCAGTACTCTGATTGGCTTAGTATTAATATTAAGTTGAGGTGGTAATTGTGTTTATTTGCTGCTAATGCTATTGGTGATGCTTAGTATTAGTGGTGGTGTGGATAAACTGATGGTGGTAGCAGTGAAGGGTATACAGGAGTTTGGTAGAGTTGTTGATAAATTTAGCAAAACTAATCCAAATTAATTTTCGTTTTTTAAGCACATGGGTAAACTAAAGTAAATTCACCTCCATAATATACCGGTAAGTATTTTTTGTTCACGGACAAACCGTAAATATTTACCACACTTAAATATTTCTTTATACATCACATTCGCTAATTTAGTTTATGATATTCACTATCAACAAACATTTAATCGCCACTCTCATGAACGAAGTGTAATAAAACATGAGTAATCCAATCTTAACTATCACACGAACTAAGTCCCCCATTACCGAATAAGCCACCTATCGATTGCCGGAATCAACAAACATGTAATCAATATAATCATAAGCATTAACCAATTACTTTCAAATCAACCTAGAATAGCAACACTTATCCAATTGTAGGTTACAGTAACTAAATATTATTTCCGATCAACGTAATTGGTTACCTAGACACTTTTTGATCATATTAATCAAGAACAGCTTACCCCTTCATTGTCGAATATTAAAAGTGTATAATAAACATTTATAATAAAAAGTGATGTACCAGCAGATCAGCTTCGCTTAATCCACACACAATAAGCATCTATAATCAATCAACTACCATTCAATCATCACAATCAACTTATATTCATAGCCATCGGATTCAATTACCACCACCTCTTTTATCATCCACCACCATCAACACAACCACTACGGCCACCACCTCCACCACCACCAATACAACACACATCCCTACCACCAACAAAAATACAACTACAACCACCAAAACAACCACTACAGCTAATACTACCACCACAGCATAACACCAACACAACCATTAGATCAACTACCACAACCATCACAACCATCATAACACCACCATCATAACACCACACCAACATAACCACTAGATCAACTACCACAACCTCTACGACCACCACCACCAACACAACCACTAGATCAACTAACACAACTACCAACACCACCACTAGATCAACTACCACAACAACTACAACCACAACCACCATCAACAAGAACACTCAAACAACCACTAGATCAACTACCCCAACCGCTACCACCAACAGATCAACTACCACAACCGCTACAACCACCAACAACAACACCCATACAACCACCATATCAACTACCACAACCACTACGACCACTACCACCACCAACACCCACTAGATCAGCTACCACAACAACTACCACCACCAAGACAACATATTTCACTACCATCAACAAAAAACAAAACCATCAAAACTACCACTACAGCAAATACCACCACCACCAACACACACAACCACTAGATTAACTACCACAACCACTACCACCAACCATGTTACCATCCGCCACCCACCCCAAACCCTTTAGTCGGCCAATTTGCCTCCCAAGTGACTAATCCGGACTAATCCACTCCCCATCCGCGCGCTAAGTCCGGATTACTGCCACTCATCCTCCGGCCCAGGCGTGAACTGCACCTCCTCATATTAGGTACCCCCTTAATCCTGTTTGCTTAAAGGGAAGATGGGACGTTTTTTTGGTCTATTAATTCAATTATTAATTTGATTCTTAGTTTCTTAGCTAGACCTCCATCAAAATTAGAAAAACACCCCCTAGGCCCCCTTTCAAGATAAGTGTACATTTTTCGGTAGAAAAATGTCCCGGCCGAAGGCCGGTTCCTTTTAAAATACCAGGCTCGCTATCGCTCACTAGGGAAAAATGTACAACTAAATGGCACAAAAGGTCTTAAAATTGACAACGAAATGGGGCAAAAGGTGTTAAAATGGCCAAACTAATAGGCCGAACGTCTCATAATCTCAAAACAAATGGGGCTTAACACGAGGGAGAACGGAGACCATAAAAACGGCCCATCTCCCCTTAAGGACATGATAATATATCCGGTGAGAATACTCCGGCGCCCGGTGAAATATCAGTACGGGCACACCCTAAAATTCTAGCTGGGTCTCTTCCGTTTTATTCTCTCCAGTATATATATAAAATAAGTCTTTGATATACAGGGGAAAAGCCTTTTATTCTAAGTTTATCTGTTTTGTTTAGGAATATATGTGTCTTTTATACAAAAAAAGTGGATGGTGAATGTTACTATAATCTGAAGGTGGAAGGTAATGTGTATATACTGTACACTAGGTACACTAATAGGTACACATCAAATGAATATGAGTCAGTTTATAATTATGTCATGACTAGTACTTTTAATGTATACTAATTAAGCACTTCTTATGTAACTTATTATTTATTTTTTACCATAGAACACACACTATGAAAAGTGTAGAAGATGAACGTACAGTAGAGCAAAAGAAAGTTAAACAAAGAGGAAAGGAGAGGCGAGGACAGCAAAGTAGGGGAAGATATGGGAAAAGAAGGATTGGTAATTGGAACGAGGTACGAAAAGTTGGGCAAGATATGAACAATTGGTTAGTCGAGACTATTGAAACACTAAACAGTTAACATATTAGTTCGAACAAATACTTGAAAAGTGTATGATTCCATAGATTCACATATACTTACATGATACACTAACCACAGATCGGACGGTCAGAATTCAACTATAGTAGATATAGCAGAACCTTAAAGCAAAGTGAAACAAATAAAAATAAATAAATAGTACAGTCGAAGGCTCTCTCGCCATCTTCCAATATCTCCGGCAAGTTGCAGTACAATGAAAATAATGATAAATAATGATCCCTGCTGGTTTTGAATAGCATTTAATGGAATTGTATGTAAAGTTGGAACAACAAAAATACATACCTTCACCTCTTTATGAGTAGATAAACTAGTACATATAAAGCGTCAAATTAACTATAGGACAATCAAAGGATAAATAAGTATAGTCATAAGTTTATCAGCCAGCATCGAGTTATCCTGCCCCTGGAACT
This sequence comes from Paralithodes platypus, assembly GCA_032716605.1. Taxonomy (NCBI): domain Eukaryota; kingdom Metazoa; phylum Arthropoda; class Malacostraca; order Decapoda; family Lithodidae; genus Paralithodes; species Paralithodes platypus. Next base: position 28,864,572 of record CM064519.1, read on the forward strand.
GACGTGGGCTAAATATACATACATACACCCCGCTGCCTATACCGATACACTGCGGACGTCTTAATTCACCGTTTTTTTGTTTTTTATCTTTCTCTCCTTTTTTCTCCCTTTCCCTGGCTTGTATCCATTCGGCCCCATTCAGCCAACTGTTTTAATTAAGACGTTTATCCCCATCCAGGTGTTGATTTCTTCCTGGCGAGCGAAAGCGAGCCAGCATTGTATGGACAAATCCGGCTTCCCCGGAGTCATTTTTCTATCGAAAAATGTACAAATTTAGTTTGCTGTCAAAAAAAAAATATATGTATATACTGGCTCGCTACCGCTCGCCAGGAAAATATTGACACCTAGATGGGGGTGGTAAACGTCTTAAAACAGTAGGCTGAATGGGGTCGAATGGATACAAGCCAAAGAGAGAGGGAGAGAAAGAGAAAACAAAAAAGCGACGTGGGCTCCCTTAAGTGAAAACCAAGCTCCACCCCACACAAGAGAGACAACGGAGTCAGGTCGGGGGTATTATTTACCTTGGTTCTTCAGAGTGGTATTCTTAAACAATTCCTTCCCTTCCCAGAGCCGTTAATGGACGAAATAACTTTAAACATGCGTTACCTTAAGATATAGTAGTAGTAATCCGTGAAATTTCAGTAAACAACACTCATTCCCACAATATTCGCTCGACATTAGGCGCTGCGAAGGGAAAGATATGATTTAAAAAGTTTGGTCCCTTTATTGTTCGTCGTGAGAAATTTTACTTAATACCCTTATGATGTTTGTTTATTTTTTATATTTAGACAGTGATATTAAGTAGTGAATCAAATATGGAATGTACTTTGGCAACATATAATTCATCCATCCCTATTATCTCTCTCTGACTCTCTCTCTCTTCATGTGTGTGTGTGTGTGTGTGTGTGTGTGTGTGTGTGTGTGTGTGTGTGTGTGTTCGTATTTGCTTATATGTGTGTATGTGAACTTTAATATTTTCATCCTAAAATCTCAAACCTTACCTTTTACTTCCCCAATTATACAGCCATTTGTCGTATCATAATTCGATCATCTCCACTACTACACTCCCAGGGCTGTCAGACATTATTATCTGTTCATCTCCAGGTCTGCTGTACCACCTGGATATTTCTCTATTGACTACACTATCCGCCTTGTTTATTTTTAGGAATATATTTTGCCTATCTCTTAATCTAGGAGATAAATTTACTATTATTATGTCCTTTATTTTTTTTGTATATCAATATGCAAACTGCAATTATAATTAGATGCATTATTTCATTCAGCTTTTTATGTTAAAACAGAAAAAATCCTACTCTAAAACAGTACATGACTGTAATTTGATGTCCCCACTTCACGTACAGTTGCCTGCGCTGAAAGTTTGTACAAATGCCATTTAACAATAATTATACTGGAACGTTGATGCAATATTTAGAAAAGTTACCTTTAGACACAAACCCGAGTCAGTGGTTTCCTTCAAACATTGTAAGCTCTCTCAAGGCTATCATATAGTAGTGTACCAGTTATTATAGTTCATACGATTATGCATATCCCTCATATCCAAAGTCCTGTCATTATAAATTCCTTCAAATGAATAGTGTTATTTTGCCTAATATTAGACGATTTTTCTCCGGATAGAAAAACGCTCATGGATCCGAACAGATTAGGTAAACAGTCTGACACTTGTCAGATGCCGCTAAGCCTGAAGGAATGCAAGGTGATACATATCGGCCAAGTACTTCACAAATCAGACTGTTCACTATTGGGATACATTCTGGAAGTGACTGACTTGGAAAAAGAGGGTGTTCCTATTCGCAATGACCTAACGTTTTCCAAGCAGTGCAATAGTAAAGTAGTAAAGCAAACTATACATTATTAGGGTATATTAAGAGATAGTTTCAGTGCAGAAATAAGGAGATAGTTCTCAAACTTAACAACACTCTGATACGGCCGCATCTATAATATGCTGTTAAATTCTGATCTCCAGCACTCAGGAAAGATATAGCGCAACTAAAAAGAGTCCAAGGTAGGGCAACACAGCTTATTCCATCGGTTAGAAGACTGAGCTATGAAGATCAGTTACGAGCTTTTGAATCCTTTCGCTGGAAACGTTTAGATTACAAGGTCAACACATATAACATTTTGAAATACTAAATGGGTATAGCAATGTGGATTATAACAAAATGCTTAGCCTCAGTATGAATACGCTTTCATGTCTGGAAATTATAATTGAAGAAATGCGACACGAATATATGTGGAACTTTTGTTTACATAATTATAAGATCCGTTCTACCTGGAACAATCTTCTCTCAGAAGATGTAAATGGTTCTTCAGTAGATCAATTAAAATAGAGTAAATAATACTTTGTGCGCTCTCTGCAAGGAGTGTATTGCAATTCACATCTCTCTTATTTTCCACCGAAATGATTTCCTCGGAATAGACTGCTAGGTCTCTGAAATACTAACTATTCCCTGCAATTCCTTGTAATTCCTTATACCTCTCTCTCCATCCCTCCCTGGCCACCACAATGCGGATGATTGACGTGAGGAAGAGAAGCGGGCTGAACATTCGTCTCAATCACATCATTCTTCCGGCTCGTTACGCGTCAATAAATAATGAAGACTCGTGCCATTAGCTACTTCACTGGTGGTGGGAGGCAGAGGGTAGGGCCGGGAGATACCAACCCACACAGATAAAACACTGTTGGGAATAAGAGGTATAATAAGGAACACTCACAGGCATTTCTAAAGGTCTTGGGATGATTACAGTTACATTTTGATTATTGGCTTGATTCTTCATGAGTAAAATATCCTTGTATGTACTCTTAAATATGGGCCTACACATGAACCAAAAGAACTGAAATATTGAAAAGTTGCTAGTGTTTGTGTGTGAGGTGTTTGTGTGTATGGTATCTTTACGTGATCACGAGTCGGAGCGGGTGGTGGTGGATGGGATATAATTCCAAATGAAGCCACTACTTTTAGCTCCTCGGTGGTCTAGTGGTTTAGGTGCTGGAGTGCTGCACTACTGGACTGGGTTCGAACCCTGGCTGGGGCATGACACGAAATATTAATATATCCTTCATACAGGACGAGACAGATAAACGGGCGATGGAAGGCAAAAGTGGTCCTAGACTCTGAGAATAGGAACTTTAAATGTTGTTCCTATTCGGGCTCTGTCTCGTGTCAGCCACCCCCAGCGATGGAGTATGTGCCTGAGTATATACATACATACATTCATACATACATACATAGATGTTACATAGGTTTTATGACACTATGGTGTCGTGGTAAGGAAGCCTAGCTTTCAACCCAGGGGATCTGGGTTCAAATCCTATCTGGATTTTAACGTATGCAATTCTGTGCAAGTACAGTTGCCGCCCTCCTACCACCCTTGTGAAGGTATAGACTCTCAGTCTTAATGCCCATCCCCCTTGGTAAATCCAAAATATTTGAACATCAAAATTACCATTAGTAATGCTGTTCCCTCTTTCGGGATCCCTTCTAGCGTAATAGAAACAAACATAAAACAATATACACCTTTGTCATACAGATACTGGATCATAGTATCGTTGTTAGAGCCAAGTACACTTTTTTGTATGAGCTAGAAGGTCCTTAATCGACTGGGAAGCTAAGACTACACAGAATATACAGTCTTGGTATATACTGTAAGGTTAGATTATTAATGTGTATTGGTAATTGATATATACAGTATGATAGTAGCGTGTATTGGTAATTGATATATACAGTATGATAGTAGCGTGTATTGGTAATTGATATATACAGTATGATAGTAGCGTGTATTGGTAATTGATATATACAGTATGATAGTAGCTGGGTCAATCAGACTTAAGCAAAGTGACAAAGGTGATGTTGAAGGCCCTTTAGTGCTTTCAGCATAGCAACAAGCAACATGAAATAAGAGTCATTTAACATAAATTAATATAGACTATAAACAATATATACAAGGAGATAATGTCCCCAAGCTGGCAATGTATGATGTCTGTATTACATACAATGGGGTGTGGTGTAGTAGTGATTATAATCATATTATCACCAACCCACCAATAAACTTACAAATTAACCTAATTAATGAAATAAATGAAATTATGAATACATGTGGCACTCCAAAGATTCAAACCTAGGATACTCACACCGAAATTCCGCGCACTAACCATTACGCTATCAAGACAAAACGATCTATGTAAGACGGGTGTTGTCGGAAGCAAAATATACTGAGTAGAGCTATAGTTTATGCTTGTATTGCAGGAACGAAGCCGTCCAATAGTAAAGAAGTTAAAATTTCACCTAACAAGAATTTAAGGTTATACATGTGGATTGTATTTCTTCTTCTTGAGGTGCCTATGCAGGGACTCTGACAGACAGAGACTAAATGGTAGCTAACTTCCGCGCCCATCTGGGATGGGGCTGCTGGACGTCTGGGGTAAGGGCGATCTTCTCCTGCGGGTTCTCTGGGGTGACGACGTGGATCTTCTGGTGCCAGTCCTTAGTCGTTTCCTCTGGTGTTGACCTACAATGCATCCTTTTTGTTTTTAGACATTGGGTTGGTTGCTCTCTCTCTCTCTCTCTCTCTCTCTAAATCTCTATAAGACAGGGAAGTCCCGAATTGCTTAAGTGCCCGGCTTTTCCTGGATTTTCGAAGGTGAGAGAGTGGGTTGCTAAATTGCTCAAGCTTGCCAGATTATCCAGGCTTTGGGTAACCGGAAAGACCAGGCTTACTGGATTGTCCAGGTATTAGTTTGTCGGAATGACCTAGCTGACCGGATTGCCCAGGTGCTGGGTGGCCGGAATGTCTAGGCTTGGGATGACCGGAGTGTCCAAGTGGTAGAACTGAATAGCTCTAGTTAGTTCTCTTTAGTTGCTCAAAGAGGAGAGCTGGGCTTATTTCAGGTGAGCTGCCATGCAATGTTTTGCAGAAGAGGTATCTCGGTTTTTCTTTCTGCGGGCCTTCCGGCTGCGTGCAGCAAGATCTTCCAAATGCTCCTCAGGTGAAGCGGACTTGTGCCCTTTTTCCACTGGCGTCACTAGCAGCGGGGAGATTAACAGGAGCCGGGGAGGTAAAACATCGCATGAACTCCCTAGACTCCTAGAGGCTATGGGGGCATGGCCAGTGGCTTCACGGCTGCTGACTTTACAGCTGGGGGTGGCGCTTGTGCTTCTGGTTGGATTGCAGAGCAAGGTAGTATCATGGGGTACTGTGCTGTATCCCCCACTCGATGTATGGTGGTGATTCTTGTGGTGTTCTGCTTAGATCCTGGCATAGCACCACACATATTATACCTTAAGTTACATTGGCGATTCCACCAACCTAGACAGGACTATATCTATATTCATTACCGTAGAACCCTCCAACACACCACTCGTACACAGCATATACTTTCCTTAACTCCACATATCCCCCAAACTAAAGTATGTACCTATCGCAAGTTTTATCTTTGTATTTTGCTGTACCCATGTCCTAAGTAATAATTACACTCTGCACTTACCTACTGTTTGCCACTTCATGTGTCACCTTAAGACAATAGACAAAATATGTAAACTGTACACGTGTATCTGTTTTATGTATAAGTTCTCCCAGTAAGTTAATGACCTACTGCACCCCTAAAATGGATAATTATAAGAAGCCTGAAATAATAGCCAGATACTGGCATTTTAATATGCAAAGTATTAATTAAGTAATTAAGAAAACAGATCAGCTAATAAAGGTCTTATGAATGGTCATTATGGATTTCGAAAAGGCATTTGACTAGTTCGAAATTTCAGCGGTTATGAAAGCAATTAGAAAGCAAATATATATTGTAGGCTTTATAATATATGTGTATAACGATGGGACGGCAACTATAAAACTTCACAAGCAAAGTGAGAAAATGCAAATATACATGGGGCTGAAACAATGACACAAAATATATATGTGTGTGTGTGTGTATGTGTGTGTGTGAAATAATTGAATCATAATTATGCACCGACATACATATTATCTATCCAGAGCTACTTTGATTTGCTTAGATGTAGATGCCAACTCCCTCTCCCATTTATCTCATTGCCGATGTGTGTAAGGATAAAGGTATCATACGTACAACAACGGTGATAATTCACTGTACATTTTTCATTAAGATGATGTAATAATTATCAAGCACAGTAATGCTACTAAACAGCTCAAAACGTCAGTGTTCAGGAAACATTGAATACAACTGCAGTTAGGGTCAACAGTCTGTCTATGTTAAGCTTATCATCTGATGGGAGCTAGAACTTAATAAAATGTCAATGAAATGAAAGATTTATTGCACTTTTTTAATTCGAGGTTTTCTTAAACTGAGTCAATTGCCTGACGATAGGAAGAATCAGATACAACTATTGGTTTCGCTTTCAAATTGTTAATATACTCTAAGTGTTCAGCTTCGATACATATTTTTAATGATAAAGGTGTCTTGATTGTACAACCGATCAACATAGTATTTCACAGCTCCAAGGATCAATCGAGTAGGCAATTGGAGGTAATGATTATAGTTAGGTTATTTGTTTGTCATAAGGACCACTTCATATAATAGAAATTGGGCATTGTAACCAGCCCCATGTGTGTGTGTGTGTGTGTGTTGAAATTCAGTCTCGAAAAATATGAATGGATTATGACGAAACTAGCTCAGTATCTTCATTTAGTAATCGAATACGTACCATTAACTTTTGTTTAACTTTAGGTAAGGCTCCAGTCCCCCCAAGTCCTCATCATAGACAACCTAGAGTTTAATTTCACGAAATTTTGGCATCACACCAAAAACACACTATTCAATTTTGAATAATATTAAGGGGAGGGTTTTAGTTTGGTCTCTAGATATCCATCAAGCTTAAGATTACACCCCCTTGAGGGGCTCAAGATAAATGTGTACATTTTTCGCTAGAAAAATTTCCCGGCTGAAAGCCGGTTCCTCTTAAATTACAGGCTCGCTATCGCTCGCCAGGATAAAATCGACACCTAAATGGCACGAAAGGTCTTAAAATTGACAGAAATGGGTTGAAAGTTCTTAAAATCGTCAATTTTTTTTTTTTTTTTTTTTTTAAAGACCTCCGTCTACGTATTGTGAAAAACCTGTTATCCTCCGGCAAATTGTGGGGTTGAGTGAGTGAAGGGGGGGGGGGACAGTGAATGAAGGAGGATGCATGTTTTTCATAATACGTGTTGCTAGCCCCAAACGCGCGCGCAACTGTGGCTTTCAACCATCCGACACATCCCCTTTTATTAATGTGCATCACACATGTTACATACAAATAAGGTTTATGTTTTGTTTTACCCTACTGTGGAAAGACTACGGATACACCACTCCTGCCGGGGCCTCACGCAGTGGCATGACCCAGTCCTGTCGAACTGAGCTCATGACGCTGGTGGCATTGCCCCGGAGGATAGCCATCCCTAGCCTTTGCTTGAGCCAGAGGGTTTCCCGGGGTTCTCCTGAAACTTCTGATTTTACGGCCTATTTCATTCACCATCTTAAGGGTGGTAGGGCCGAAGACTCCTGAAGTTTCGAATGCCAGGGGCTCGAACTGATGAATTCTGGCGATGGCTTGATATTTTTCTCGCTTTTTATTTTCTGCTATCCGGGCGGCTTCACCTGCTTCGTCAGCGTTTCTGGCGGCGTTGGTTGTGGAGAAAGTGTCAACACATGTGGCATCCCACACGAGGCACCGGCCATTCTTGTAAGAGAAAGTGGTCATCCCATCTGGCCGTTTGCCGTCTTCTCTGTGAAGTCCATGTGGTTCGAGGATTGATGCACAGTTAGCACTCTGCAGGGCCCGTTTTATGACATCATTTAGTGCAGAGTGTCTTGGCAGGCGGCCTGCGTTGTAATTACATGACAAGGCATGGTGACCTTGAGCATCCATCCTCCCATCACACTTGCAAGTGTGTGGGTGACAAACTGCCGCACCCACTCTGAGCGCGATGGCGACCCGGAGCGCTTCAGCATCCAAGTGAGTTCCAAGAGGTGGGATGGGGATGGCGTGTAACCACAAGCCACTCTCCGAACGGGCGGCTGCCTGGAGGCGTGCTTTTGCAACCTGGTCTGCATTGGTTAGGAGATTTTCTTGAGTTTTCTTCGCCGAGATGGTATCCCACGCTTTCTGCTTGCTCCTGGAGGTACCCTCAGGCTCCTCCTCTACTCCTGTACTTCCCTTCCCGGTGTTAATCGCTGCTGTTACGTCCCCATTAAGTGTCATTCCGGGTTTAGAATAAAGGATGGACAATACGAGGTCGTTGGTCGCGATGAGGGAAGAGATAAAGGCTGGGGAGGCAATATCCGAGGCTCTCCGTATGCCCAAGCCCCCGAGGCGGACAGGAAGGGTGGCTTGTGTCCAGGCCCGTTCTTTAAATTCCACGTTGGTGATGCTGGTCACTGCTTCTCGGATTATGCTGTCTAATTCTTGGAGGCCGCCATTGTTCGTGTAAGTCATCGATGTGCGCAGGAGGTATTGGAGTTTTGGGATGGAGAAACAGTTCTTGAGCAGGGCCAGAGCTGAGTGGGCATCGATGTGTATCAGGCGACTCACGAGACGTTGAAGCTCCTCCTTTTTAACTTGAAGTGCTAGTGGGATTGCTGCCAGAGTTAGTGGGGAACCTAATAGGGTTTGCTGGTGCTCCTGAAGGATCTTTACATCTGGCAATATGTTTCGGAACAGGGCCTGAGTCTCTTCTCCTTGTTCACGTGTGTGGTTGAGGAGAACAAGTTCACATTTGGTGTCATTTATCACTAGCCCGGCCTGGCCGAGGTCAGTTATGATGTTATTTAGGTCGGTTAGAACGTTCTCTACTGACCCACCCAAAGGTTGCATCGTCCAGGTACCATACATTCAGCTCTGACCTTACTTTGTTAGCTGCTGCATCCACCCCTATTGAGAAAAGAGCAGGACCACCTGGATCTCCCTGCTGTAACCCGGTCTCTGATGGGATTACCGTCTCGCCAAAAATCAGGATTGAAGGTTTGGAATAAGCCTGCCAAAGTAGGGGGTACAGAGTGGGGATGTGTTCTTGAGCTGCACGGAGGAAGACATCCCTGCGAATGCTGTTGAATGCGTTCCGCATGTCAATCTTTAGAAGCACTCGTTTTTCTTGGGCTTGGCTGAGGTAGGTGCAGGTTGCGTGTACAGCAGCTTCACACCCCCCTGGAGTTCCGAAACCTAGTTGAACTGGTCTTAAGTGTTGACCTAGGCCATTCGAGAGTGGTTTCAAACCCACCTTTGTGGCAAGGCGGCGGAAGGTGTTCCCTACTGCTATTGGGCGCACACCGCCATCTTTTTTTGCCAGTGCACAGAGTGATGCCCGACTGTGCCACACCCCAAAAATAGGGGTGTGGCACAGTCGGGTACTTCCCCTCTTAAAACCATGTTGATGAATTTGGTGAGGGTTTCCAAGAGTGCCTCCCCAGCAGCTCCTGATCCCTGACCCAAGAGGCCTTTGAGGTGGGCGGGTCGGATACCATCTGGGCCCGCGGCTGAGCCTGCTGGGAATGAAGTCACTGCGGCGACCACCTGCTCCTTTGTGACAACTAAAGGTTGGCGCATCTGGTCATTTGGGGCAGGGGGGAGGTTCAGGTCCCTAGGTGTAGGTGGGTGCTTTTCTTGTAGGGCTTCAACAACTTCGGTGCCTTGACCAGCAAAACCTTCTGAAGAGGACAACAGTCTGACGGCCCCTTTGATGTCACTATCCGCCAGCTTCACAGCGACCCTCTTACGTAGCTGTTCAGCCTCTTCCTCTTCCTTCTCCTGGTGCTTCTGGGCCCTGTTTGGTTGCTGTTCGGGCGGTTCCACCAGTTTGTTTCCATCCATATACTGTGCTACTTGACGTTTCACTCTGGTGGCTAGTGAAACCTGAAGATGGTCTTGTATGTTGGTTCTGGGTGGTTTTCGGAGGGCCCCATAGAAGAAACCCAGGAGCCGTGCCCATGCGAGGGGTGTCTTGAGCTGTAGGGCCTGCTTTATGATGGTTGTAAGGGCCTCCGCCACTTGGATTCTGGCTCCTTTAGGTACCCGGGCAAGGACCTGGATCCGCGCTTTCCATTTGGTCACCAGTTGGGTCAAGTCGGCGACCGGTGTTGCCCCGGTTGGCTCTGCAGTGGGCCCTGGGCATGCGAGACATTTCCAGTTTGGTTGTTCTCCTGATGTTTTCTTTGTCAGCTTAGCACAAGATAAATTAATAGATCTAAGACAGCCGGAACATTTTCGCGAATTCTTTCTTGCATTGGTTGTTCCGCACTTAAGACACTTAGTATCTGCTAGGCCATAGTCTTCCAAGATTATCCGTTCCTCTGCCTCTACCAAGCCGTCCTCCTGATCTTCCCGTGGTGCTTCCATCTCTACCATGTCTCCCTTGTTTCAGAAACCCCGGGAAATCTCTCCTGGCAAATATCTAGATTATTGCTGTTGTTATTAATGTATAATTGGCTGGATGCATAACAGTTCACTTATCATAGTCGACCTTTCTGATGGGATATGTAAAAAAAAAAAAAAAAAAAAAAAAACGTCACATATCATAGTCAACCTTTCTGATGGGCAATTGGCCTGCTTCTCCTAAAGCTAAGTGGTTAAATGTATAAATCCTCGGCATTGGGCACCGGTACAACTAAGAGATCTAACTGATTGAAAGGAAGCACGCCAATTATATCCTATGATTACTTACACTGGCGACGCCACCCTGATGTTGAGTATTAATGAATGCTTAGGATATTAATAATGCTGTCAACATCAAGATAGGGAGAGAGCCAGATAGTGAGCGAGAGCCAGGATCTGAGTGGGTAACCGGATCTAGGGCAGCAGTTATGGAAAAATTATTAAATTGTACAAAATGTTAAGAGAGAGAGAGAGAGAGAGAGCAGGGGCGGGGGCGAGGGAGAAAGAAAGCGAGCTGGAGAGGGGCTGGCCTGGTTGGGTATGAAAGATGTTAGAGGAAAACAAATAACTAAAATGATAAAAAGCGATCTGAAGTTATAGATAACCAAAAAAATAATAGCAATGAGGCGGTTAAGTGCGGTGATTGAAAGTGGATGGAAAGATGTTAAGGATAAAAAGGAGAGAGAGAGAGAGAGAGAGAGAGAGAGAGAGAGAGAGAGAGAGAGAGAGAGAGAGAGAGAGAGAGAGAGAGAGAGAGAGATAGAGAGAGAGAGAGAGAGAGAGAGAGAGAGAGAGAGAGAGAGAGAGAGAGAGAGAGAGAGAGAGAGAGAGAGAGAGAGAGAGAGAGAGAGAGAGATAAATGAAAATGGACCTTGTAGCAAGTATTTCCTAAATGGTTAGAGAGAGGGAAATGAAAATGGACCTTATAGCAAATACTTCATAAAGGTTAGAATTGTTTGAGAAGTTGAAGGACCGAGGGTCAGGTCCTTGGGGTAGATGGAAGATGAGGCCTATGGTGGGGAACCATAAGGGTGAAACTGCCTGCCCTATAAACGGTCACCTCACTCACCTTGTGGTCACTGCTGGAGGTTTATGGTGCCTGGGCAGGGCTGGGCTAGTGCCTGACGGCTCCTTGTCCCCTCACTGATACTGGTAATAACACTCTCAAGATTAAACTAAATATGCTTTGTGGGCGATGTTTAAACAAGAAACCAGTTCTGTTTACTATGTGCCGAAACACCGTATCATCGCCGATCTTCTGATACGTATATGGGTCACTCAGTCCCACGATACCCCTCCGAAAATCCCCTCTTTTGAGGAGCTCAACCGACCCGTGTGCTCTCACTGTGCTCTCACTCACACTCTATCAAAATAATGGGGCGAACGTCTTACAATTAGAAAAGCAATGGGGCTAAACATGAGGGAGAAAGGAGTCAAGAAAAAACTCCCTCAAGTGGAAATCTCCCCTTAAGAGGTGCAGTCACCAATATAATTATATAGTAGTGTGCAGCGCTTATTGGATTATATAATTATATAGTAGTGTGCAGCGCTTATTGGATTATATAATTATATAGTAGTGTGCAGCGCTTATTGGATTATATAATTATATAGTAGTGTGCAGCGCTTATTGGATTATATAATTATATAGTAGTGTGCAGCGCTTATTGGATTATATAATTATATAGTAGTGTGCAGCGCTTATTGGATTATATAATTATATAGTAGTATGCAGCGCTTATTGGATTATATAATTATATAGTAGTGTGCAGCGCTTATTTGATTATATGTTTTCGCCAACTGCATACGGAAGATATCCAAGAGACTTAAACAGAAATAGAAAAAGCTTCCCATGTTCCATAAAATATGTACTCCAGCTTTGGGAAATAAATATTTCTCATATATCATTCGATAGTTACACCTTGGTCCAAATGACCACCAGGTGAACCATTACTTGATATTCCTCAATCGGATAACTGTTAATTGTCTTTATTAGTCCTACTGCCGCCATGCGATCGTACTCTGACAGGTCCTTCCAAAGATGAAAATAATAGTCGTGAGGTAGCTAGAATGAAGCAATAACTGGCGTCATTTGATTGGAAGTGTTAAGGGGACAGTGGTTATTTTATGGGAGTCTAATTATATATATATTAATTTATGTTTTTAGTTTCCTCCCTAGACCTCCATCAAACTTACAAAACATCTATTAGATCCCCCTTGAGATTAATTTGTACATTTTTCCGTAGACAAATGTCACGGCCGAAGTCCGGTTCCTCCATAATTACAGGCTTGCTATCGCTCGCCAAGAAAAAATCAACACCTAAATAGCAGGAAAGGTCTTAATATTGACAACAAATGGGTCGAAACTAATTGGGCAAACATCTTAAAATATGAACACTAATGGGGCTAAGCATGAGGGAGAAGGAGGTCCAAACATTAAAAAAATCAACTAACTCTCCCTTAAAGTGAGCGTGGCGTAGCGGTAAGCGGGCGTAAACACCAGCCGCAGCAACAGGGTGTGATCAAAACACCTCGACCGGCCCCCAGTGGAAGAAAAGAAACTGACGAGGAAGAACGAAATAGTGCAAGAAAAGAAGTTGATAGAGAACAGGCAAGGGGAGAAGGGTAATGATGACGGATGAAGGCACGAGTGAGAAAAGGAAAGGAGAGAGTTAGCTTGGGAAAGGAAAGGGGGGAATTGAAGAACGAATTGCGTGAAGAAAAGGAAACGATTTACACATTATGGGTCGCACGTGAAGGCCAAAAGTCACGAATCATTCGAGATAAATACAGTAAGAAAGTTAAAATGCTAGTGACCCCAACCGATTTTGAAAATTTATTGAATATTAAAATTTCTAAGATCCAACATGCATTTTCTGTTTTGTATTCTGGCTATTATTATAAGACGATTTTATATTGGAAGGTTATATGATAGTCAGGGGGTTACTTGAGATATTCTTTACCCTAATAATAAACACAGACCCTTCTTAAATTGCATAAAATCGTCTAATAATAGCCAAAATAAACTATCAACATTCGTCATAGTCTTCAAAGGGTTAATCACGTTGATGAAAGAGTGATTATATAAGTTAGTGGAACATACGTTATAGTTCATTTTCACATATTGGTTCATAAATTGCCAGTAAGGGAGTAATTAATCTGATCGATCTGCAACTAATTAATTATTATTCTACCCCATATCAATTGCCGGCAGCTTATGAGGGGAAACTTGCTTATCAAAAATATTGGAGGAGTGTGTGTGTAACTTCGAGTCCAAGATGTTTTTACTATGCTAAACACAATCTGCTGTTGGTACCTGGAACTAACATCCAAAGTAGCCAACTGAAAGGGTTAAGTGTTTGCTACCCGACCCCTTTGAATGGTAAAAAAAAAGAATCTGTATATGGACTTGATGTGGCCTGTCTCATGGGCGTTGTCAAGGGTATTAAAGAGTGATTTATCTGTGTCTGTGGTGGCATGTGAGAGAGAGAGAGAGAGAGAGAGAGAGAGAGAGAGAGAGAGAGAGAGAGAGAGAGAGAGAGAGAGAGAGAGAGAGAGAGAGAGAGAGAGAGAGAGAGAGAGAGAGAGAGAGAGAGAGAGAGAGAGAGAGGGTGTGTAATTAAATTATATATTTGGTACACAACACCCGAAATGAGCGACGAATTTAAGAATGTCAAATACCATGAGTCAAATAGTGAAGACAAATCATTTCAACAAATAGAAGAAATATAATCAATTCGATAGGAATATAAAATAAATACAACAAAATTGCTCAAGGTAAAACTATGGAATCGATTTATATATAAATACAAATAGTGTATAATAATATGTTTGTTCATGACTGCTCTCAGAAAACTATCCAATATGCATGAAAGACGAACACAAAAATAACAAAATGAAAACTAAAATATTCCAAGAATAATCTACAAAACTAGTTGCGTAGAAATAAAGGTTGTCAATAAGAGAGAGAGAGAGAGAGAGAGAGAGAGAGAGAGAGAGAGAGAGAGAGAGAGAGAGAGAGAGAGAGAGAGAGAGAGAGAGAGAGAGAGAGAGAAAACTAAAATTGTATATAGAGAGCTACAATACGAACAAATAAATCGTAACTGTCATAAGAGGGAATGGATGGGAATAAGAGGGCCATCATAGCTTAAATATATATAAATAAACCTATGTAGGAGGATGGGCTACGATAAATTAATCGTAATAATAAGATAAAGAATAATGGCATTTTAACAAACACAATTATATTAGCCTTTGTTGAAGTAGATATTTAGGTTATGAAAAGAAAGGAAGGGGAGAAAACGTTATAAAACAATCTGAATTAGGATATAAGGGGTTCATTATAAAGTTCATTAGGGAGAGGTAGACCGAATGAGAGGTGGAAGGATGGAGTGAGGAAGTACATGAACGAAGGCGGTGCTGGTTGGGGGGAGGGGCGTCGACTGACTGGGGACAGAGGTGCACGGGGGCGGTTCGTTCGTGGCCACCCCTTCGGGGATCGCGGCGTCAGGCAATAGATAGATAGATTATAAAGTGAGTATGATTATATTTTACATTGTATTTCATTGAGGTGGAATAATAGGTATATTAATAAACGATACTAATTTCATTGTGAATGTTAGACTGGATGGGTAACAAGAAACTGGTCACCTTATTAACATTATTTGATACTTTACAGGAAGATGGGAAAGACATATTTCATCGTAAAAAGGGAAATATAAATAACTTATGAAGTAACTGAAGTAGGACCACTTGATAAATGAAAACAGAAGAATAAGATTCACTTATGCAGGAGGTTTGGATAGGAATAACAAACAGAAGTAATACAGCAAAGTAAAGAGCCTATTTGTAACGTGAGACTAGTGATAAAGAGCATGGATATAAAAGTAAATAAGAATAATTTGTGTAGGAAATAATAGACAACTTAACAAATTAAATTCAGATTAGCTTACATACAGTATAGAATGGGGCTACACACAAGTACACACCAATATACATAGCCTAAAGAAATGGTTTATATAAAGACCTGGACTAGGATATAAACAACACCAACAACAACACCACCACCACCTACAACAAGAACAACAACAACGAAGGGGTAATGACAAAAACATAAGGGTAGGGTGGTTACCATGGCATAATAATGATAATCGTAATGACACAAACATCAACCTATATAAAGAGTTGGAACCTAATAAAAACTCCATCGAAGGGGGGTAATGATGTGAGTGTGAGGGTAGAGGGAGGGTTGGTATTGATAGTGACAGCTGGGGTTGTCACTGTGTCGGCCTCTCTATTATAGTCATTTATCTATGTGTGTCAGTAGGTGTGATCATCAGGGTTAGGTGGAATGGTGTGTGTGTGTGTGTGTATGTGTGTGTGTTCAGTCGTTTATGTAGATAAGCGTGTGTCACAGCACATGTACAGTATGTGTATATACTGTAAGTGATCAAAATAGTTTGTGTGACTACGAGTATGTGTGCCTGTTTGTGATTGTGTCTACGCACTCGCGCGGGTGTGTATGTGAGCTTTCAAACGTATTCATACCCAACGCATGTGTACATGAATATATATTTGTGTGTGTATGTGTGTGTACTCACGTGTATTATTTTGTACATTAAAATATGTAGGACGGTATTCCTCCAGGATACACCATTGGTGCCATAATATTTGTTATTATAGGTGGTGTACTGCATAGCATAAAATAACAGTATAAACTATGTAAAGCAACCCTATTATACATTTATTGATCTCCTAGTTACACCATAGCTACAACATTATCTTAGCTTACCCTGGTCGTACCTAACCTAATTTATATTACGTAACTTAATCTAAACTATTCAAGTTATATCAATTAACTTTAATATATTTGAGCCCCATACTATTTCATATTGTAATCATTCTTTACAATTACTGCAGATGTAAGAACCTAAATTATTATTATTTTTACAGGTAGAATGTGTCCGATGTATTGGGTAATCATCGCTTTAATAAACTTTCATTAACTCTTACTGCAGAGCTTTTGATCAAAGTTGAAATTTTGTGAATTAATGCATTAGACACATAATTTACGATTACTAACACTATATATATTTTTGTTTTGTTTGCGCAACAATCAGCATTTCTTTATATAGTACAGAAAATTATCGTAAGCAAGAGTGAGGAGTGATGAACTAATACTGTTAATTAAGGGGGGTATTTTTCTCTGGACCTCCTTTCTCCTTAATGTTTAGCCCCATTATCTTTGAGATTTTAAGAATTTTGCTCCATTAGTTTGGTTATTTTAAGATCTTTCGTGCCATTTGGGTGTCGATTTTTTCTTGGCGAGCGATAAAAATCCTGTAATTTATGAAGTGCCAGCCTTCAGCCAGGACATTTTTCTACCCCCCCCCCCCAAAAAAAAAGAAAAAAAAAGAAAAAGAAAACAACAACGTACACATTTATCGCGATGGGGGTGGTCCTGGGGGTATTTTTAAAGTTTGATGTAGGTCATGGGAGGACACTAAAAAATAATAATAAATAAATACATATATGAATAAATAAATGCCCATCTCCCTTTAAGAGCTTTGTCCGGCAACTATATATTGGAAACTTGATCCTGGAAAGATTTCCGGGATATTTTGTAAACTGCTATCGGAAATTAAACTAAAGGTAAGTTGTAATATTCGGCAGGGTTGTTATAAGTCGTTTAAATATAACTTACAGAGCAATATTGCTGGAAATAGATGTCAGGTGACTCTTGGGGACTCTAGGGAAGAGCGGTAGATCCCTAGTGCATGACATTGTGTCGTCCCTCCAACACCAACAGTCCAACACACACACATCACCCACATATTCATACACGTCACCCAAGCACATACATCCACATACACGGCTCCTACTCACAACTTTACTGTACATGGCCAATACTCTACACCACCGCAATTGGATATAATGGTTTGATAATTTCAAACAGTGGATCTCAACCAGTGCCAAATCAACTAGGGCCAGTCAGATCAGTGCTATTATTAAGTACTAGCCTTACTTGACCTAACCTAACCTAAACTTACTATTTGAGAGCTACTGATTGACATACACTATTGGTGAATTATTCGGCAACCCCTCCTCTCAGTATTCCAGCCGTAGGTTTATGTAATTCCGTGAGAATAGTGAACCTTTCTAGATTGAGAGCGAATACAGTACAAGACTAAGTGTGTGTGCACTCCAATATTTAAAAAAAAATAAAAAAATATAAAAAAACATTATATAATATATATATATATATATATATATATATATATATATATATATATATATATTAGCGTAAATTTAATGAGGTGCACATGAAGAAATATATGCATAGATTGATATATAGCTAGCTGTACAGATACTAGTTCATAGATAGATAGAGACAGACATATTGATTGATAGATGGTTAGACGAAGCAATGACAAACACAAAATGCCATAACAAATGCTAGAATAATAATACAAATTTTACGTGTTAATGATAATGCTAATTTCCATCAAAAGTTCAGCAACCTGTACTTTCCCATAGGCGACACAGAAACCATCCCAACCACAGGAAAACCGCAGAAGGTTCAAACAATAAATAAAAACCAACGGAAAAAACACCTCACCAGTTAGCGACTTCTCTTCTAGGTTACGTGTTCTTTACTTTGTTTAGATTCACACTAAGCTTTCATTTTGTTTATGCACAGCACAAACCTACATGAAAGCGAATCCGAGGAGGATGCATACCCAGCTCACAGTTAACACTACCGCGCAACGTAACGGGAGTGCATCCATTAGTTCCAGCAAGCATGAATATTTAGCTTTTTAGGTTATATATATATATATATATATATATATATATATATATAATATATATTTTGGGGGTGCGTCCCAGAAAGGGGAGTGAGAAACGGGGGCGACATCCAATGTTAACCAAATGTTAAATGTTAATGCACTTGCATCGGGTACTAAATGAAGGGATTGGTTAAGTCTTATCGAAATGCATTCATTTGTTCTAGAATTATTATGCAAACAGACAGACACAAGCACACAGGACACAAATATGAACAAATAATACCTTGCTCTTCATGCGTAAGGTAACACACAAGGTAATTATAGTTGTGCAATGACAGTAATTAGTCGAAATGTCTCTGTAGATTGAATTTATTTATGATTAACCTGGAAGTTACAGCATCAAAGATAGTCATGGTTTTAGTTTTCTTTCATTTGTCAACTCTATCTAATAAATATATTCTTGCAAAGGAAGATTATCGAGGCAATTTATATAATACATCCACTCAACAAAGAGTGTTAAGCATGGTTCACACATACAAGAGTCGGTGCCCGAGTCCAGCAAGTGTGTGGAAATTTTCAGATTCGGCCATGACTCGGGCATACTCTTCGTGACTCGTGTTACACTCGATTGAGTCGTATCGGTATCGGAGTGTGTCCTGGGGACTCCTGACATGGCCTAGAAATTTCATGCCTGCATGAAATTTCTTGTCCCCATCAAGAGTCCGAAGGACACATGTGTAGACACGTGTCAACACGTGTTGACTATTGTTGACTCTTCGTGACTTGTGTTGACTCTTGTTGAACTCTGCATAACTCTTCGTGACTGACTCGTGTTGATTCTTGTTACACTCTTGGGTGAATCGGGCACCTGTACAATGGGGGCCACTATTGGGAGCACTCTTCGTGACTCTTGTTACACTCTTGTTGACTCGTACAGACTCTTTGTTTATTGGCCCGGAAAATTTACCGTTATTTTTCAAATGTCTTCAACTCGTGTTACACTCTCCGTGACTCGTACTGACTCTTGGATGAACACGTACCGACTCTTTTTGACTCTTGGTGAATCGGGAACAGTGACCTTACTCAGGCTGGTTCTTGCCAGAGTCACGAAGATCCACAAAGAGTGTCACTCTTCGCTCACTCGTACTTGGCTCTGGCGCCTACTCTTGAATGTGTGAACCAGGCTTTAAACTGCAGCAAAGATGACATTTATTATTCCTTTCAGTACGAATAACATCTTTTTCATTTTCTTCTGGCTAACATTAGACGATTTTCAGACAAGAAAGGATTTCTCATAATGAAGAGGCATATAATTGTTCCGAATATCTTCCCCACTACATTGATGCAATTTTTCTTGTATTCTGGATAACACTTGCCGATGTTATTATACAGTATATACGCCCAGGAAAGGTATTTCGTTCTTCAAGAATTAATGTGTATAAATCATTATACTTCCTCGGAGACCCTCAATTTGGCTGAATACACCAGACTCTACACATGACCACAAAAGAAGGTTGGAGTGCGAATATAGCCTTTAATGACAAGATCAGACATACTCTATTTATAATTTATATAAATATATTCGACTAAGTACTGTATTATAGGCTAATGTATAAGGTGGGTGCACTGGACGTTAAGACAGTAGGGGTTATTAATCAGACTCATTTCGTGTGATATGTAGACATCAACGAGTTGCGACCAAATTGTTTATTCAGAAGGGTCTTACTGTATGTTACCATTGGATTTTCACATCGTTCCTCTTTGGACGATACTTAGAAAATTACAAATGGTTCAAGTAAATTATAAATCCGTCTATTCACTATTGGGAAAATGATTTGAGTGTTCTGACTAGATAAGATGTGACTTATTTCGTTGCCAAGCAGTGCCTTATACTAAATAAAACAAACTCTCCAAATATACAGTATAAGGCTATTTTAAAAACAGTTGTATTATTGGATTATATATATACAGTATAGTCCCATGCAGTAATATGAATTATTCAGAATTATGCTGTTAAATTCCGATCTCCAAATATAGACCGATCAGAAAAGACTAAGCTAATGATATGACACTTATTAATCGATTTGAACACGGAGCTACGGGTAATCTTTCAAAAGGGAATCGTGTATTGCGAATAATATATAAAATACAAAATAGCATTGACAAGGTTTATTATACTAAATGCTTAGCATACATATGAATACAACACACATACTGTACATGGTTTGGAGTTACAACAAAACAGAATTACCACCAGTAGGCCCTATGTTGATTTTGTTGGCATATTAGGTCTGTTATACACAAAACACATATCCTTTTAATTTTGTAATGAATTCATTAATATAGTAATTTAATAGTGGACCAAACTTTGTCCACTTGGCAATGAATCTGCTGCTAAATGCAGTCCATTATTCCAACTAAGTTATCTCCCTGAAATGACTGCAAAAGCCTTGTAGGATAATACCTATTATTTGTAATTTCTTGTACCAATTTCTCTGCTTTGCTATAATTATTTTAATTTGACTCAATTTTGGGGTTTTCTATCTATATTGCATTGGCTCCTAATCACCTGTTTCGAATTATAAGATCTGTAAGGTCAGTATAATTTTATGTAAATCTAATGTTTCTCTCTCTCTCTCTTACTGGGTTAGAAAAGAGGGTAGGGAAATAGTTTGGTAGAGGAAGTCAAGTTTCTCTCTCTCTCCGTCTCATACTTATTTACTTGTAGACTTACTAGGATAGAAAAAAAGAGGGTAGGACAATAGATTGGTAGAGGAAGTAAAGTTTCTCTGTCTCTGTCTCTCTCTCTCTCTCTCTCTCTCTCTCTCTCTCTCTCTCTCTCTCTCTCTCTCTCTCTCTCTCTCTCTCTCTCTCTCTCTCTCTCTCTCTCTCTCTCTCTCTCTCTCTCTCTCTCTCTCTCTCTCTCTCTCTCTCTCTCTCTCTCTCTCTCTCTCTCTCTGTGTGTGTGGTGTCGTGTATATACCTTGGCCTGGTGGTGGTGGTGGTGATTGTGTGTTGCCGGAGCCTCAACACTGGTACCCGACACCTCCCCTTTGTGTGTCTTCCAGAGTAACCCCCTCCATCCATCATGCCCCCCAGCACCAACGACTACTACCACTACCCACTAAATGCCCCCCACTACATGCCCCCCACACCAACCACTACTACTACCACTACCCACCAGGGAGGAAGGGGGGGGGGGGGGGGAAGGTGTGCAACTAGGCTCTCACCAGTCATACACTCGCTTGAATTTTATCAGAGACTTATTAACCCCTTTTATACCGGCGACGTCTTTTTCATTGTATTCTAGCTACTATTAGACAATGTTATTCAGCTTAAGAAGGACGTGTGGTATTTAAAAGGTTGCAGACTATCTCAATTACTCCCTATAGCTACCATATATCCTTCCTAAGCTGAATAAAATCGTCTAAATATAGCCGAAATAAAATAAGAATGACGTCTCCGGTACAGAAGGGGTTAAAACTTTTCGTTATTTAAATGTATCCATAAGATAAGAGAGATATTTTGTATTTATTGCGTACGGTATTGCTTGTACTAATAATTCTTGATGTTTATAGTTGCAAGATAAGATACAATGAAGAACGAGGCTAATAATGTTATATGAGTAGTTGCACATATAGGAACAAACCGTCTCGCCTGGCTGACTCTTTACATACAAATACCAATATATATATATATAATAGGTTAGGTAAGGATGGCAACAATTGGTTATGCTATTTGTACAAATTGTTATAGTTGTGCTACATACAATTACAATCAGGAATGGGGGGGGGGGATGCTTGGATAACTTCGCAAATAAAACTAAATTACCCTTAACCTAACTTAACATGACCTTAGCCTAACCTAAAGAGATTTTGACCAAGCCTAGCCTAGTATAACTTAAAGGAATTTAACATGTCTTAACCTAGCCTAACCTAACGTAATGTAACATATTCCTAGTTAACTTCAACCTAACCTACTCCTCAACTGAACCATAACCTAACCTCAGTCACACCATAAACATAGCCTAACTTATCCTCACTTAACCTTATGTCGAACCTAACTAAACGACTTGACATTTAACATAGATTGAGTATTTGTAAATAATTATCCTAGGTTCTCTTTACCCACCAATATCACTCCATCCTCGACCACTAGCATTTCCTATAATAATTCCTTCTCCACAGCCAATGTCACCACTACTATTGCCATTGTAATATCCCTCCCTCACCATCAACTCTACGCATTCATTCCAACATCGATGTCAGAAGTACTCCACAAGGTGCCTCCCCCAAAAAAAATATCAACCAGCAACACCACCGCTTCCAATAACATGTTAATCCATCCTCCTTTTAGTCCATTACAAGCTCTACCGACCCAATCATCACTCGACCATCGAAACCTGAGACCCACTTACATAGTCTTTCCTTTCTCCAACTACATCACCATCATCACTACAACATCGAGGCCACATAATATTCTTTCCCATAGTTTCTTCATCCTTTACCAACTAACTGCAGCATTAACTTAACCATCATAATTTCATCAAGGCCAGGAGTACATCACAAATGCCACAACTAATTCCACCTTTAATCCCCATTATTACCAATTTTCTATCGACGTCTAAGTATCTCCAGCATGGTTCTTCCCCCACCAACAAAACTCCACCAAAAAGCTAGGTTGTCCATTGTCGAGGCGTTCATCTGCCGTTTGGAGCCTGTGGTGGGTAGTTCAGGTTAGTTATTGAGCCTGGTACATAAGGGCTACTGCATATTAACTATGCTACCATAGTTTGCTTCCTCGTATGGAACGTCACGAATGTCCACTAAATCCTGGTATTTATTTACTGCTAGGTGAAAAGCGGCACAGGGTGTAAGGGGACTGCCCATCCTTCTCGCCTCGCCCGAGAATCAAACTCAGGACCTTTCGATTAGGAGTTGATTGCGCTGCCATTGCGCCAAAGGTCACCCTAACCTCACCTTCGAGGTCTATATTTTGCTCTCCTCCCTCAACCAACTCCACCGCAAACTCCACCGTCAACTCCACCACCAGCACTATCACACCACCATCGACGATTACAAACATAGACAAAGGAAATATATATCCAAATTCACTCTGGAAATTTCCCTACACAATTATACAGTATACAGTACACGCTCCACCAACCTTCACTTCCAATACTATTTCTGCTTTATTGCCATCAAATTTTTCCCACATAAAAATTTCTCCACTGCTATCACTATCAAAGCCACCACTCCACCATCGACGTCACATTTTACCCTGCAAAATGCATAAATTCTCCACCAATTCCACCACCAACTCCATAGCTACATTCCCACCAACAGCACCCTCAACTCCAGACCCAGCACTATCACCCCACCATCGACGTCTGAGGTCCCCAACTCCATCTCTCCCGGGTGAGGGCTTCGTTACAGTTGCATAGTCAATCCCTGCACGAGCCAATCAATTCATCTCCTTAACAGTGGCACAACGAAGCGTCTAATAAGCAGCTAAATGGCATCAACTTCTCCGGGGGGACCTGCCACGGAAAGAACTATGGTCCCTGGGCTCGGGGGTGGTAAGGGTTAGGGTGGGGGGCTAAGAGGAGCCACCCTTGCACCAGTAATCAATCTAGCGTCAATTTCGCTGGCCATCCATCAAAGCTCACAGGCGGTGGAGCTTGGAGACTTGGAGAAAGAGAGAGGAGGAGTGTTCCAGGCTCTCCTATATGGCTGGGTATGGAGACTTTCCCATCATTTAATTTGCTTTATTATTTCACACTAAAAGTGTTTTATATTCAAATATATTTTAAACATATCTATGTTTTGTTTATCGGAAAGCTATTAACACTCTATATATATTTATCGTTTATGCTTGGCAACTGGGGGAGTGAGAGGAATGGTCAATGCTGTTCTAAATGGCTTGGCTTAGAAAAATTATCGCTGTATAATATTTACCTTATTGTTTCATACGTGATATATATATATATATTGTATAACTGTATATATATTTGTTCTTTATGTGTATGAAGGAAATGAAAGGTGCCTGTAACAAGCTTAATGTCCCCCCCAAAGTTGAACGTGTGAAAAACAAAAACAAATTCAAGGTACAAGTCTCTGGACACACGGAGCATGAAGCAGTTCAAATCACAGGATGAGGGAAAGACAGATTGAGGAAGAGTTCCAGTGCTTACTTGTTGAGTATAAGAAAGACTGGGAAAATCCTTGTACTCTTGGGTTAGAGAGTTGGATAGAAAAGCGGTAGGAATGTATTGAAAGGCAGATGCCCCTACTCTCCGTAAGGGAGGGGGTATACACTGAGAAAGCTCTGAAGAACATAAATTACTGTGATAGCGGTAGAAGAGTGAGAGAGATGCAACATTGCAGCGTGTAGAGAGATAATGCCATCTTGTTATTGACTCAATAAGTAATATGAGGAATAGTAAAACATGACCCGTTTAAGATATTTCGAACAGAACGCTGCTCCAACTGCTCAACCCTCCCCTTGTATTTACATCCAGGGGTCCTCAAAAATGGCTACCACCCAATTTCCGATATTACTTTTGGCATTATCCGAAAATACTCAATTGGAAGATATGAACGAATCACTGCCAACTACAGTCACTCACGAGTTATTAGACCTCATTTTATATATGGATATATATAATGCATACATATCCAGTAAGATTAATTCATGATCATAATTTACTATGTATTAAATTATACATACACTTATACAATCATTAGGTAGAAACAAAAGGCCTATCATTTGTTATGTTCAAACTCTCCCTCCAGACATAGGTTTTCTATATTATTCAGATTCAATCAATCAACACGATGAAGTCTGAAGGTCTTATTCCAGAATACAAGTCGGATGATCATCTCGATGTACACTGACTTCCCAGACCAGCGGAGCTCTACTGTCCTACTGTCATCGATTTAGCTAGATGTGCTCGACTTTTCGAATCTGCATTGCCACTCTTTCATTACCTAGACTCGTCCCCTCTGTCTTCACAAACTCTTGCGACACCAATTGAGCTTCTCACTCACTAGGTAGTGACTTCCATTAAATATTTTGATATAGGAATATTCACACAATGCTAATGAAATGGAAACAGATAGGCTGTTTTCTATGGCGTGTGGGTGGGCTTTGTGAGAGTGTACCGAAACTAAATATAGCGTACTATATTCTTTATTAACAATTTTTTTCCATGGCATATCGAAGTTTGAAAACTAGACCTTAGCGTTACCAGCTAAGTAATAATAAGAACACTCCCCCACACTTATCCTGCTGGATATAAACTATGATGGGAGGTATTTTATGTTAGCTATGAACTTAGCCTAAAGACCAAACAATTGTGATGGGTAAGAAAGCCTTTTGCATAATCATATGACTTACGCTTTGCAATATCTAATGCAATTATATACAATATTATATATAAACACATTACAAAGTCTTTATTTCCATACTCAAGAACTGTATTTTAAAGTACGCCACACGAACTTTTGTAAGTGGGTGTGATAAGTGAGGAAAGGGTAGATGATGAGAATATAATCCTAGGGAACGAAAAGGGGACAAGGGCAAGAGACATGGAAACAGCAGTAGACTCGGGCTGCTAAAGTTTGAGTGATTGAATGATTAGCGAGCGACTTTGAGTGATGGATTGATGGACCGTGGTTGTAGAAGCGACTGAGTAATTGAGTGAAGCGATACGATGATTGATTAACCCATTCAGCGGGATGACGTCCGTTTTTATAGTCTTTACGGGTGCACAGCTACGTCTTTACGCGCGCCTGTATCGGAGATTGAAATGAACCCCAAGGTCAAATAACGATTTAGTGTAGTCTACAGTGTCATTAACTGTTCAGTTCTGCTGTTCTGCACTTCTTAACCCCTTCAACACGATGACAGCTTTTTACTTTAGATTCTGGCTAACATTAGACGATTTTATGCAGTTGAAGGAGGACCTATGTTATTCAGAATGTTTATTGAAATCGTATTTTTTTTTCTATGTGATTGAGGGAGGCAAAAGGCATAACTGCCTATAGCGAGTGCCTCCCCCATAGTTGAAAGAGTGACAGGGCCAAAATCAAGGGACGTTCGAGCCAAAATGCCTGGACACACGGAGTTTGAAGCAATTTAAGTCATAGGAAGAGGGAAAGACTGATTCTGGGAGAGAGTTCCAGAGCTCAGCTGTTGAGTAGAAGAAAGTTTGAGAGTAACGTTTCACTCTTGGGTTGGAGAGTTGCACAGAGTAGGGGTGGGATTGAGTTGCAAGACGGGTACCACGTGCCCTACGTAAAGGAGGTGGTATGCACTGGGATAGCTCTGAGGAACACTGATTATTATAGTAGCGATAGAATAGCGAGAGAGATGCAACATTGCGGCGGAGAGAGAGAGATTGCAGAGAGTTGGTGAGTGGACGGGAGTTAATGATACGAAAGGCCTTCCTTTCAACTTTGTCTAGGAGAGCGGTGTGAGAGGAACCTCCCCACACATGTGAACAATACTCAATACAAGGGTGCACTATGCCCCTGTACAGAGCAAGAAGCTGTGCAGGGGAAAAGAACCCCCTAAGGCGGTTGAGCACACCCAGCTTCTGGGAGGCTGCCTTAGCAAAACTGGTAATATGGTCCTTCCAAATGAGAGCAGAAGAAAAAGAGACACCAAGAATATTGAGAGAAGATGAAGGGTTGATTTTTGTATTGTTGAAGAATAAGGGATAGTCCGCTGGGAGATCCTGACGGGTAGATAGATGGAGAAATTGGGTTTTGGAAGCATTAAAGTTAACAAGGTTTTTTCTGCCCCAATTGGAAATAGTATTTAGATCAGAATTTAAGAGTTCTATGGCTTCATTACGTTTGTCGTTGAGGGATTGCTGGCTGGGGCGTTTTGAAAAACTAATGGAGTAGTGTAAGGTTGAGTCGTCTGTGTATGAATGGATGGGAATTAAGGTACAGTTAAGGAGATCATTTATAAAAATTAGAAAGAGAATAGGAGATAGGACAGAGCCCTGAGGAACACCGGAGTTTATAGGGTGAGGAAGTGAAAATGGCCGTCCACAACCGCGGCTATGGAACGGCCGGAAAGGAAATTAGAGACAAAGGCACAGATGGAGGGATAGAAACCGAAGGAGGGTAGTTTAGAAATTAAAGATTTATGCCAGACTCTATCGAAGGCTTTCGATATGTCTAGTGCAATAGAAAAAGTCTCACCGAAGTCCCGAAAGGAGGATGACCAAGAGTTAGTAAGATATTAAAGAAGATCACCAGTAGAGCGACCCTTAAGGAAGCCATACTGGCGATCTGAGAGCAGATTATGAGAAGAGAAATGCTTAAGAAATTTGGAAGCAAGAATAGTTTCAAAAACTTTAGAAAGACAAGAGATAAGAGCAATTGGACGATAGTTGGAGGGTTGAGAGCGGTCACCCTTCTTTGGGACAGGTTGAATGTGAGCAAACTTCCAGCATGAAGGGAAGACGTTAGAGGATAGACAGAGACGAAAGAGTTTGCCTAGGCAGGGAGTCAGCACGGAAGCACAGTTTTTGAGAACAACAGGAGGAACACTGTCCAGACCGTATGCCTTATTAGTGTTAAGCCCAGAGAGGGTAGAAAGTACATCTTTAGAAGAGATTAGGATATTAGGCATAAGTAAGAGAGAGGAGGGCGGCGAGGGAGGAATAGCACCGGAATCATCCAAGGTGGAGTTTCTAGCAAAAGTTTGAGCGAAGAGTTTAGCTTTGTCAGAGGAAGAAGTGATGGTTGTGCCATCAGAGTGGGAAAGGGGAGGGAAAGACGAGGAAGAGAAATTGTTGGAGAGGTTTTTGGCTAGATGCCAGAAAGCTTGGGAAGAGCTAGAGTTGGATAGTTCAGTGCATTTATTATTGATGAAACCCCTATGAGTCCTAGAGGTAGATTTTAAGGTAAAGAATATCCTCTAATGGTAATCAGAATATGATGAAAACTAAGTCATCGTGCTGAAGGGGTTAAACTATGGAAACAAATCGATTGAATAAGGAAACAAGTTGGGAGGGAACTGGTGAATTAGGATGGAAGGGATCTGAGAAAATAGGGTGAAAGATAACTATAGGAACATAAGAGGGAACTAGGAAACAGGGTGGGAGGTAACTAAGGACACAGGTTCGGAGGGAACTAGGGAAACAGGTTGGGAGGGAACTAGGGAAACAGGTTGGGAGGGAACTAAAGAAACCATCCACATCCTCAACTCAACACACCACACCCCATCCTAATCCATTCCAACCCCCATCTCCTGCTCCCCAATCCCCACCCCCACCTCACCCATCCCAACCCCCAGCCCCTCCCTCACCCCCACCCCCACCCCCTCCCCTCACCCATACCCCCACCACATCCTCGTGCAGCAGCACCCAACATACATCGTGCACATAACATTAATATTCTTCAACTGAATATAGATGGCATCAACACAAAGAAACACGAACTCTCACACTTCATCAAACAACACAACATACACATTGCCATCTTACAAGAAACAAAACTCCGCACAACACAAAAAACACCCACATTTCATAATTTCACCACCATCAGACAAGACCGGGCTGTCGGCGGGGGCGGTGGACTCATCACCCTGGTACACAAAGAAATATCATGCATAGTAACCAGTGTACAAACCAAATCCCTCCTCCCCCCAAATGATAACACAACAGAAATACAGTCAATTAAAATACGCACTGGCAACAACTCCAACATAACCATCATAAACACATACATCCCTCCCCAAACATCCCCTACAGTACCAAATGAATACAGACCACACTTACAACACATCACAAACACCCCACACACCCCACACATCATCCTGGGTGGTGACTTCAACGCCAAGACGTCGGCCTGGTTTGTCGACAACCCCGACACAGACAGAGGGCTGGTACTACAAAACCAAACCGATAACCTCATCATCCTTAACGACATCCATCAACATACCCATATTCCTCACCAAGCCCTCTATAACCCATCATCTCCAGACATCACCTTTTGCTCCCCAGAACTCACCCCCACAACATCCTGGAGGGTGGTCAGAACCTTAGGCTCTGACCACCTCCCCATTATTATCACCACCAAAACCAGACTCACCCCAGCTAGCCACAAACACACATACACCAATTATAAAAGAGCTAACTGGGAAGCATTCACAAATGAGACAGAACAACACTTCACAACTCTAAACAGTACACTCATCACTAACATCAACAATGCTGTACACATACTCAATAAAACTATCCAAAACACTGACAAGAAACACATTCCAAGAGGTAACAGAAAAAGACACAACCCCAACTTCACACCAGAAATTCAAAACCTCATCAGACAACGCGACATACTGAAACACTCCCCAGCACCCCACACACAAGACATCACACAACAAATTCAAGCACTCAACACCCAAACTAACAACAAAATACAAGAACAACAAAAACTAAATTGGAATAACTTCCTACAAACACTTGATCACAAAACAAACCCTAAAAAACTCTACAAAACACTAAACAGCATCACACTTTCCAACAGCAACACAACACAATCACATGCTGCAATCACAACAACAGACTCTACTCCTTCATGTAAACAACAAGCAAATACTCTCATCAATCACTTCTCACATGTCAGCCACCTAAAACCTCACAAAGACGACCGACGTGTCATCCGACGTAAGAGACAATTCCCCCACAGACCCTGACTATACACCCTTCACCAATCACCAGACAAAGCATATCATCAACAATCTCAAGCACTCACCCGCCTGTGGCCTAGACAACATAAGCAACATACACCTCAGACACCTGGGACCACAAGGAATACAAGCACTCACTAACATATCAAACTACAGCTATTCACACAACACAATACCAGACATTTGGAAGCATGGTATCATCATCACATTCCCCAAACCCAACAAAGACCCCACGCTACCCTCCTCGCACCGCCCCATCACACTCCTTTGCTCCCCCTCCAAAGTCATGGAACGCCTAGTATTACAACTAATTACACCTGACCTACCCCTAGCTCCAACACAACATGGCTTTAGGCCACTGCACTCCACAAACACTCTTCTCACAGACCTTACACAAAGAGCTTTCGACGGCATCAACTCAGCTAGACCACCACACAGATCACTATTAGCCACACTCGACATTAGTAAAGCCTTCGATGCCATCCCCCGCCACAACCTAACAAACAAAATCTACAACACAAACATGCACAACAACACAAAAAGGTGGCTGGCCAACTTCCTAGCAGGCAGATGTGCACACGTATCTTTTGCCGGTCAGTCATCTAAAATCAGAAACTTTCCAAACGGAGTCCCACAAGGATCCGTCCTATCGCCCGCACTCTTCAATCTGTACATGCACGATATAACTACACCCAATATGCCCCAAATAAACTTAGCCTCCTATGCAGATGACATAAAACTCACATGCACACACCATGACCCAAAAAGAGCAACAGATCTCCTTCAACCCTATCTCAACACACTACATGGCTGGTGCACTACAAACAGACTTAATCTAGCCCCAGCCAAATCCACCGCAACCCTGCTCACAAGTTGGACAGGAGAACACGAATACATCCCTCAACTCACCATAAACAACACACCCCTAACACATACACACACACCCAAAATCCTAGGAGTAACATATGATACTCATTTGACATTCAAACAGCACACCACAAACATTAAAAAGAAACTGACACCCAGACTTAACGCCCTCAGGTCACTTGCTCACACAAAATTTGGACACAACAAAGAAACTACCATCACAGTATATAAACAATACATAAGATCAGTGATGGAATACGCAAGCCCAGCCTGGGCTTCTAACCTAGCTGAAACACATCATAAGACCTTACAGACTATTCAAAACAAAGCCCTGAAGATCATTACAGGCTGCACAGCTACTGCACCCACAGATCACCTACATCAAGAAACCAAAATCCTCAAAGTCAAAGACCATCTGGACATGAGAGGCACTCAATTCCTGGCAGCAGCCTCCACGAACCAAGACCACCCACTAAACTACATGGCAACACACCCACAGACACCAAGAAATATCAAAACAACACCCAGCACACGGTATCACACACAATTATTGTCCTCTCTCCCTCCCTGCCCACCCCGAACCAACTTCCAGAAGCACATCCATACTCATATCTCTCACCGATCCATCCACTCACTCACAGACAACACGCAGCTGCATGCACGACTTCCCGAAATCCATCCTTCCGAATCCTCCCTTCCTCGCGAGGACAGAGTCCACCTGGCCAGGCTGAGATGTGGACACCATCCAGCTCTCCTGAGCTATCAGAAGAGACTGGATGACTCCGTTGTCGACGCCTGCCCGGGATGTAACACAGCACCCCATACCATTAAACACATCATAGAAGACTGCATTTCACACAACCACTTACGCCAACAACACACTCAATGAGAGCTCTGTGGGAAAACCCGATCGTGGCCATGGCCTTCCTCAGGGACTCGGGGCTGTTCGGCCAGGCAGCTTAGGGAACAACAACAACAACAACAACTAAAGAAACCGGTTGGGAGGGAACTAAGGAAACAGGTTGGGAGGGAACTAAGGAAATAGGTTGGGAGGGAACTAAGGAAACAGGGTGGGAGGGAACTAGGGAAACAGGGTGCGAGGGAACTAAGGAAACAGGTTGGGAGGGAACTATGGAAACAGGGTGGGAGGTAACTAAGGAAACCGGGTGGGAGGGAACTAAGGAAACAGGTTGGGAGGGAACTAAGGAAACAGGTTGAGAGGGAATTAAGGAAACCGGTTGGGAGGGAACTAAGAAAACAGGTTGGGAGGGAACTAGGGAAACAGGGTGGGAGGGAACTAGGTTAACAGGGTGGGAGGGAACTAAGGAAACAGGGTGGGGGGGAACTAAGGAAACAGGTTGGGAGGGAACTAAGGAAGCAGGGTGGGGGACCAGGGAAACAGGTTGGGAGGAGACCAAGGTAGGAGGTAAGTAGGGAAACCGGGATGAACAAGTGCTTCTAAAGATAGACATGCGGAATGCGTTCAATAACATTTACATGGATGTGTTTCCTCCAAGCAGCACAAGAGCACATCCTTACTCTATACCCCCTACTTTGGCAGGCTTATTCCAAACCTTAAATTCTTTCTTCTGGCGAACTGAAGTCCCATCAACAACCTGGTTACAGCATAGAGAGATCCCATTGGTCTTGTTATTTTCTCACTTGGGATGGATTCGGCAACTAACAAAGCTAGGTCAGGGTTGAATGTTTGATACCTGTATGAAGCTACTTTGGGTGGGTCTGTAGAACAATAGGAGCAAGGAGCAAGTGTAAAGCGATTAGAGAGCGGCTTGTAGTTACAAGCCATACCCATCCTATCTCTTGAAGCTCATTTGGATGATATATAACGCTCAGGGTTGCCATCACGCTCAGATTGGATGTATCAGTTTGCCACCCACACACATGCAAGTGATGCATGCTCAAGGTCACCATACCCTGTTGTGAAGTCACAGTGCAGGTCGCCTGCCAAGACACTCAGCACTAAATTATTGATGTCATAAACCGCAGAGTGCTAACTGTGCATCAATCCTTGAACGACCTGGGCTTACAAGAGATGACGGAAAATGGCCAGATGGGATAACCACCTTGCCACGTGTGTTGACACTTTCTCAATGACCAACATCACCAGAAATGCCAAGGAAGCGGGGGAAGCTGCCCGAATAGCAGAAAATAGAAAACGAAAATATTAACAAGTCCTCGCCAGACGTCATCAGTTCGAGTCTCTGCTGTTCAAAACATCAACAATCTTCTGCCCTACCACCCCCAGTATGGGGAATTAAATTGGCTTCAAAATCAGAGCAGTTCCAGGAAACCCCGGGAAAACCTCTGGCTCAAGCATAGACTAGGGATGGCCATCTTCCGGTTCAATGCCACTATGGTTTAAAGCCACAGTTGCTTGCGCATTTGAGGCCAGCAACGCATATTATAAGAACATAATAAAATGGAAGTCTGCATGAAGTCGATTGGCCCACACAAGCTAGATCCCTCGCACACCCAACCCCAATGAGGTAAAACTGTACTAAAAATCCAGGTGGCGCTGGGGGTCTTATTCAAATGACTATCGTGTGTGATGCACCATCGAGGTGTTTTGAGGGTTTTCGTGATTTAAGAGGTTTAATACAGTTCGCAACTATCTATGACACATAGTTGTGTAGTATATTTTTACTAGATTAATAATATGATGGTTATATACTCGTTAATGCAGTGAATATATAATTATTAACATAATTTGATACATAAATATCAGCTTCCTGAACAAGAAATTTAATTTCATCTAATGTGGTGTAATAGGCTGGGCGAAATCTTAATACTCCTTGAAGTATTGTATTTACTTCCTTTTTAGTTACTAACAAATACGTGTTTCAGTAGAAATTGGCTGAACATACGGTATTATATTCTGTAGCTGTAGAATTTGGCAGGTTGAATGTCTGCGCCTGCGCACTATAGTTTCTTTCCTACAAAACAAGCTATCGTGCTCTTTTAAGTTACCAATTTATAATCCACTATCAAATCGGGCAGCTAAATATGTTACCGGCTATATTTCTTATTAGACCAGTGACAGGAAATCAATCAATGTGAATCAGAATGTCATAGAACACAGAGGCAGCAAATTACATACGTGGAGATGCAGGAAATTCGAAAAAGATGAGGATTTTTTTTTTACAACACTGCCTTTTCCACGGGCGACTGTTTAGGTCGTCAGCTGACCGCGGCGGGATATATATACACAGTATTGCCAAGGTCTTCTTTTGTTCGCACCATTGGGCTAGTTAGGATTCGTTCAGAAGCGTAGATTTGCAAGTTTCCATTTCAAACGATATTATATTCTTGATTTACAGTGTGATGGGGTGGATAGCCTCTGAAGTATTATCCTAACTAACTAACATTGAGGAAAGCGGAATTGGGCTGGTTCTATATACTATTAAAGTTGTAGAGGTGTCGAGTGTTGAGTAGCCTATAGCTAGGCTACATTTCATACAAACGTTCATCATGGCTTTCTGTTGGTTGTACCAAGGTCCATAGATACATCAGGTCAACCCACGGGGTCGCTCAAAGTCCTTATCCGCGCGCATGACGTCAGAGTGTTGAAGGGTGAAGGGGTCACCAGTTTCTTCCCGCTCATTCTCAAAATCACAACCGTTGGAGCAGCATCCTCCGGTTTCTATATCTTCGTGCCGTGAAAGTATAACTTCGATATTTTATAATACAACAGTGACCATAATGCCGTGTGACAGTGTAGCTCTGCTATTGTAAGTGAACAAAATGCCGTTATACTGTGAAGTTGTTGGGTGCAAGTCTGTATTCATTAAACAAGGAAATGTATCATTCCATCTATTTCCCAAAGATGAACAACTGAGGGCCAAAGGGACTACATTATGTGGTAAAAAAACCAGTTACTCCACAATGTGCAAGAAACTGCGGCAAACATTTTGAATCAAGTGCTTTTAAAAGAAACTTGAAATATGAACTGCTACGACTACCAGTACCACACAACCAAATAAGATTTCAACCTGGAGCATTACCTACTCTACATATGCCTGCCTCTGAAAGTGAGTCCATAAGAGGCCAGAAGCGCTTTAGAGATGAAAACGACACACAATTGCAGACACCTACGACATTATGACACCCAACAATGATTTTTTTGAGCAGCTAAAGCTAATGGAGAATATATTTATTTGTTATCATGGCAAAATAGAGTTGAAAGCTGGAAAAGACTCATTAAAATCATTGTGCAAAGAAATTGTTGCTATGGTGCCTTTGCCATGGGAAGTGATTAGTTTGTTTGTAAAATGTCGAATGTTCTTTAGAATAAGAATTTTGAACAGAAACATGAATGCCAATGATCCAAGAAAAACTAAATCTAAAATGTCTAAGTTAATGAAATAAGTGTGAAATAATTGTTGGGACTTATTATATGGTGTTTTTATAAGACTAATTATGAGGTGTATTTATAAGAACATACGAACACTTGAATCTGTAGAGAGCCGACTGGCCCACACACGGCAGATCCCTTTCTGCAGACTCCCGCTTTCTTATGTTCTTATGTTCTAAGTTCTTCAAACTGTTTTCATATTAATCATTTATATCAATTTCACCACACCACCAAACTCCTCCAATGAAATTAATGAAATCATATATGTGATCCGCCAGGATTCGAACCCGGGTTATCACACACAGATTATTGACACCTTAACTATTGTCATATGTCAGATTTCTAATATTATGGAAAATGTGTGTAATTCTGCTATGTGCTCGCTCCAAAGAATCAATGTCCATTTTGTAATAAAATCACCAAACTTGAACTGCATCATCCATATGGTTTATCACTAATTACAAGTCAAGTTTTAAGATATCATCAACAATTCTGTTAATCACACTCCCTGAAATGAACCAGAAAATCATGTTTGCATTGTTACGAACGCTAATACATTACACTGTTTTCTATGTTTTAAATCATTGCCAACAAACACAAAGCTTTTTCTCACATTCTGAGTTTTATAATTTCATATTAGCTAGTTTATATTTTGCATTTGCATTAATCTTCCCTATCCTTAATAGCTTGCATTTGTTAATATTAACATTTATCTACCAATTTACTGACCATGTACTGTATGTATAAGGCTAATTTTCATATGTATTTATAAGGCTAAATTTGAGATATATTTATATGGCTAATTTTGAGAGCTTCAACATCAAACTAGAAAGGCATAAGTACGAGATGAGTTAGGTGTGAGAGGGATCTGGCTTGTATGGGCCAACAGGCTTCTTGTACTCACGTATATTATGTTATTATTATTTTGCAACCTGTCCAATGTTCTTCATAATAACCTTACGGAATCTTACGATGATACTGGACGCACGTCTTGTCAGTGCTCTAAGTCCAAATCTTCAAAATTTAACTTTAATAGACACATGTATATATTAATAAAATAAGTGTGTACCGAATTTTGTGAAATCCTTATCCCGCTTTGTGCAACCTAGTTGTAAGAAGAAATTAGAACAATAACCAATACCTGGATTTGCCCTCTGACCCTTGACCAGTGTGGACGTCCCCAGTGACTGCTAGTGTACCGGTTTACCCTTAGTGAGGTCCTAGTGAACTTTCTTAGTGATGGCTGTTGTTGATGAGTCTGCTGTCTCCTCCCATACTCTCCAGCTTTGTCTTGCTTTGCAAGAAAGACTGGAGAGTGTGGAGCAGGAGATTCAGTGTCTCAAAGATGAAAATTTGGCCTTGAGACTAGCTATGGCGGAGAAGAAGTGTGAGGCTACAGGAAGTGTTCCCAGGGATCGTGAAGCCCCTTAGACAGTGGTGTCAACTAGTGCAACGGCCTGCAAGCTGAACCGGCAGCCACTCAAGACCCACAACATCTTCAGCACCTTGGCTGATGAGAGTGATGGCGAGGAAGTGGCGATCATCGAGGCAGTGAGGGGGGGGGGGGGGGGGAGTCTGCTGCTATTGCTGCAACAACTGCTGCTAAACGCCGACAAAAGGAAAAAGCTAAGTCTGTTTTCATTGTCGGTGATTCATTGGTTAGATACCTTGGCAGGGCAACAAACACTCAGGTTGGTAAAGTTGTCTGCGTGGCTGGTGCCGGAGTCTGGAGGGTGGCTGAGAAGATAGATGCTGTCCTGGAAGTGAATGGGGAGGACCCCATCATCTTCCTCAATGCAGGGAGCAACGATATATGGAGATGCAGGACTGAGGAGTTGCTCTCCAAGTATCAGGAAATGTTGGAGAGGATCAAGGAAAAGGGTGGAGTTCCTGTGGTAAACAGTATCCTGCCAAGAAGAGGGGTAAGGAAGGAATGGTCCTCCAGGGCTATTGGTGTAAATAGCCGGCTGGAGAAGTATTGCAAGGCAAATACTATTCCATTCCTGGATAACTGGTCCCTCTTTTATGGTAAGGATGAACTGTATGCCCAAGATGGAGTACATCTCTCTCGACTAGGAGTTTCGACCTTGGCCAGCTCACTCGACAAGATTGTTGCGGGATTTCGTTAAAAAAACCTGGGTGTGTAAGTAAAATACTGTATCCATATGGAGCAGGTACTTCATGTGACAAACCAGTGAGTAAAATAGAAATAATCAGTCAAGATAGTGCGGATATAGTGATGTGTAATAGTAGTATCGATAACACTACACATGTAACTGATAGTAAAGATGAGAATACTGATAGAGTAGAATTTCCGTCTAGAGCTAGTAGTTCAACAGGAAATAATAAGTTAGCTAAACACAATAGAAAATTAGTTGCAAATAAAAGTAATAGGTTGAGGGTATATTATTCAAATTGTAGGAGTTTATGTAACAGAATGAACGAACTTAGTGCACTCGTTAGCACAGAAAATATAGACATAATAGCGCTAACTGAAACGTGGATTAATACAGAATCTAGTCATTTTTTAGCAGAACTTGATATTCCAGGATATAGTTAGTTTAAATATGACCGAACAAGTAGGAGGGGCAGTGTTTATCAGGAGTACATTAAAAAGATGTATTAAATCAGGTATTAGACTAATAATGATAATGAAAGTGTTTGGGTAGAGGTTCACGAAGGTAGTGAGACCATAGTTATTGGAATTATATATAGACCGCCTAATATGAGTAGAAATGGCGGAACATCGTTATGGGAGAAAATTAAAATAGCATCAAGGTTTAGCAATGTGTGCATTATGGGGGATTTTAATTTTCCGAACATTGATTGGCAGCACCAAATAGGCGACTCCGATTCAGTAAAGTTTATTGAGGTACTACAAGATAGTTTTTTATTTCAATTCATAGATACGCCGACTAGAGGTATTAATATTCTTGATTTAGTTTTCAGTAACAATGAACATATGATAAATGATGTAGAGATTGGTGACCACCTAGGAAATAGCGATCATAAATCTATTTATTTTAATATACAATGGACAGGGAATGCTAAAGAGAATACGACACTTATCCCAGATTTCAGAAAAGCCGATTATGGTGGGCTAAGAAGAGACTTAAGGGTGGACCCTATTGTTAAGCATTTAAGTCAGGATATGCCAGAGTTAAACTTGCCACCTACATATAACCAGTTTATTGCTTCACTCCACAATGCTCAAAATAAATATATCCCTATAAGAAGATTTAGATAACCGCAGAACCAACCAAAATGGATGACTAATAAACTAATAGAACTTATAGGAAAAAAGAAAGGAATATATAGAAAAATAAAGAAAGGCGAAAATCATCTACATATATACTATCAGACTATCAAGATAGGTCAAAAAGGAAATCAGGAAAGCAAAAAGAAATTATGAAATAAGGATAAGGATAGCCAGTGACTCAAAACATAACCCTAAAGCTTTTTACCAACTATATAAATCTAAAGTTAGAGATGTAATAGGCCCCCTAAAAACTTCAATAGGAGAAATAACAGAAAATGATTTAGAAATGTGCAGTACATTAAATAGTCAGTTTCTTTCCGTTTTCACTAATGAAAATTTGGCACAGATTCCAGAAGTCAATAGGGTATATAGTGATAGTATAGAAAATATGTTAAGTACAGTTAGTATAAGTAGAAATGATGTGCTTAAGGAAATTGACAGACTGAAACCTCAAAAATCGCCTGGTCCTGACGAGGTATATGCTAGAGTATTACAAGAATGCAGAGATGAGTTAAGTAGGCCATTTGCATTTTTATTTAACAAATCTTTAGAAACAGGTTTAGTTCCAGAAGCTTGCAAATGTAGTTCCGATCTTCAAAAAAGGTGATAAATCGATAGCATCCAATTACCGTCCCATTAGTCTCACATCAATCATAGGAATGTTGCTAGAGTCTATTATTGCTAGGAAAATTAGAAGCCACTTAGACAAATTTAACTTAATACATTCTTCTCAGTATGGATTCACTCAGGGACGTTCTTGCCTTACTAATTTGCTTAGCTTTTTCTCAGAGGTATATGAAGCAGTAGATAGTGACAAGTCATATGATATTATTGATTTAGATTTCAGTAAAGCTTTCGACAGAGTCCCTCATGAGAGATTGATGAGAAAGGTTGAGGCACATGGAATAGGAGGATCGTTGTTGGGATGGATTAGGTCATGGCTAATTGGTAGGAAACAGAGAGTCAGCATAAATGGTACCAAGTCAGAGTGGGGAGCAGCCAAAAGTGGTGTCCCCCAGGGATCGGTATTAGGTCCCCTGTTGTTTCTTATATACATAAATGACCTAGATTTAGGTATAACTAGTAGGATAAGTAAATTCGCAGACGATACTAAAATGGGGAGATCAATTGATTCAGATAGCGATATAGAGTGCCTCCAAAGGGATCTAGATACCTTACATGAATGGTCAGTAAATTGGCAGATGAAGTTTAACATTGACAAATGCAAGGTATTAAAGATAGGGAAGATGCAAACAAATGTTAAATATAAACTAGCTAATTTAGAATTAGAAAATTCAGACTGCGAGAAAGATCTAGGTGTGTTTGTTAGCAATTATTTGAAGCCTAGAAAACAGTGTATAAGCGTTCGAAATAAGGCAAACAGGATTCTCGGGTTCATCTCTAGGAGTGTGAGTAACAGAACTGCTGATGTTATCTTAAAACTTTACTTGTCATTAGTGAGACCCCATATGGATTATGCTGTCCAATTTTGGTGTCCTTATTACAGAATGGACATAGATTCATTGGAGAGAGTACAGCGTAGAATGACAAAAATGATCCATAATATTAGAAATCTTCCGTATGAAGAAAGGTTTAAGAAATTAGGTTTACATTCGTTAGAGAGACGCAGAGTTAGAGGGGATATGATAGAGGTGTTCAAGTGGGTTAGTGGGATTAACAAAAGGGACATGACAAATGTACTAAAGCTCAGTGATAGCGAAAGAACTCGTACCAATGGTTTCAAATTAGATAAATTTCGTTTCAGAAAAGATATAGGCAAATATTGGTTTGGTAATAGTTGTAGATGGGTGGAATGGACTACCAAGTGCTATAGTGGGATTAAAAACGGTAGAGAGCATTAAGATAACATTGGATAAGCATATGGACGAGAAGGTGTGAAGGGGGATCAGCCGGGTTGGGCCAATCAGCGCTCTGCAGACCCCCGTAATCCTGCGTTAATCTCTAACCGTTTTGGTAAGATGATCCTCAGGGTATTAGAGTGTTGAGCCTATAATTGGGCTTTGTAATTGGAGTTGTGTGGGACAGGGATCTGCCTTGCTTAGGCCAATCGGCTTTCTGCAGACTCCCATTTTCTTATGTTCTTATGTTATGTTCTATAAATTAAACCTGAAAATAGTTATCCCATTTTGTATATGGTAAATATAATATTATAATATTATAATAGTAATATAGTAATAGCCTACATTTGATATGAAAATGATTGGACCGGGTAAACAAATATACAAAGTATTATAAGCTTGTGACAGTGTATAGGCGGGAAGGTGAAGGTATTGAGGGATCACAGTCCAGATATTGTGCGGACTGTGTGACGGATAAGCCTTTACAACGTCTCGCAGCTGTTAGGGGGCGGAGCTAAGCAGAGCGGCGAGCGTATTCTCTCTTTCTTTCATTTGGTACAACAGTGTGACGTCACTGAGCTGCGCGTGGGTTGGCCTGATGTATCGATGTATCTATGGACCTTGGGTTGTACTATACATGTATGGTAGCCTATGTGGTGGTGACTGAATAGCCTAATTAAGTGATTGTTTGTGAGGGGGGATTGGGACATTGATGCAGATTTGATGAGTGCATGATTGTGATAATAATGTATGTGGTATTTCATTAATATTTAAATGATGTGACACGTAGGCCACTACTCATACAGTAGGTTATATGGGACTAGTCCTAGTTATATTTGGGGAACTCATAGGATCATGCATGCATGACTGGAACAAGACCTCACAGGCTTCACTGTTCATTGTGAAGCGGTGAATGTTAATGGTGGGGTCACACATTCACGTATATTGCTCCCGTCCGGCGTATCGCCAATTTATGTAAAGACGCGAGTAGTTTCTGCCGTTGAACGCCCGTTCTTCCAAGTCTATTGCACTTCCCGACAGACGTAGCGTAACGGGGCCAGTGTTACGTCAGACGTAATGGAGTCGTATTGAACTACGTACGTGTTTGCGACGTGCGTAAGCATAGCCCCGTTCGACCTCATGGGCTGCACGATTTGCGGGAACACAGGCCACGCCCATGCCACGCCCCCTCAAGACCGGCGTAGCTGAGGCCGCACATCTTGGGATTTGTTAGGTCGTACCTGGACCGGTTCTGGCCAATCGTAGGCACACCCCGTCTGACCAAACACAGACAAAGACAGTCTTTGTCAACCACGTAGGTCTGGGTTGGAATCTGGGAACTACAAAAGGGCAGGAATGGCCACACCATTCCCATTCCCAGTCTCCTTCATCGGCACCATGAACAACATCGAGGAATTCATCCTGGAGGAGTAACATCGAGGAATTCATCCTGGAGGAGTAACCCGCTGAGTGCCAGCCAATTTTGACGGTGTGCTTCTGCCAGTGCCAGATTTTTTTTTTTTTTTGGCTAAATCTATTAAGTTGGGAGAGAAATGGTAAAAAAAACACTCCCCTCGCCAGAAATCAGGGCCCCGATGGTCCCGAAAGTAGCTGAAAAGACACTATAGACTACAGAGACTTTTATGGTATCGGAATGTAAGGGTGGGAGGGTGGTTTTGGGGTTGGTTGAGGGAAGGTAGAAGGGTAATTGACTTGTGTTACACATATGAAGCCGATTGGTGAGGTAGTTTCGCCACCACGGATTTTCCTTTTTTTCCTTTTCTTCGTACGGATACGCTAGAAGTGGGTGGTGGGAGGCGGTTGGGGGTGTGGTGGGGGGAAGGCAGAAGGGTAAGAGACTTGTCACACAAATATGGAACCGATTGGTGCAGTCGTTTCGCCGCCACAGATTTTCCTTTTGTTTTCCTTCTGACGGGACCGACAGTCAGCGAGTGGGTGGGAGGAGGGATTTGGGATTTTTGTGGTGGGTAGCCTAAAGGGTAAGGTACATGTGGTAAAAATATAAAAGCCATAGGTGCAGTCGTTTCGCTGCTACGATTTGTTTTCGGCAGGGTGCAGAGGGTGGCAGGGTTGGCTTGTTGGTTGCTGCTCCGGTGTGGTGAGAGGTGTGACTGGAGGGTCCCTCGCTGGTCCCGTTGTCCCCTCGTACAACGGTGCCGCGTCTTCCCGCCAACCCGCAGTGCGGCGGTTCTGCCAGATGCGGCCTAACTAACGTATACTTCCACGTTCGACTGGAACTTTCTACAATTTGACGAGAGCAGCTCTCGTCTGACGGGGTAGCTGCTACGTCTGACGAGGCTGCTCTGGTCAGACGGCCGTGGTGGCCAGGTCGGTCGTAAATGTTCCCGTCTTTTGACATACGTGAGGGCGAGCCACGTTCTTGATTCAACTCGAATCAACAACCGCGCGGCCTTGGCCGCACCCACAACATTCCCGACCAACGTGGGCTACTCGTTTCTACTCGCGCCATGCGTGAGTACCCCCCCCCCACTGGCCGTAATTTCATTTACGTTTTGCGTATTATGCCATTACGTTTTACGTAATCGGTTGCCAACTACCAATATACCTTCGTTTACAACAGACGGGAGCTGACGGGAGCAATATACGTGAATGTGTGACCCCACCTTAACCAGTACAGCCCCAGTGACGCGTCTGACGCGTCGGCGATGTATGTAATGCACAGCCCCAGAGACGCGCCTGACGCGTCACCCTAATTGCGCCGACCGTAACCTCAGGTGTAGCCACTCAAGAGGGCTCAGATTTGTATGGGAACTGTGTACGTATCCCACGCAACCGTGCCGATGGTTGAAAACTCTCAAAGTCCATGTGCGTGCGTGCGAGTGCGCAATAACCTGTTTTTTTGGGATAATTGCCTTCAATTTTTTACTCCTGTAAAATCCGTTTTCGGGGGCTCTGTAGGACCATTTTTAAAGCTTTTTGAGCGGTTTTTCGTGGTTTTTCCTTCATTCCTAACCCATTCACTATTGTTTCTGGAATAAAACCATTTTTTGAAAACCGGCCGGGTTCTGGTGCGCAAACATTACAAAACTAGCCGGGGCTCCACGGGTTAAGGCTCTCAGCCTATGCCCGAGAGGAAGTAAGTTGGAATATAGAAAAAAAAAAAAAAAAAAAAAAAAGCATGGCTGTTACAGATAAACATATCAGAAAATGTGTGTGATAGGATTAAAATAGCTGAAATTGTCTGTTGTGCAGTATTAAGTGATTGGGCTACTTTTGGGCGAGTTTGGAGATGTGATGTGCGCTGGCAACTTGGAATACACACACACGCACGA
The DNA here is from genome assembly GCA_032716605.1 of Paralithodes platypus. Taxonomy (NCBI): domain Eukaryota; kingdom Metazoa; phylum Arthropoda; class Malacostraca; order Decapoda; family Lithodidae; genus Paralithodes; species Paralithodes platypus. Next base: position 28,908,127 of record CM064519.1, read on the forward strand.
CACAATCTATAACTGAACATTTTACCTTTATTAAGACTATAATCCACATTATATTAAGATTTCCATCTGTGAGAAACAAATATCTACCACCATTACTGCTAATGTGCACATAGATGCACAACTAATGTCAAATTTAACAAAGTAAGTTAAGTGGGGAAGAGATGTTTACTGTCCGAGAAGTTTCGTTTAATGACTATTATGGGTAGCGAACACTGGCATCAATTTATTATGCGTTTGCCAGATCTTAAACTAGTTTATAATTGTATAATCTAATATCCAGTAAAGTGGCTAATGACGATTATTTTATAAGTTCATCTCAAGTTTTAGTACATATAATTTTAATTTTAGGACATGGATACCTATCTATTAAAATATTAACAGGATTACTTTTCGAATAACTGCCATGTGTTTTTGTGGGCCTAATCAAATATGTTTTATTAATCATAAATACTTTGTATATTGGACAATGTACTGAATAGAATGTTAGAGTAATATGTCTGTAATATTCATGACTATAGAAATCCAGTGATATTTTGATGCCTGCGATTTTAAAAAATCAATTCACTCGATGGCAACAAATTTAGATTGGTGCGAACCAAAGGCGGGAAAAATAGCAGACGATTTTTTTTATTTCCTCCCATTATAAGGCCTAATTATAGGCCCAGCTCACCATGAGGACCGACCTCACCAAAACGGTCAGAGGTCAACACAAGAAAATGGGGTCTACAGAGCGCCAATTAGCCCACACCCTGCATCTCCCCCACACAACACAAGAACACGGGGGTCTGCAGAGTACCGATATACCCACACCCGGAATCTCCCCCACACACCCAACCCATCTCGTCCATAGCCTATGCCTATCAAATTTTTATCTTAAAGCTCTAAATCGCATTTGATACCACTGGGTAGCCTATTCCAACTATCATAACACCTTATATAGGATCATAACACCTCATAACACATAATAGAGCATAACCACATAGCACGAGTCTATGATAAAAAGCACTGGAGCCAGTCGAAGTCTTCTAAAATCGATACCGCTAATTTACCTTTACCTCTTCAGTACTAATCCTGACTGACACTTTACGATATTATTCAGCTTAGCAAGGTCCAAAGCCGCTTTCCTAACCTGAATAATATCACCTATTGGTAGCCATACACATTAAATAAAAAAACGTAATTTTACCAAGGGTATTAATTGCTTACCTTACTTAAGATTTTATGAATGGAGCCGACTTGGGAAACCAGTGTAATTGATGTGGCATCGCTGTGTAATTAAAAGGACGAATGTATGAAGTTAAAACCGAAATGCGTAAAATTTAAAAGATCGAATGAATCAGTTATAGAGGTGATAGTAAACAAAGATTTATGAATGAGTATAAGATTGCCTCTTTTTGCCCGTAAATGAACATTCTGCTGCAGTCTGAGTATTCTGTTAAGTAGATTTAGCATATATGTAACTCCAAAAAAATATTAGATAGTTAAAAAGACACTATAAATGAGTGAAACTTGAAAAATACTCTCCAGGGCTTTGCACATGCACTCTGAGCAGCGGCCATGATGCTGACGTCATCGTGTTGCCATACGACCTGGTCACCATTAAGTAGTTGAGAAATCTACTCAAATATGGACACACTTGTAACAAAACCAGTCCATTAGTTTCCTAGATAACGTTTTCTTGATAATACCGTATGATCCTAGCATTATTTGACAAGCTTTACATATTGGTTAGTGAGGAACACATAGTTTGAAATTGAAGTATCTGGTATTCAACCCACAGACGCTCCCTGTCCAACAACTTTAAGAAAAGCTCACCGTTCTAAGCCTGCCCTTAAAGTTAAGCAATGCCTTGTATATTTCCTTTAATGTAGTATATAATGCCACACATTATATAACTACCAAACTGCATAATATTAATCTCGTTAAGGGAGATGATTGCGTATGTATGAAAATCTTGCAGTATCTGGCACCTAATGACACTGTAGGCGTGCCATCAACCTCCATCATATTACCAGAAACATAATTATATATCCTGCATAAAACCATATATGCTAACTATTATAAATAAGCCTTTCTTATAGATTGTATGCAAAATTGGTAATGCTAGTGTATGTGTTCTTGTAACCAATAACATTTATATATTTTTGCATAAACATCTCTTAACCTTTATAAACCCTAAGTATTCAGTCTTTTTATATAAACATTGCAAATTTGAAGGAGGTTTTTATAGCCCCTCTTAATTTTTTATTATTTTTCGTAGCCTATAGGGTCAATGGTGATGACAGGGTTAACGGTGGTACAGAAGGATACTACTAATAATTATGAGAACGATGGTAAATGAAGAGAACATGAGTGCTATAGTCCGTTCATTCTAGGTTGGACATAAATCGTAACCTCTAACCTCTGTAACTCAAAAAGGGCTAGATCAAATGAGCTGTCAATTTATACACATAATACATATTATTCTCTAGCCACGTCTTCGTATTTGGTAGAAATATTAACTCGACTACTCTAGTCCTTTTTGAGTTATGAGATGTTAGAGGTTACGATTTCTGCCCAATCTAGAATGAACGTGATGATGATGGCTATAGATAAGTAGGAGATTAGAGAGTTTTGAATAGAGGAAGAATAAGTTGAGAAATGGGAAGTACAGTAAAAGAAAAACTAGAATGAACGGACTATAGTGCGAGTTTATCAATGTCCTATTGTTATCTGGGTCAAGACGAAGGCCTTTTTTATTGTTGTTCTTGTTGCTGTTTTTGTTGTTTTTCTTGTTAAACTTTACAGTGCAACCCAGCTACACCCTGATGCATAAATAACACAAATATAGTTACTCTACAACATAGTGAATACTGTAATTAAGTATGGATGATAAGGTTAGTAACAGTGATGATCAAAGTAATTTAGAGAGAATGGTGAGAAGAATAATGTGTGAGCCTTGGCGAGACTTAAGGGGTGGTTTTTAGTTTGTTCCCTAGACCTCCATCAAACTTATAATTACACCCCCTAGACCCCCTCTCAAGATAAATTTACAAATTTTTCGGTAGAAATAATCCTATTAAATTACAGGCTCGCTAACGCTCGCCAGGAAAAATTCGACACCTAAATGGCACTAAAGGTCTTAAACTTGACAGAAATGGGGCGAACAAATCTTAAAATCGCCAAACCAATAGGGCGAACATCTTAACATCTCAAAAGACAATAGGGATAAACATGAGGTAGAAATGGGTCCAGAAAAAAAAATCCTCAAGTGGAAAGCCCCCCTTAATATGAAAGTGCGAGAATATCAAACATGTGTATGAATAATGACCGATAACTACAGTAACATTCAGGTAAAGGAAAGTTATTTATTAATATCACATTAGTTAAGTTTTTGGTGTTGCTTTAGCGTGCAGTCTACCTCGCACCCGTGGTCTACACACCCAACCCTAATTATAAGGCCTAATTATAGGCCCAGTTCACTAATACCAGAGGACCGACCTCACCAAAACGGTCAGAGGTCAACACAAGAAAACGGGGGTCTGCATAGCGCCGATTTGCCCACAGCTGGCAGATCCCCCTCACACCCAACCCATCTCCTCCACATGCTTATCGAATTGTATCCGAAAGCTCTCTATCGTATTTAATCCCACTATAGTACTTGGTAGCCTTTTTCACCTATCATAACACCTCATATAAGATCATAGCACCTCATAACACATAATAGAGCATAACCACATAGGCTCATAGGCTATGATAAAAAGCACTGGAGAAGGTCGTAGTCTTCCAAATCGACACCGTTAACCTACCTTTACCTCTTCAGTACTAATCCTGACTAACACTTGACAAATTTATTTAGCTTAGCAAAGACCATAGCTGCTTTCCTAACCTGAATATTATCACCTATTGGTAGCCATAAACGATAAAAAACGTAATTTTACCAGGGGGTTATAATTGCTTACCTTGCTTAAGATTTTATGAATGGAGCCCGACTTGGTAAGCCAGTGTAATTGATGTGGCATCGCTGTGTAATTAAAAGGACGAATGTATGAAGTTAAACCTGAAGCGCGTAAAATTAAAAGGATCGAATGATTCAGTTAAAGAGGTGATAGTAAACAAAGAGTATTGAATGAAAATAAGATTTCATCTTTTTGCCCGTAAATGAACATTCTGCTGCAGTCTGAGTATTCTTCCAAGTAGATTTAACATATATGTAACTACAACAAGATATTAGATAGTTATAAAGACACTATAAATGAGTGAAACCTGAAAAATACTCTCGAGGGGTTTGCACATGCGCTCTGACATGGTTTGCTGCTGTTGCCATACGACCCGGGTCACTAAAGTAGTTGAGAAACAAATAGGGACACACTTGTAACAAAACCAGTCCATTCGTTTCCTAGATTACTGATACTGTATGATCCTAGCATTCTTTGACAGCTTTAGGCCTACAAACGTCTCACAGACTCTCCCTGTCCAACCAACAACTTGAAGAAAACTCACTGTTCTAAGCCTGCTCTTAAAGTTAAGCAATACTTTGTATTTCCTTTAATGTAGTATACAATGCCACACATCATATAACTACCAAACTGCATAATATTAATCTCGTTAAGAGAGAAGATTGTATAATTATGTATGAACATCTTGTAGTATCTGGCACTTAATGACTCTGAAAGAGTGCCATCAACCACCACCATATTTCCAGAAATATATCCTGCATAAAACCATATACGCTAACTATTATAAATAATCCTTTCTTATAGATTGTATGCAAAATTGCTAATGTTAGTGTATGTGTTATTGTAACCAATACAATTAATATATTTTTGCATAAACATCTCTTACCTTTAGAAACCGTAAGTATTCAGTCTTTTTATATAAACAATACAAATATAATACTATTAACAATTATGAGAAAAATGGTAAATGAAGAGACCATGTGTGCTATAGTCCGTTCATTCAAGGTTGGGCAGAAATCGTAACCTCTAACTCAAAAAGGGCTATATCAAATGAGTTGTCAATATATATACACGTATTTCCTAGCCAAGTCTTCCTATTTGGTACAAATATTAACTCGATTACTCTAGTCCTTTCAGAGTTATGAGAGGTTAGAGGTTACGATTTCTGCCCAACCTAGAATTAACGGACTATAGTGCGAGTTTATCAATGTCCTATGTTTATGTGGGTCAAGACGAAGGGCATTTTTATTGTTGCTTTCATTAATTTAATTTGGAGGTGTTTGGTGTTGTGGTGAAATTAATAAAAAATAGATTATCAGTAGGTTCAGGGATATTTCGTAGCGAGGCCGTTCTATATGATCTTTCGGATCTCCTCTGCCCTCTGCCCCATGCATATGTCTTTCCCCTCTCACTTACACAAATTTTTAAAGGCTAGACCATAGTGCGTGGGAATATTATTAACAAACATGAATTAGAATTAATATCCAGTATTCGAGAATGGATAATAAGTCATAGGCGTTGTGCATAAAACCTTTAATCCCGTATGTTGGTGTATTTGTTAGATGTGTCCGTAAAATCTGTGGTGTGATATCCCGGGTTCGAATCCTGGTCGGGCTTCATTATAATTATATGCATTCATAATTTCATTTGGAGGTGTTTGGTGTTGTGGGTAAAATTATAAAAAATATATTTAGATATGTGTTTTCCTTTGTTGAACCTGACAGTGCAACCCTACAGTACAAATTAATATTCCTGAATTGCATAAAGAACACACATATAGTTACTATCTTCCACAACATAGTGAATTTAACTGAAGACTGTAATTAAGTATGGATGATAAGGTAGTAACAGTGATGATAAAAGTAATCTATAAGAGAGAATGGTGAGAATAATAATGTATGATCCTAGGCGAGACTTAAGGGGGCGGTTTTTTTTAGTTTTATGTTCCCTAGACATCTATCAAGCTTATAATTACACACCCTATACCCCCTTTCAAGATAAATTTGTAATTTTTTTCGTAGAAAAAATTCCTCTTACATTACAGGACCACCTAAAATAGTCACGAAAGCTGTATTAAAGTGGTCATGATGGGTCGAAAATTCTTAGAATCGGCCAAACTAACGGCTCTGGTGACTTGTCTTAACATAAAACAAAAAAAAATCAAACGCAATGGGATAAAATAAACACGATGGAGAAATTGTACCAGATAACTAGAGTACAATTTTAGGTAAAGAAAAGTTATGTTATTGATATCAAATTAAATAAATTTTTTTTGGTGCTGTGTGGGTCTAGCTTTTAGCGTGCGGTCTAAACTGCACACCCGTGAAGTTTACCGCTACGGGATACGTTTGTAGCCCACCACCGACCTAACTATTGGCACTAGGGAACTATAATGCCTACTCTGTTTTCTGCTCCAAGGACGGCAAACTGCAACGTTTTGCCTCCCAGATTTCCTACACTAATTAATGAAGATGTGGTAGCGAAACATGGTGTTAACTATGAATACTTGGTGCTTAATAGCGGTAGAGAGACATAGCAGTTTCAATTTTTCCACAATCTATCCATTTAATAAGCTACCAAGGGATTCAATTACCGTCAGCTGAGAATTAAAACCGGGGGGACTATAGTACTAGCTGGTAGGTAAGGATACTAGAACAACTCGCACTATAACTGTATGGATTAAGGTTAGTTAATGGTAGGTGTTGCTAATCCCACTTGAGCACCACACCGGGGGATGTTTTCCATTAAGTAGGTTGGCAATGGGTGGTATGAAAAACATGTAGACATCATATAAATGACACTGTTTTTCGCCCTCACTTTTACTTTACTCATCCCCAGAATTTACCAAGGATAACAAGCTGTTTCACAATACGTAGACCAAGGTCGTCAATACAAATTACAAAAACATAACATAAAATATAATAAAAACATGTAAATAACGAAGATACTTGGTAAACGGTCTTGAGGAAAGGGTCGGAAGAATGGACACAACCCTGGGGGGGGGAACTGGTGAGCAAGAGTTGACTGTGATAATATTTTCAAGCGAGTAAGATTTTGATTTATTGATAA
>CM064519.1:28915233-29219953 GCA_032716605.1 Paralithodes platypus
CACACTGCGAGATAACAACCCTTTTCTCACTCGCCTCTTTACATTTTGCTCATTCCCTCTTACGTTAACTCGCTAAGTGGTAAAGGCTATTTATTAAGACGATATAATACGGAAAATACGGAAGTGATTAATAAACTAAATACACAACAGAGAGAGAGAGTACAAAGTACAAAGGAAATCAAGCAACAACAGGTCTAGTGACCCTTCTAGGCTGCTTGTCCTCCAAAACACTGAGGATCAAGTGTCCAGACAGTGGTTTAGAGTGGGTAAGGGAACATTGGAAAGGGAACTACTGCCCTGCCACTAACGTGGCAGGACTAGGAAGTTAGTAGGGGACATATGGGTTAGTAACTGAGGGGAGGATAAAATAAAGTTATTCATTTACAAACGCAGTCAGTCGCGGGTTTGATGCAAGATATTTGTCTAGGCGGAATTTAAATGAATCAACGGTGCTGCAGTCTATAACGTCTCGGGAAGCCCATTCCACAAGTTGACAACTCGATTGAAGAAGAAATTCTTAGATTCGTGTGAGTTAAAAGATTTACCAATAATTTTGCAACCGTTTCCCCGCGTGTAATTAGATTGGTCGATAGTGAAGTACTTACTACAGTTCATATTGTCGATGCCTTTGATGATTTTGAACACTTGAATTAAGTCACCTCTTAACCCTCTCCGACATATGACGCAATTTGAGCCTATTATGGATACTTTAAAGCCTTTGTTACCATCAGGGGTATTTAGAAACCTTTAGTTTAGTTACTTCAACCTCTGCAGTTGTCTTTGAGTTAGCTGTGGGCAGAAAACTAATATTGGAGAGGTAATTATAAGAGTGAGAGAACTCTATTTCTTATTGCTAATCTGGCAACCTCTGCGTCATATGTGCGTGAAAGGGTTAATCTGCGCTGGGTTAAAGGAAATAGATTTAATTCTCTAAGACGCTCTTCGCTCTTCGTATGGTTTGTTCTTTAGGCTAGGTATCATTTTGGTAACTCTACGTTGAACTCGTTCTAGCTTGTTTATGTCTTTTTGGTAATAAGGGCACCAGCATTGAACGCAGTATTCCAGAAGAGGGCGGACTAAGGAATTGTAAAGGGTTAGGATTACGTCTTTGGATTTATGCTCAAATGATCTGCCTATAAAGCCAATTATTTTGTTTGCCTTCTTAACAACTTCTGAACATTGTTGACTCGGTTTTAGGTTGCTCGATATTGTTACTCCCAGATCGGTTTCTCTGTTTACATTCTTAAGCTGAGTGCCATTCATCGAATAGTTTGCTTTCTCATTTTGGTATCCGATATGTAGTACTTTACATTTATCCGCATTGAAACTCATTTGCCAAATTTGGGCCCAATGTGACAATTTATCTAGATTGTGTTGCATATGGTCAACTTGATCTTTTGAGAGTACGCTATTTGCAATTTTTGTATCGTCAGCAAATTTTGAGATTGTACAGGTGAGACCCTCATCTATGTCGTTGATGTAAATTAGAAAGAGAATTGGTCCTAGTACCGATCCCTGGGGTACCCGCTACTTACATTGGTCCATTTAGATGCCTTACCGTTTATGACTACTCTTTGCTTTCTGTCGCTGAGCCAATTTTCTATCCATTTCAACACACCGTCTTGTATTCCATGCGCTTTTAGAGAGAGAGAGAGAGAGAGAGAGAGAGAGAGAGAGAGAGAGAGAGAGAGAGAGAGAGAGAGAGAGAGAGAGAGAGAGAGAGAGAGAGAGAGAGAGAGAGAGAGAGAGAGAGAGAGAGAGAGAGAGAGAGAGAGACAGAGAGAGAGAGAGAGAGAGAGAGAGAGAGAGAGAGAGAGTGAGTGAGTGTGAGTGTGTTTTGTGTTCGTGTGTTTTAAGGGGAGGATTTTGTTTTGATTTTCGGGCTCCCTTCTCCCTTACGTTTAACCCCACTTCTTTTGAGATTTTAAAGACATTTGCCCCATTAGTTTGGCGATTTTATGAACTTTCGCCCCATTTCAATATTAAGACCCTTCGTGCCATTTCGGCGTCGATTTTATCCTGGAGAGCGATATCGAGCTTTTAATTTAGGGGGAACAGGGAAATTTTTCTACCGAAAAATGTACAAATTCACCTCGAAGAGGGGTCTTGGGAGTATTATGCTTGATGGAAGACTAGGAAGGAAAAAATATACATAAAATAAATAATATTAACAATAATAAACCCTTAACACACAAACACATAACACAAACACATAACACACACACACAGACACACACACACACACACACACACCCACACACACAGCACTCAACTCAGCATCCCACCTAAGCCCTCATCTCACACACACACACACACAGTAAGCCCTCACCATTACATGCACCAGCACGCCAGACTGTGCATGAATATGAGTATTACAGCTATATCTAATGTGTGTGTGTGTGTGTGTGTGTGTATGTGTGTGTGTGTGTGCGTGTGTGTGTGCGTGTGTGTGTGCGTGTGCGTGTGCGTGTGTGTGTGTTACTCAGTTACTCAGTTACTTGTTCGTCAAGGGGAATCCACGCAATGCGAGCTAAGCTCATTATTATCGCGCCTCCTTAACTGGGAATGTATTGCGTGAAATGCATGTTAAGTGTTTTATGTACTGTTGGAATGGCTGTGGATGTGTGTGTAGTCTGTATTTTAGCCAATTGGCGACATCGGAAACGAAGGCTTAGGGTGGATCTGTATGGTACCATTCTCACTATAGACGGTACCGTCTCACCCGAAGGCTTAGGTAGCCATCAGCTTAGGTGAACCATATGATACCCATCTCGCCTTGTACCATTTTTGGCAACCCCAGATGGGACGTCACAACGTCGTCCACTTATTCCAGGTACCTATTTACAGCTAGGTGAACTGAGGCTAACACATGAAAGAAGACAAGCCCAATTTGTCTCCGCCCGGCCGGGGATTGAACCCCCGACCCCTCGTGTGTGAGACGAGAGCTCTACCTACTAGGCTACGGGCTGTGCGTGTGTGTGTGTGTGTGTGTGTGTGTGTGTGTGTGTGTGTGTGTGTGTGTGTGTGTGTGTGTGTGTGTGTGTGTGTTGGTGTAGGTGTGTGTGTGTGTGTGTGTACTTTCGTATGTGTGGAGGGGTGGCATGTGACTTTATGTGTATGTGTGTTAATGTAGGCCTCCGCATGTAAGTATGTATGTACGTAGGTGTGTGCGTGAAACAACCCCGTCCCGTTACGAGCACGTTTATATGGTCGTTATTTCTACCGTACCTCGTTAACCCTTTAGTAAACAGACACTTAACCCTTTTACTGCCGGGGCCATCTTTTTAACAAATAATTAATTGAGATGCATTGTAGTTCTTTAATTCACAGCGGTCCTTCAGAAGCTGAACAAAAATAGTTTACGTTAGCCAGAATGATACTTGAATGACGTCATAATACTTAAGGGAGCCCACCTCGTTTTTTTTCTCTTTCTCTCCCTCTCTCTTTGGCTTGTATCCATTTGGCCCCATTCAGCCTATTGTTTTAAGATGTTTACCCCCATCCAGCTGTTAATATTTTCCTGGCGAGCGGTAGCGAGCCAGCATAGATATATTTTTGTTTGGACAGAAAGCTAAATTTGTAATTTTTGTATAGAAAAAGGTCTCTGGCGAAGCCGGATTTCTCCATGCAATGCTGTCCCGCTATCGCTCGCCAGGAAGAAATCGACACTTGGTTGTGGATAAACGTCTTAAAACAGTTGGCTGAATGGGGCCGAATGGATACAAGCCAGGGAAAGAGAAAAAAGGAGAGAAAGATAAAAACAAAAAAAACGGTGACCCCCCTTAAGGGACACACTAGGCATGCGTATTCATTGGGATTGATTTGTGAGTGTAGTTCAATATATAGTAAATTATTAATATAGGTCACTAAATACGTCTATATAATCCCAGGCATATATATTTATATTATATATATACAAACAAAAATACCTTCTAATACCATACGGCAAAAGTGGTTGTGAGATAGTTAGATATATAGATAGCTATATAGATAGATAGTTAAGGATAGATATATGGATAAATATACATAAATAGATACAGACAGACAGACAAAAAGATAGATAGATAGAGAGAGATATAGAGTGATAGATACATATATATTTATACTGTATATATATACAGTGTATATATTATAATATAGAGATGGAACGAATATAAATGTTCACTATTTGCGAATACGAATACGTATACGAATTTTTTGTTGTAAAATTCGCGAATACGAATAGCGAATATTTCAATCCTTATTTCATCCTTCAAGAACTGGTAATTATTTGTATGTCACCAACAAACGTTAAGTAAATTACTAAGAAATTAATTACCAGAAGTTAATGACGATGTGAATGTGTAATTTCTTAAATATCATAAATGAACTGTATGAATTAATGTTTAATATATTGTAAGAGTTCAGCCATAGAAAATTGAATAATTAAAATTAAATCCATTTAATTTTCTATGTTTCCAGTCCTCAGTCCCAATGTTGCCGCTTTGTTGGTACTAAAGTACCAGATTTGGTACATTTGACTCTCCCAAGTACATTTTATACATTTTCTAATAAAATAGTCCATATCTGGTACTAAATACGAAATCAGTGAGGAAATATGATGGAATATATTTTAGTGACATGCTATTACATTGGATATGTCTGAAATGGCAATATTGCGACGGTTCAAATGTCCAGGTCCAGCACACGTTCGTTTACCGGGCAGTGATTCCACTTTAGAATAATTTGGTACTTTTCACTGGTTTGATCTGGTACTATTAAATACAGTTAAGTAGCAACACTGTTCAGTCCTCCTTCATTCCACTTTAGCGGCCCCAACGTACATCTACACTGTTATTTATTCGTTTGTGTTAACTTTAAAATTTAATATTTACATTTTTTGTATATATTCTACTGGTTTCGTGAACATATTCGCATATTTGCAAATAGCTATGAATGGGAATACGAATACGAATATTGAAAAACATAGCGAATATTCGGACATACGAATACGAAACGAATATTTGGTCCATCTCTAAAATATATATATATATATATATATATATATATATATATATATATATATATATATATATATATATATATATATAGAGAGAGAGAGAGAGAGTGAGTGTGTGTGTGTGTAGGTCGACATGTGTGAGAGAGACTAATGGAGTCTTAAAGAGTCTTATTGGCTTCAGGGGCCTTGATGCCATTGGTACGCCATCTTGCTCTGTCGTGGGAGGTCCAAGTCTATCTATCTCTCTCTCTCTCTCTCAAGCTAAATCTACCTATCTATTTATTTGTTTATCTAACTATCTAAATATCTCTCTCTCTCTCTCTCAAGCTAAATTTACCTATCTACCCATCTATCTATCTAGCTATCTAAATATACCTCTCAATCTTTCTCTCTCTCACTCTGTTTTTCATTTTAAGGGGACAATTCTCTCCCTCTCATCGCATTTTTATGAGGATGATTTTTTATCCTCCCGGCTGTTTATTTTAGCCGTATTTTATTTTTCCTTCCTTCAGAAAAATTTCCTCCTACTCCCACTCTCCCTCTCTCTATCTATCTCTATATATCTCAAACACACACACACACACACAACATAACATAACATACACCAAACGTACACAAACATATACACACCTCAGATAGATAGATAGAGAGAGAGAGAGAGAGAGAGAGAGAGAGAGAGAGAGAGAGAGAGAGAGAGAGAGAGAGAGAGAGAGAGAGAGAGAGAGAGAGAGAGAGAGAGAGAGAGAGAGAGAGAGAGAGAGAGAGAGAGAGAGAGAATGTGTGTGGTACATACATTAAGACAAACAAGCCACTGAATACACACACAATACATATTCTTGGCTCTTACGAACAAAGGTATATTCAAATTCATTCACTTTAACTGTTTTCTGTGTGTTTACATTTCTATATGTCTGTCTGTCGGTATATGTGTATGCATGTATATATGACTATATATGTATCTATATATGTACGTATGTATGTTTTTCTGTTCTGTGTGTATGCATGTATATATGACTATTTATGTATGTATCTATATATGTACGTATGTATGTTTTTCTGTTCTGTGTGTATGCATGTATAATTGTATATATATTATAATATTATAATAGTAATATAGTAATAGCCTACATTTGATATGAAAATGATTGGACCGGGTAAACAAATATACAAAGTATTATAAGCTTGTGACAGTGTATAGGCGGGAAGGTGAAGGTATTGAGGGATCACAGTCCAGATATTGTGTGGACTGTGTGACGGATAAGCCTTTACAACGTCTCGCAGCTGTTAGGGGGCGGAGCTAAGCAGAGCGGCGAGCGTATTCTCTCTTTCTTTCATTTGGTACAACAGTGTGACGTCACTGAGCTGCGCTTGGGTTGACCTGATGTATCTATGTATCGATGTATCTATGGACCTTGGGTTGTACTATACATGTATGGTAGCCTATGTGGTGGTGACTGAATAGCCTAATTAAGTGATTGTTTGTGAGGGGGGATTGGGACATTGATGCAGATTTGATGAGTGCATGATTGTGATAATAATGTATGTGGTATTTCATTAATATTTAAATGATGTGACACGTAGGCCACTACTCATACAGTAGGTTATATGAGACTAGTCCTAGTTATATTTGGGGAACTCATAGTATCATGCATGCATGACTGGAACAAGACTCACAGGCTTCACTGTTCATTGTGAAGCGGTGAATGTTAATGGTGGGGTCACACATTCACGTATATTGCTCCCGTCCGGCGTATCGCCAATTTATGTAAAGACGCGAGTAGTTTCTGCCGTTGAACGCCCGTTCTTCCACGTCTATTGCACTTCCCGACAGACGTAGCGTAACGGGGCCAGTGTTACGTCAGACGTAATGGAGTCTTATTGAACTACGTACGTGTTTGCGACGTGCGTAAGCATAGCCCCGTTCGACCTCATGGGCTGCACGATTTGCGGGAACACAGGCCACGCCCATGCCACGCCCCCTCAAGACCGGCGTAGCTGAGGCCGCACGTCTTGGGATTTGTTAGGTCGTACCTGGACCGGTTCTGGCCAATCGTAAGCACACCCCGTCTGACCAATCACAGACAAAGACAGTCTTTGTCAACCACGTAGGTCTGGGTTGGAATCTGTGAACTACAAAAGGGCAGGAATGGCCACACCATTCCCATTCCCAGTCCTTCATCGGCACCATGAACAACATCGAGGAATTCATCCTGGAGGAGTAACATCGAGGAATTCATCCTGGAGGAGTAACCCGCTGAGTGCCAGCCAATTTTGACGGTGTGCTTCTGCCAGTGCCAGATTTTTTTTTTTTTTTGGCTAAATCTATTAAGTTGGGAGAGAAATGGTAAAAAAAACACTCCCCTCGCCAGAAATCAGGTCCCCGATGGTCCCGAAAGTAGCTGAAAAGACACTATAGACTACAGAGACTTTTATGGTATCGGAATGTAAGGGTGGGAGGGTGGTTTTGGGGTTGGTTGAGGGAAGGTAGAAGGGTAATTGACTTGTGTTACACATATGAAGCCGATTGGTGAGGTAGTTTCGCCACCACGGATTTTCCTTTTTTTTCCTTTTCTTCGTACGGATACGCTAGAAGTGGGTGGTGGGAGGCGGTTGGGGGTGTGGTGGGGGGAAGGCAGAAGGGTAAGAGACTTGTCACACAAATATGGAACCGATTGGTGCAGTCGTTTCGCCGCCACAGATTTTCCTTTTTTTCCTTCTGACGGGACCGACAGTCAGCGAGTGGGTGGGAGGAGGGATTTGGGATTTTTGTGGTGGGTAGCCTAAAGGGTAAGGTACATGTGGTAAAAATATAAAAGCCATAGGTGCAGTCGTTTCGCTGCTACGATTTGTTTTCGGCAGGGTGCAGAGGGTGGCAGGGTTGGCTTGTTGGTTGCTGCTCCGGTGTGGTGAGAGGTGTGACTGGAGGGTCCCTCGCTGGTCCCGTTGTCCCCTCGTACAACGGTGCCGCGTCTTCCGCCAACCCGCAGTGCGGCGGTTCTGCCAGATGCGGCCTAACTAACGTATACTTCCACGTTCGACTGGAACTTTCTACAATTTGACGAGAGCAGCTCTCGTCTGACGGGGTAGCTGCTACGTCTGACGAGGCTGCTCTGGTCAGACGGCCGTGGTGGCCAGGTCGGTAGTAAGTGTTCCCGTCTTTTGACATACGTGAGGGCGAGCCACGTTCTTGATTCAACTCGAATCAACAACCGCGCGGCCTTGGCCGCACCCACAACATTCCCGACCAACGTGGGCTACTCGTTTCTACTCGCGCCATGCGTGAGTACCCCCCCCCCCCCCCCCGTAATTTCATTTACGTTTTGCGTATTATGCCATTACGTTTTACGTAATCGGTTGCCAACTACCAATATACCTTCGTTTACAACAGACGGGAGCTGACGGGAGCAATATACGTGAATGTGTGACCCCACCTTAACCAGTACAGCCCCAGTGACGCGTCTGACGCGTCGGCGATGTATGTAATGCACAGCCCCAGAGACGCGCCTGACGCGTCACCCTAATTGCGCCGACCGTAACCTCAGGTGTAGCCACTCAAGAGGGCTCAGATTTGTATGGGAACTGTGTACGTATCCCACGCAACCGTGCCGATGGTTTTTGAAAACTCTCAAAGTCCATGTGCGTGCGTGCGAGTGCGCAATAACCTGTTTTTTTGGGATAATTGCCTTCAATTTTTTACTCCTGTAAAATCCGTTGTCGGGGCTCTGTAGGACATTTTTTTAAGCTTTTTTGAGCGGTTTTTTTCGTGGTTTTTCCTTCATTCCTAACCCATTCACTATTGTTTCTGGAAATAAAACCATTTTTTGAAAACCGGCCGGGTTCTTGGTGCGCAAACATTACAAAACTAGCCGGGGCTCCACGGGTTAGGCTCTCAGCCTATGCCCGAGAGGAAGTAAGTTGGAATATAGAAAAAAAAAAAAAAAAGCATGGCTGTTACAGATAAACATATCAGAAAATGTGTGTGATAGGATTAAAATAGCTGAAATTGTCTGTTGTGCAGTATTAAGTGATAGGGCGAGTTTGGAGATGTGATGTGCGCTGGCAACTTGGAATACACACACACGCACGCACGACACAATCTATAACTGAACATTTTACCTCTATTAAGACTATAATCCACATTATATTAAGATTTCCATCTGTGAGAAACAAATATCTACCACCATTACTGCTAATGTGCACATAGATGCACAACTAATGTCAAATTTAACAAAGTAAGTTAAGTGGGGAAGAGATGTTTACTGTCCGAGAAGTTTCGTTTAATGACTATTATGGGTAGCGAACACTGGCATCAATTTATTATGCGTTTGCCAGATCTTAAACTAGTTTATAATTGTATAATCTAATATCCAGTAAAGTGGCTAATGACGATTATTTTATAAGTTCATCTCGAGTTTTTGTACATATAATTTTAATTTTAGGACATGGATACCTATCTATTAAAATATTAACAGGACTACTTTTCGAATAACTGCCATGTGTTTTTGTGGGCCTAATCAAATATGTTTTATTAATCATAAATACTTTGTATATTGGACAATGTACTGAATAGAATGTTAGAGTAATATGTCTGTAATATTCATGACTATAGAAATCCAGTGATATTTTGATGCCTGCGATTTAAAAAAATCAATTCACTCGATGGCAACAAATTTAGATTGGTGCGAACCAAAGGCGGGAAAAATAGCAGACGATTTTTTGTATTTCCTTCCATTATAAGGCCTAATTATAGGCCCAGCTCACCATGAGGACCGACCTCACCAAAACGATCAGGTCAACACAAGAAAATGGGGTCTACAGAGCGCCAATTAGCCCACACCCTGCATCTCCCCCACACAACACAAGAACACGGGGGTCTGCAGAGTACCGATATACCCACACCCGGAATCTCCCCCACACACCCAACCCATCTCGTCCATAGCCTATGCCTATCAAATTTTTATCTTAAAGCTCTAAATCGCATTTGATACCACTGTAGCACTTGGTAGCCTATTCCAACTATCATAACACCTCATATAGGATCATAACACCTCATAACACATAATAGAGCATAACTACATAGCACGAGCCTATGCTATAAAGCACTGGAGCCAGTCGAAGTCTTCTAAAATCGGTACCGCTAATTTACCTTTACCTCTTCAGTACTAATCCTGACTGACACTTTACGATATTATTCAGCTTAGCAAGGTCCAAAGCTGCTTTCCTAACCTGAATAATATCACCTATTGGTAGCCATACACATTAAATAAAAAAACGTAATTTTACCAAGGGTATTAATTGCTTACCTTACTTAAGATTTTATGAATGGAGCCGACTTGGGAAACCAGTGTAATTGATGTGGGTGGCATCGCTGTGTAATTAAAAGGACGAATGTATGAAGTTAAAACCGAAATGCGTAAAATTTAAAAGATCGAATGAATCGGTTATAGAGGTGATAGTAAACAAAGATTTATGAATGAGTATAAGATTGCCTCTTTTTGCCCATAAATGAACATTCTGCTGCAGTCTGAGTATTCTGTTAAGTAGATTTAGCATATATGTAACTCCAAAAAAAAATATGAGATAGTTAAAAAGACACTATAAATGAGTGAAACTTGAAAAATACTCTCCAGGGCTTTGCACATGCACTCTGAGCAGCGGCCATGATGCTGACGTCATCGTGTTGCCATACGACCTGGTCACCATTAAGTAGTTGAGAAATCTACTCAAATATGGACACACTTGTAACAAAACCAGTCCATTAGTTTCCTAGATAACGTTTTCTTGATAATACCGTATGATCCTAGCATTATTTGACAAGCTTTACATATTGGTTAGTGAGGAACACATAGTTTGAAATTGAAGTATCTGGTATTCAACCCACAGACGCTCCCTGTCCAACAACTTTAAGAAAAGCTCACCGTTCTAAGCCTGCCCTTAAAGTTAAGCAATGCCTTGTATATTTCCTTTAATGTAGTATATAATGCCACACATTATATAATTACCAAACTGCATAATATTAATCTCGTTAAGGGAGATGATTGCGTATGTATGAAAATCTTGCAGTATCTGGCACCTAATGACACTGTAGGCGTGCCATCAACCGCCATCATATTACCAGAAACATAATTATATATCCTGCATAAAACCATATATGCTAACTATTATAAATAAGCCTTTCTTATAGATTCTATGCAAAATTGCTAATGCTAGTGTATGTGTTCTTGTAACCAATAACATTTATATATTTTTGCATAAGCATCTCTTAACCTTTATAAACCCTAAGTATTCAGTCTTTTTATATAAACATTGCAAATTTAAAGGAGGTTTTTATAGCCCCTCTTAATTTTTTATTATTTTTCGTAGCCTATAGGGTCAATGGTGAAGACAGGGTTAACGGTGGTACAGAAGGATACTACTAATAATTATGAGAACGATGGTAAATGAAGAGAACATGAGTGCTATAGTCCGTTCATTCTAGGTTGGACATAAATCGTAACCTCTGTAACTCAAAAAGGGCTAGATCAAATGAGCTGTCAATTTATACACATAATAAATATTATTCTCTAGCCACGTCTTCGTATTTGGTAGAAATATTAACTCGACTATTCTAGTCCTTTTTGAGTTATGAGAGGTTAGAGGTTACGATTTCTGCCCAATCTAGAATGAACGTGATGATGATGGCTATAGAGAAGTAGGAGATTAGAGAGTTTTGAATAGAGGAAGAATAAGTTGAGAAATGGGAAGTACAGTAAAAGAAAAACTAGAATGAACGGACTATAGTGCGAGTTTATCAATGTCCTATTGTTATCTGGGTCAAGACGAGGGCCTTTTTTATTGTTGTTCTTGTTGCTGTTTTTGTTGTTTTTCTTGTTAAACTTTACAGTGCAACCCAGCTACACCCTGATGCATAAATAACACAAACATAGTTACTCTACAACATAGTGAATACTGTAATTAAGTATGGATGATAAGGTTAGTAACAGTGATGATCAAAGTAATTTAGAGAGAATGGTGAGAAGAATAATGTGCGAGCCTTGGCGAGACTTAAGGGGTGGTTTTTAGTTTGTTCCCTAGACCTCCATCAAACTTATAATTACACCCCGTAGACCCCCTCTCAAGATAAATTTACACATTTTTCGGTAGAAATAATCCTATTAAATTACAGGCTCGCTAACGCTCGCCAGGAAAAATTCGACACCTAAATGGCACTAAAGGTCTTAAACTTGACAGAAATGGGGCGAACAAATCTTAAAATCGCCAAACCAATAGGGCGAACATCTTAACATCTCAAAAGACAATAGGGATAAACATGAGGTAGAAATGGGTCCAGAAAAAAATTCCTCAAGTGGAAAACCCCCCTTAATATGAAAGTGCGAGAATATCAAACATGTGTATGAATAATGACCGATAACTACAGTAACATTCAGGTAAAGGAAAGTTATTTTTTAATATCACATTAGTTAAGTTTTTGGTGTTGCTTTAGCGTGCAGTCTACCTCGCACCCGTGGTCTACACACCCAACCCTAATTATAAGGCCTAATTATAGGCCCAGTTCACTAATACCACGAGGACCGACCTCACCAAAACGGTCAGAGGTCAACACAAGAAAACGGGGGTCTGCATAGCGCCGATTTGCCCACAGCCGGCAGATCCCCCTCACACCCAACCCATCTCCTCCACATGCTTATCGAATTGTATCCGAAAGCTCTCTATCGTATTTAATCCCACTATAGTACTTGGTAGCCTTTTTCACCTATCATAACACCTCATATAAGATCATAGCACCTCATAACACATAATAGAGCATAACCACATAGGCTCATAGGCTATGATAAAAAGCACTGGAGAAGGTCGAAGTCTTCCAAATACACCGTTAACCTACCTTTACCTCTTCAGTACTAATCCTGACTAACACTTGACAAATTTATTTAGCTTAGCAAAGACCATAGCTGCTTTCCTAACCTGAATATTATCACCTATTGGTAGCCATAAACGATAAAAAACGTAATTTTACCAGGGGGTTATAATTGCTTACCTTGCTTAAGATTTTATGAATGGAGCCCGACTTGGGAAGCCAGTGTAATTGATGTGGCATCGCTGTGTAATTAAAAGGACGAATGTATGAAGTTAAACCTGAAGCGCGTAAAATTAAAAGGATCGAATGATTCAGTTAAAGAGGTGATAGTAAACAAAGAGTATTGAATGAAAATAAGATTTCATCTTTTTGCCCGTAAATGAACATTCTGCTGCAGTCTGAGTATTCTTTCAAGTAGATTTAACATATATGTAACTACAACAAGATATTAGATAGTTATAAAGACACTATAAAGGAGTGAAACCTGAAAAATACTCTCGAGAGGTTTGCACATGCGCTCTGAGCAGTGGTTATGCTGCTGTTGCCATACGACCCGGTCACCACTAAGTAGTTGAGAAATCTACTCAAATACGGACACACTTGTAACAAAACCAGTCCATTCGTTTCCTAGATTACTTTTTCTTGATAATACTGTATGATCCTAGCATTCTTTGACAAGCTTTAGGCCTACATATTGGTTAGTGAGGAACAAATTGTTTGAAATTGAAGTCTCTGGTATTCCACCCACAGACTCTCCCTGTCCAACCAACAACTTGAAGAAAACTCACTGTTCTAAGCCTGCTCTTAAAGTTAAGCAATACTTTGTATTTCCTTTAATGTAGTATACAATGCCACATCATATAACTACCAAACTGCATAATATTAATCTCGTTAAGAGAGAAGATTGTATAATTATGTATGAACATCTTGTAGTATCTGGCACTTAATGACTCTGAAAGAGTGCCATCAACCGCCACCATATTTCCAGAAATATATATATCCTGCATACAACCATATATGCTAACTATTATAAATAATCCTTTCTTATAGATTGTATGCAAAATTGCTAATGCTAGTGTATGTGTTCTTGTAACCAATACAATTAATATATTTTTGCATAAACATCTCTTACCTTTAGAAACCGTAAGTATTCAGTCTTTTTATATAACCAATACAAATGTGAAGATTGTATACCCTCTTTCATTTTTGGTAATAATTCGTAGCCTATCTTTTATTTTAAGATATGGGGTCAATGGTGATGACAGGTTTAACGATGGCACAGAAGAATACTATTAACAATTATGAGAAAAATGGTAAATGAAGAGACCATGTGTGCTATAGTCCGTTCATTCAAGGTTGGGCAGAAATCGTAACCTCTAACTCAAAAAGGGCTATATCAAATGAGTTGTCAATATATACACGTATTCCCTGGCCAAGTCTTCCTATTTGGTACAAATATTAACTCGATTACTCTAGTCCTTTCTGAGTTATGAGAGGTTAGAGGTTACGATTTCTGCCCAACCTAGAATTAACGGACTATAGTGCGAGTTTATCAATGTCCTATGTTTATCTGGGTCAAGACGAAGGGCATTTTTATTGTTGCTTTCATTAATTTAATTTGGAGGCGTTTGGTGTTGTGGTGAAATTAATAAAAAATAGATTATCAGTAGGTTCAGGGATATTTCGTAGCGAGGCCGTTCTATATGATCTCTGCCCCATGAATATTCTTTCCTCTCACTTAAACAATAGGCTACCATAGTGCGGTGGGAATATGAACATGATTAGATTAATATCCAGTATTCGAGAATGGATAATAAGTCATAGGCGTGTGCATAAACCTTTAACCGTATTGGTGGTGTATTGGTTAAGGTGTCTACAAATCTGTGTGTGCTATCCCGGGTTCGAATCCTGGTGGATCATATAATTATATGCATTCATTAATTTCACTTGGAGGTGTTTGGTGTTGTGGTAAAATTAATAAAAAATAGATTTTAGATATTGTTCTTGTTGAACCTGACAGTGCAACCCTACAGTACATCCTGATGCATAAAGAACACACATATAGTTACTCCCCAACATAGTGAAAATTAACTGAAGACTGTAATTAAGTATGGATGATAAGGTTAGTAACAGTGATGATAAAAGTAATATAGAGAGAATGGTGAGAAGAATAATGTATGAGCCTAGGCGAGACTTAAGGGGCGGTTTTTAGTTTGTTCCCTAGACATCTATCAAGCTTATAATTACACCCCCTAGACCCCCTTTCAAGATAAATTGTAATTTTTTCGGTAGAAAAATTCCTCTTAAATTACAGGACACCTAAATGGCACGAAAGGTATTAAAGTGGACATAAATGGGTCGAAAATTCTTAGAATCGCCAAACTAACGGGGTGAATGTCTTAACATCTCAAACGCAATGGGAATAAACACGATGGAGAAATGGGACCAGATAACTAGAGTACAATTTAGGTAAAGAAAAGTTATTTATTGATATCAAATTAAATAAGATTTTTTTTGGTGCTGCTTTAGCGTGCGGTCTACTGCACACCCGTGGATTACCTCTACGGGATAGGTTTGTATCCCACCAACTATGCACTAGGAACTATAGGCCTACTCTGTTTCCTTCCAATTGACGGCAAACTACAACGTTTGCCTCCCGATTTCCTACCTAATATGAAGATGTTGTAGCGAAACATGGTGTTAACTATGAATACTTGGTCTTAATAGGGTAGAGAGACATAGCAGTTTCACATTTTTCCATCATCTATCCATTTAATAAGCTACCAAGGGATTCAATTTACCGTCAGCTGAAATTAAACCGACTATAGTACTAGCTGGTAGGTAAGGATACTAGAAACTCGCACTATAACTGGTAGGTAAGGTTAGTTAATTTAGTGTTGCATCCCACTTGATCACATGTTTTCATTAATTTCATTGGGTGGTATGAAAAGCATGTATACATCATATAACTTACTTTTTCTCACTTTACTTACTCATCCCCAGAATTTACCAAGGATAACAAGCTTTTCACAATACGTAGACCAAGGTCTTCAAACAAATACAAAATATTAACATAAAATATAATAAAAACATGTAAATAAATATACTTGGGAAACGGTCTGAGGAAAGGGTAGGAAGAATGGGTGGGGGAATGGTGAGAAAGTTGAATGTGAAAATTTTCAAGCGAGTAAGATTTTGATTTATTGATAAAAGGTAATCCATTATATATATAGAGAAAACAAATATATATAACATGATGGGAAAAATACATGAATGATTAAATGGAAAATATCCTGTACTGTGAAGAATAATTCCAAAGCATCGAATGAGAGGGAGGTATTGCACGTAGGAGTGAATACAAATTTGTTGAATGAAGCACAACTTTAATGTATAGTATTAATGGTGCATATGCAATAGGTATTGATAATTTACTAAACAAAGGGGTGAACGTGTAGATGAATGGACATCTACTTAACAAATTTGAACGCAGGTCGGCAAAAAGTGTGAAGATTTACCATGATTCGATAACGGTATGTGCACTGTAAATGGAACTAGGAATATAGATAGAAATGATTGTTATAATTTCCTGAAGTTTGGGAATAATGACTATTACAAAAAATCACCGTTATCAGTTGAAAGAAATATACTGTACTTGCAAATGCAATTGATAAGGCTTAACACGAAGTATATTATATCATATTTAAGAAATGGTTACATTTATATTTGATGATACCCTGGCATAGACAGGAAAGCACACATTAACTAGTGCAAGTGCAAATACTGCCTGGCTATTATGGATTTTTTAGGGGGAACTACTCGCTTTTTCTGGACCCCCTTCTCTCTCATGTTTAGCATATTAGTTTTGAGGTTTAAAGACGTTCGTTCCATTAGTTTGGCGATTTTGAGACCTTTCGCCCCATTTTGTTGTCAATATTACGACCTTTCGTGCCATTTAGGAGTCGATTTGTTTTCCTGGCGAGCGATAGCGAGCCTGTAATTTTAGAAGGAACCGGCCTTTGGCCGGGAAAATTTTCTCCCGAAAAATTTACAAAATTACCTTGAAAGGGGGTCTAGGGTTTTTTTTTTTTTAGCTTTGTTGCAGGTCTAACGAGGAAACTAAAACATAAATAAATAGATAAATACATAGACCAAAAACCAAACAGTACCCCCTTAAGCTACGTAAAGTCTTCGAGTGTTTGCCAGAATATAATAAAAATGAAGCCAACGTACTGAACCAGTTTTTAAACTGATTTATATGTCTCCCTTACCGACCACACCCTCTCCACCAAGCCATTTTGTTATAGGCAATCTGATATGACCCCTTGGTACATATGATAAAGTTGTTTGTCGTCTAATTGACTCCATAAACAGAAACATTGCTGCTCCAGTGTTCATTCTTTACAGTGATTTACGACATTTATATAGGTGTTAAATAAGGTAGTTTAACTAAAATTCTTACACTGAAAAAATCTATATAAGTAAAGGTATTTTACTTTTATATATTAAGAGAGTGACTAACAAACTAGGAACACAGACGGTTGTTTACGTGTGTGACCATTACAGCTACAGTAAATGATTGGGTATCGTGCTGGATGCCATAGGACTAAATATTATGGTACTTTTCTAACAGTGTAGATTAGGTTAGGGCAGTTCAACTCACCAACTTTCTGACTGCGAATTCTTCACTATTCTAACATAAGCGTGTAAAATGTATGCCTCTGAAAGCTGACTATTAACTAAATTAGCTATCATAATAAAGTAAAATTATCATACTTAATATTTCAACATCATAACTAGAGGGGCACTCAGGAGAGCGTATACCTCCGCCTACGCTGGTGCAGGTATGTGCTCTGACGATCACTTCCTACATTGAATCTCTTCTACCCTGGAGCATATCCAATTTGCCCACCAAATCTTGTGAACATCGGTTTATCATTTTTGGAAAATCTTGTTTACAAACAGAGAAACGGAGGCAAAAGCGTAAAACATACCGTAATATCCGTCCAGCTTCGTTGGCGGAGGTAATAACGTCATGGATGGATCTGGAATAATGGTGAAATAATAATTATTCCCAGCATAATAATAAATAGTAATTAAAATGGAAAAATAAAATTACAACTTAATTCAATTGCACTATGTATTGAGTATTGTTCGCATGTGTGGGCAGGTTCCACTCACACAGTACTTCTCGAAAGGGTAAAATCAATAGCATGTCTCATCAATTCACCTCTTCTTACTGATTCCCTACAATCTCTTTCTACATGACAGCATATTGCATATCTCTCACTCTTCTACCGCTATTACAATCATCAGTATTCTTCAGAGCTATCTAAGTGTATACCTCCTCCTTTACTGAGAGTAGGGGGCACCTTAAGCACAATCCCACCCCTATTCTGTCCAACTCTTCAACTCAATAGTGAACTGAATTTCACAGACTTTCTTCTACTCAACAAGTAAGCACTGGTACTCTCTTCACACCCTACACTCACCTTCATCCCCACCACCACCAACCTCACACCCATCAAACCCTACCCCCACCACTCACCTTCACCCTCCACAGCCAACCATACACCTTAACACTCACCACAGCCGACCCCACCACTCCCCTTCACATCCCACCACCTCCAACCTCAACACCCACCACTCACCTTCACCCTACACATCCCACCACCCACAACTTCACATCCTAACACCCACCACAGCCCACTCACACCACTCACTTTCACCCTCCACCACCCACCATCACCGCCCCAAATTTCGGAGCCATGTTCACTTCATTAAGAAACATGGGATTACAGGGAGGACCTTTAAGTCGTCTCCATCATCCCCGCAACAAGCTGCTTGCTGTGACGTGGACGATCCAGCCCCAGATTACTGAAGTTCACCTTAAATATTTAATCTTAGTTTTCGTTTTCTGTGCATCTCCTTTTTACTGTAGATATGTTTGTTATATTTAGTTGTTGTTAACTCTTTTAGTATTGCTTTATTATCTACTGTTTGACATCGCAACATTGAAACGTGAATAATAAAAGTAGAATTATATATATATTTGTTTATGTCTATGAAGGAGACAAAAGGAAGGTTGCATGTAACGAGTGTCTCCCCGAGAGCTAAAAAAAGTGACAGAGCCAAATTCAAGGGACGTTGTGCCCTAAATGCTTGGGCACACGAAGTTTAAAGCAATCTAGGTCATGGGAAGGAGGAAAGATTGATTGAGGGGGAGAGTTCCAGAGCTCACTTGTTGATTAGCAGAAAGACTGAGAACATTTGCTAATTCTTGGGTTGGAGAGCTGGACATAATAGGAGTGGGATCGTGTTAAAGGGCGGGTGCCTCACGCTCACCGTACGGGATGGGATTATGCTCCGAGAGAGTTCTGAAGAACACTGATTGTTGTAATAGCGATAGAAGAGTGAAAGATATGCTACATTGCGGCGTGTAGAAAGAGATTGTAGGGAACTAGATGAATTGAGTTGATGAGGCAATATGTTTTTGCCTCGACTCTTTCGAGCAGTGCGGTATGGGTGGAACCTCCCCACACATGCGAACAATACTCGATACATGGGCGCACTGTGTAGAGCAGTCTGGTTGGGTCAAGTGGTCAAATGTGGTCAAGATGTTGAATTGATGTAAGTGGCTGAAATAGGTCAAGCGGTTGAAATAGGTCAGACGGTTGAAATAGGTCAGACAGTTGAAATAGGTCAGACGGTTGAAATAGGTCAAACGGTTGAAATAGGTCAAACGGTTGAAATAGGTCATACGGTTGAAATAGGTCAGACGGTTGAAATAAGTCAGACGGTTGAAATAAGTCAGGCGGTTGAAATAGGTCAGGCGGTTGAAATACTGTAGGTCAGGCGGTTGAAATAGGTCGGATGGTTGAAACCGGTTAGAGAGTTGAAATAGGTCAGATGGTTGAAATAGGTCAGGCGGTTGAAATAGGTCAGGCGGCTGTGATAGGTCAGGCGGTTGAAATAGGTCAGGCGGTTGAATGACGTTGGAACGTAGAAGGGGATGGTACTTAATACGTGGAAAATCGCAGAGGGTTTTGTACCAAATCTACATAGCCTACCCCAATAGCAATGAAGTTCAGTGATGGGAGAGGCTGGGAAAGCGATATCCCCAAGATGAAAAATCGGGGTACTATGGGTTCTCTGCGAGAGGGCTGGTTATCACATAGAGGAGCACGTCTCTTCAACAAACTCCCGCGGCGAGTAAGAGACATGAGGGGCATCTCGTTAGACATCTTCAAGAGAGCCGTCGATGTCGAACTACAAAAAGTGCCAAACGAGCCCATCTTTGCAGGGGAGCGCTCTGCCCCTTTGAATAGTCTACTGCACCAATTTTCAAACAACAACAAAGGTCGATGCGCTCCTCGGTACCCACTAGCAGAGTGGCAAACTCCACATAGGTGAACATAGGTAGGTAGGTTGAAATAGGTCAGGCGGTTGACATAGGTCAGGCGGTTGAAATAGGTCAGACTGTTGAAATAGGTCAAGCTGTTGAAATAGGTCGGACGGTTGAAATCGGTTAGACAGTTGAAATGTCAGATGGTTGAAATAGGTCAGGTGGTTGAAATAGGTCAGGCAGTTGAAATAGGTCAGGCGGTTGAAATAGGTCAGGCGGTTGAAATAGGTCAGGCAGTTGAAATAGGTCAGACGGTTGAAATAGGTCAGACGGTTGAAATAGGTCAGACGGTTGAAATAGGTCAGGCGGTTGAAATAGGTCAGGCGGTTGAAATAGGTCAGGCGGTTGAAATAGGTCAGGCAGTTGAAATAGGTCAGGCGGTTGAAATAGGTCAAGCGGTTGCAATAGGTCAAGCGGTTGAATTAGGTCAGACTGTTGAAATAGGTCAATCGGTTGCAATAGGTCAATCGGTTGAATTAGGTCAAGCAGTTGCAATAGGTCAGACTGTTGAAATAGGTCAAGCGGTTGCAATAGGTCAAGTGGTTGAATTAGGTCAGACGGTTGAAATAGGTCAATCGGTTGAAGTAGGTAAGACTGTTGAAATAAGCCGAGTGGTTGAGTATGGACAGTGGGTTCAATTCATGTGATAAGGCTTGTCTAGCCTATTCTAAAGCTTTTATATGCTCAATAAGACCACTGAAGATCAACAGATAGAAACAGCGAGGAATTTAAATGGCATTAATTAGCCCTGGCAAGATATGGATATGTGGTTTCTGTTAGTGCGCCTATTCGACAATAATATATAGGCACTGGCAGAGTGCAGACAACAAATGCTATGCCTTTCAGTTCATACAATTTGGAAACAAATCTTATGGGTTGATTCTCTAAGCCACCCAATTGGGTTCAACCATTTATTACTATTTGATAGGCGTGAAGTCCTTATATTTCACAGTATATTTCACAGTATATATCATTAAGATAATTAAAATACTTAGCATGGTAATTTTGAGAGGGCTTATTTTGGAGTGGTGGGAGGTGCGGGGATTGTTAGAGATTGCCCAATGTATATATACACTTTCTCTTGGTACCGAACCAAGGTACTGACTAGATTTCATTTTAATCTGTTCATTAGTTTTTAAGAAATCTTATTTACAAAGTGACAAAAAGACAGACAGACAGACAGACAAACACAAAGGATCACTGGGCAAGCAGTCTAACTTGGTTGAGCGGTTGAACTGGCCCAACACGAGCCGATTGGCCTAAGCAAGGCAGATCCCTGTCCCACACAACCCCAAATCAATTACAAAGCCCAATTATAGGCTCAACACTCTAATACCCTGAGGATCATCTTACCAAAACGGTTAGAGATTAACGCAGGATTATGGGGGTCTGCAGAGTGCTGATTGGCCCAACCCGGCTGATCCCCCTTCACACCCAACCCTTCTCGTCCATATGCTTATCCAATTTTATCTTAAAGCTCCCTACAGTTTTAGATCCCACTATAGCACTTGGTAGTCCATTCCACCCATCTACAACTCTGTTACCAAACCAATATTTGCCTATATCTTTTCTGAAACGAAATTTATCTAATTTGAAACCATTGGTACGAGTTCTTTCGCTATCACTGAGCTTTAGTACATTTGTCATGTCCCCTTTGTTAATCCCACTAACCCACTTGAACACCTCTATCATATCCCCTCTAACTCTGCGTCTCTCTAACGAATGTAAACCTAATTTCTTCAACCTTTCTTCATACGGAAGATTTCTAATATTATGGATCATTTTTGTCAGTCTACGCTGTACTCTCTCCAATGAATCTATGTCCATTCTGTAATAAGGACACCAAAATTGGACAGCATAATCCATATGGGGTCTCACTAATGACAAGTAAAGTTTTAAGATAACATCAGCAGTTCTGTTACTCACACTCCTAGAGATGAACCCGAGAATCCTGTTTGCCTTATTACGAACGCCTATACACTGTTTTCTAGGCTTCAAATCATTGCTAACAAATACACCTAGATCTTTCTCGCAGTCTGAATTTTCTAATTCTAAATTAGCTAGTTTATATTTAACATTTGTTTGCATCTTCCCTATCTTTAATACCTTGCATTTGTCAATGTTAAACTTCATCTGCCAATTTACTGACCATTCATGTAAGGTATCTAGATCCCTTTGGAGGCACTCTATATCGCTATCTGAATCAATTGATCTCCCCATTTTAGTATCGTCTGCGAATTTACTTATCCTACTAGTTATACCTAAATCTAGGTCATTTATGTATATAAGAAACAACAGGGGACCTAATACCGATCCCTGGGGGACACCACTTTTGACTGCTCCCCACTCTGACTTGGTACCATTTATGCTGACTCTCTGTTTCCTACCAATTAGCCATGACCTAATCCATCCCAACAACGCCCCACCTATTCCATGTGCCTCAACCTTTCTCATCAATCTCTCATGAGGGACTCTGTCGAAAGCTTTACTGAAATCTAAATATATAATATCGTATGCCTTGTCATTATCTACTGCTTCATATACCTCTGAGAAAAAACTAAGCAAATTAGTAAGGCAAGAACGTCCCTGTGTGAATCCATGCTGAGAAGAATTGATTAAGTTAAATGTTTCTAAGTGGTTTCTCATTTTCCTAGCAATAATTGACTCTAGTAGCTTTCCTATGATTGAAGTGAGACTAATGGGACGGTAATTGGATGCTATTGATTTATCACCTTTTTTGAAAATCGGAACTACATTTGCAAGCTTCCAAGCTTCTGGAACTATACCAGTTTCTAATGAATTGTTAAAAAGAAATGTTAATGGGTAACTTAACTCATCTCTGCATTCTTTTAATACTCTGGCATATACCTCATCGGGACCAGGCGATTTCTGAGGTTTCAGTCTGTCAATTTCCTTAAGCACATCATTTCTACTTATAGTAACCGTACTTAACCTATTTTCTATACTATCTCTATATACCTTACGGACTTCTGGAATCTGTGCCAAATTTTCATTAGTGAAAACGGATAGAAACTGACTATTTAATGTACTGCACATTTCTAAATCATTTTCTGTCATTTCTCCTATCGAAGTTTTAAGGGGGCCTATTTTATCTCTAACTTTAGATTTATATAGCTGGTAAAAAGCCTTAGGGTTATTTTTTGAGTCATTGGCTATCCTGATTTCATAATTTCTTTTGTCTGTCCTTATACATTTTTTAACCTCTCTTGATAGATTCTGATAGTAAGCAAGTAGGTGAATTTCGCCTTTCTTTATTTTTCGATATATTCCTCTCTTTTTTCCTAGAAGGTCTAATAGTCTATTATTCATCCATTTGGGTTGGTTCTGTGTTGATCTAAATTTTCTTTTGGGGATATATTTATTTTGCGCATTGTGGAGTGAAGAAATAAAATTATTATATGTAGCTGTCAAATTATCCTGAGTTAAGACAGGTATCTGAGAGAGAGTATGTTCATTAGCGCACCTGGGTCCACTTAATAGTTTATACTAATACCATAGGATCGACTCTTAAGGCTCGTCTTAATCCACCATAATTGGCTTTTCTGAAATCTGGGATAAGTGTCGTATTCTCTTTAGCCTTTCCTGTCCATTGTATGTTAAAATAAATTGATTTAAGATCACTATTTCCTAGTTGGTCTCCTATCTCTACATTATTTATCATTTGTTCATTATTACTGAGAACTAAATCGAGGATATTATTGCCTCTAGTAGGCGAGTCTATGAATTGAAATAAAAAACTATCCTGTACCGCCTCAATAAACTCTTTTGAATCTGAGTCGCCGATTTGATGCTGCCAATCAATATTCGGAAAATTAAAATCCCCTATAATACACACATTGCTAAACCTTGATGCTATTTTCACTTCCTGCCATAAAGCTGTACCTTCGTTTCTACTCATATTTGGTGGTCTATAAATAACTCCAATAATTATGGTCTCACTACCTTCGCTAACCTCAACCCAAACACTTTCGTTATCAGTATTTAGTCTAATACCTGATTTAATACAGCTTTTTAAAGAACTCCTGACAAACACTGCTATTCCGCCGCCCCTCCTACTTGTTCGGTCACGTTTAAACAAACTATATCCTGGTATATGGAATTCTGCTAAAAAATGTCTTGATTCTGTATTAATCCATGTTTCAGTCAGTGCTATAATGTCTATATTTTCGTTGCTAACAAGTGCTCTAAGTTCATCCATTTTGTTACATAAACTCCTACAGTTTGTATAATATAATCGCAATGAATTTATTTTACTGGTATCGGATTTACCTTTATTTCTAACTGAATTCCCATCTTCTGTTACACCTTTAATATTTCTACTAGCAGTACAATTAAAATCCTGTGACTGATATTTTCTATTCCTATCTGATGTACCAGTACGGCAATTTACCCTATCTAGACAATTATTCTTACTCATATTCTCAGGCTTTATTTTCAGCGAAACCCCGCGACAATCCTATCTATTGACCTAGCTAAATTTACCACCCCCAGCCGAGAAAGATGAACCCCGTCCTGTGCGTACAACTGATTTTTACCATAGAAACGGGTCCAGTTATCAAGGAATGGTATTGCATTTGCATTACAGTATTTTTCCAGCCGACAATTGATACCAATTGCCCTAGCTGACCATTCCTTGCTGACCCCTCTCCGTGGCAAGATACTGTGTACTACAGGTATGCCTCCCTTCCTCGTAACTTTATCTAACACCTCCCTGTACTGCCGAAGCAGTACTTCCGTCCTACCTTTACCAACATCATTGCTCCCTGTACTGAGACAGATAATGGGGCTATCTCCAATATCTTTCATGATGTAATCAATGTCCTCTAACACCTTCCCAACCCCGGCACCAGGCAGACAGACAAGCTTCCTAATATCAGTACAGGTGGACCTAGCTAAGATAATGTAACAAGGCGTCATCGTGCTGAAGGGATTCATTTTAGACAAGCTGAGGAATTCAACCAAATAGTGGAATTAAGTAAAGTGATCGAGTTGTGCCAAGTGGTCAAATGAAACCGAGGGTCAAATTGGATGATCAATTGAACTAGGCCAAGTGCTTAGTGTATTTTGTAGCGTAGCGTTTTCTGTATTTCATATATCATATTAGAAATATTACATGGTACTGTACATTTCTCAATCCTTCTGCTTACATAACTATTTTATTTGTTTCAAACAATTGCAGATATGTATATTTTGACATTGTGTCTGATAATTTTGTTTAATATGCCCTTTTGCTTTTCTATGTAATACATTTTCCTTCCAACAGTCTAAAGCTAAATGTCAAAGTACTCCTTTAACCCAGCTACATTTATTCACACTGACTTCATCCCTTCAGCTAGCAAGTAAACAACTTTTTATCATTGACTTTGACATTTAACTTCCATTCAGTTATTTATCCATCCCATATATAGAGTTTAAAAAAACTACCCATTCATTACTTCTACCCTCTATAATTTCAATCACTCGTTTGCGCACGCTCTCTCTCTCTCACACAAACGCCTATGGGTAAAATCAAATGCTCATAGCATAGCAGGAGACTTACTTCATTGGATTGAGAACTGGCTAAACGGGTGTAAGCAGCAAGTAGTTATAAATGGTAAATGTTAAATTCCTGTAACAAGGGCACGCCCTAGCCCTGTTAATCAAGGGAGTATATGCCGTTAAAAACTGCTACAATCACGTACAATTGCAAAATTCGCAGACGATACCAAATTGATGAACATAAATGTATCTCCCGTGTGTGTTCTACAGATCCAAAATGATTTTGATAAATTAGAATATTGGGCCCAAATATGGCAAATGAGTTTTAATATCGATAAATGTAAAACACTGCATAATAGGTTATACAAATAACAAATCAAACTATTCAATAAGTTGTAGTAGTCAACTCATAACACTGATAAACAAACTAACTTAGGAGTTATAATATCAAACAATTTAAAACCCAGCCAAGGTAATTACGAAAGCAAACAAAATTATTTTGGCTTCGTTAGAAGATAGTTTGAATACAAAACAATTTAAATGTTATTCTCACTTTATACAATTCTTTGGTTTGCCCCTATTTGGAACACTATACAATTTTGATGTCCAAATTATCAAAAGTACAAAGATAAATTAAAGAGAATGCAGCGGAGAGTAACACAAATTATTCCTAGACTAAGAAATAAGTCATATGAAGAACGTCTAAAAGATTCAAAGTTGTTTAGTTTAACAAAGCGCAGGCCAAGAGGGGACCTAATCCAAGTGTTTAGAATAATTTAAAGTATTGACAATATGGATGTCAACAAATACTTCACTATTGATAATTCAAATTACACTAGAGGAAATGGTTGTAAAATAATTGGAGATCCTTTTAACTCACAAGAGGTAAAGCATTTTTTTGTTCAACCTATGGAATGGACTACCTACTATTTTCATTAAGTGTAGTACAGTTACTCTCTCTCTCTCTCTCTTTAACTTCTTACATACACCTACTCACCTTCTCCATCTCAGTCCTCTACAGCTTTCATATCAGTCATCTCGATCAATCTTTTATTCAAAGTTACTGCTGAACTTTCGCGAAGATTCGTATAATAAATAATATATGCGATGATAATTGTTGAAATAGTTAACAAATATAATACGATTAATTCTCGGACAAATCTAAGCATACACATAAAATCTATGGTCTTCTTCTACAAGTGAAAGGAATCATTTTGACATAGGCAGTTCACATACTTTTGCAAATGGGCATAAATTACGTTATCATTGGTGATAATGTGGATTAAGTGTGAGTCATATACTAACTCAGGTTCGATTCCCGGTGAATCTGGGAAGAGATACTTGTTGAGATTTATTTTGTACTGTATTTCATTTCAGTATTTCATATAAGTTAACTGCTATTGCCAAAAGGCTGTAAGGTATGGGTACTCTAATAACTCAATAGCAAACAGTTGGCATCAGTACCACTCTTGTCTAGCGGTGTGTATAGCTCAAATGCCGACAGATAGCACTGAACGTGCCAGTATGTGCCATCTCTAGAAAACTATATTGGTCACTGATGGCCTTCCTCAGTGTCATCTATTGGCTACTTATACTACTTCGTTGTCACTATAATCTACTTTTAAAAAATCTGGCGATAAATTGACTTATCCCCATGCTAATGGCTGGGCTATTACAACGTTTTATATAACCACGTATGTTGTTATTTATGCAAACCTGACAATAATCTGATGCAAAGACATAGTAGTAAAAAAATCTAGTTTAGGGTATATTTTTGTTTTGTGTGTTTTTTTAAGAGACAATGAACGGAGGAAGGAAAAACACAGATACAACAAAAAGGTCCATGTGCCTAAAGGCATCCTCCATTCATAAAATGTTTGTAACAACTGGATTTAAACTTTTGTAGATTGTAAGTTTGTGGAAAGCAACTCGAGGGAAGTGAATTCCAAAGAGTAGTAGTTCTAGGGATAAATTAATTTTGATAAGCAGAAGTTCTGCATTGTGGAGGAGAAAGTGTAAATTCATGGACGCTCTCAGCTGCCCTAGTTCTACGGGGAAAGATGTGGAGAGGCGGCACAATTGAAGCACGTTCCTCGGCCACAAGGGCTATATAGCCCTATATCTGGAGATCTGAAGCAATTCTGAAGACATTCTGCAGACGCCACATAGCCTGCGATTAAGAACAAATCGACACAAGAATATTTTACTCTGCAAAAGGCTTATTGATCTATATCCTGTAGATCCATTATTTGATTTAACACATCGCTAACATTTCTAGTTTGACCAACCACAGTTGAATTTACCGTACAATAAGCTCGAATTTCTCAAACGACATCAAGGCTTCCACACCTTTTTCTGATTTTCTTGGCAACCCAGAATCTAAATAGAAGAACCATTCGAGAAGGCCTTTATTGACTACGTTTCGCAGATAGTTTCTCCAAGTCCCTGAAGCTATCTGCGAAACGTTAATAAAGTGCTCCTTCTATAATGGTGTTTCTATTCAATCTTTCACCTTTTCAAAGTTAATTTGGCAACCCAAAATCGCTTCTATCAAATTTTAGAACCACCAGTTCTATACCTGATCTTATAGACGATATAGAAGCTTCCTATAATGAGCCATACCCACCACACAATAGCTAAATTAAAATCCCTCGCATTGTGTGACATATAAAGGCACCGCACCCTTAACCTGATCTTATAGAAGACCTAGAATTTGTTTTACGGTAGACCATTTACATTCTTACAAGTTCTCATCCCAGATTCCTTCCCGACGTTGTTGTAGCCAAAAATTCCTGGAGCTACTTGCAAGTTCAGGAATCACCATTTTGTTATATTTTGTATTCATTTGTAATATGTGGATCTCTCTCTCTCTCTCTCCTCTAATCATTTGGACTGTGTTCATCCTAGCCTCCGTCCTCGTCTGTCATCCAGCTGGGCCATTCCTCATCCGACCATTAGACCAACATGCCCCCGACCACCCGACCATACACCTATACAACAGGAACCCACACACGAAGCTGCCGTAACAATCACGACATTAGAGCTATCGGTTTACACACAGACAAAAAGACGGAATACAAACATACCTAGAACAAAACGCAGGATTATTAAAATACTTACAGTAGATACAAATATAAGTATTACATAATATATTTAACAACCTATATAAGCGATAATAAAACTAAGTAAATGTTGTACATATGTAATTGAGATATAATAGATAAATTAGTAAATGATACTGATAGTTACTTAATTCCGTAACCATTCACTGCAATAGCTAATTCTAATATAGGTCAAACCACCTCATTAGGCCAGACCATTTCGTTGGAACAAAATAGTCTCGGAGTGATCTGAATATCTGTGTAACTAAGTATTGATTTATTCTACCATTTAATTATATAAAATTATTTAATTTTAATTTGGGTAAGCTTGATATTTTTATCTATGGAAACCATTTTCTTAAAATACAAATAATTATGGAGACTTCAAGGCAATTTGTTTGAAAATTGCATAATTAACCATTACACTCAGTTAAAAAATAAATATTATGAACTTGTTACATAATAGTCTCTTCTTTTTTCCAATGTAAAAGTGTTGATCATCCTACCTACACGAACTGCTTCTCTCCACTCCCAGAAAGAGACAGACTATTACCCCAAATAGAAATATCACCCCTCCCAGGAGAAAGAAAAGAACATTAGCTGCTCCAGAAATAAAATAATTGTCCCTGGTTCTGCCCTCCAACCTCCTTTCGTTTCCTGTAACCCAGTCCATCCCAATTGACAAAAATGTGGATTAAAGTAAACTAGATTTGAATACAAACGTTTAAATAAGTAGGCATACAATTTATATAACTTAAAATATAAACAAAGTCATAGCAAAACAAAATAGTTCACATACATACATATACATACAGACACGAACATGTAAGCACATAAATATTTGCACATATGTCGAATGGACAAAATATTTCTTCCATATCGGTTATTAGCTTCATTAATTCTCTTCATGTCTCTAAACTAAAACACACAGCCATTACTTGAATGAATGAATGGCTGAATCTCTCTCTCTCTCTCTCTCACTCGAAAGTCCCCAGCCCTACTTGTTATCTCCCAAGGGCAGCAACCGGACACCGCTGCTATCAGTCGGGTCTCGTCACATTATGAGCTATTATCCTCTCCCCTTGCTTACCTCACAAATGTTTTGGTGCCTCTGTGAATGTGGCTGCTGGGGCGAAAGGATAATATAGGAAAAGGGATTACTATTGGAGTGGTATTTTGACTGACTGTTGGTAAAAGTACTAAAGAGATAGGGGGAAGAAATTAGGGATTAGTAAGTCCATAGGTTCGTGGCCTTAGAATTACAGGCTTTACAACTAATAGAGAAGATAAGTGAAAGGAAAACGTCTGGAGTATCTTGTTTATTTTGGTGGCGTTAGGTCTATTGATTATGGTCAAAATTAAACTGATAATAATATGGATGGCCTTGAAGCGATTTTAGTATTTTTTCATACTATATTAAGACTCCAGGTATTTGTAGAAAAGACAGAATGAAACAAATGGGATAAATGGAGTATTCGTGACGTGATTGTGCAAAGTGAGAAATAACAGGAGAAAGGTTGGGTAGACGTGATTTATTGAGGTAACATTAGAACTCTGTCTGTTGGTATGGATGGAGAAAACAGGAAAAGGTGGATATTTGGATTATTCATATTTATTATTATATTATTAGAACTATTGGTGTTGTCATAGCAGCAGATAATAGAAAGGGAAACAAATAAGCCAACAGCGTTATCATATTCTTCATCATTCTGATTATCGTTATCTTCGCCATCTTCAAATTCGTTATTGGAGTTCCTATGCAGTAATCTTGGTGCTTGACATATGTTCTCAGTGTCGATTACCTAGTTGACAACATCTTCTGATAAATATAAAATCTAGGTAAGTTTGTTTACAAGTTTACATACTAACATGAATAGAGCATAGCTGTGATAGTTTTGGTGCCATCATGAAGTTGTATAAAACAAATAGATCGATGGTATTCGTAATTAATTTATGACTTTAAATGTTGTTTATACAAATACGGAAAATATATTAAGCACGTAATGAGGCACCATTTCATGATTTAATATCCATGGGATTGTATTCGAAGACTGGTAAGTAATAAATGTAATAAAATAGTAAAACTATTCATGATTCATTTTTAAAATGTTGATTAGAACTTGGAAGCACTTTAATTAATACAGATTGTAAGGGTAAATGCTAATTTGCATTTAATTTGATTTGGATACTTGGTCATGTGCATTGTTTAAGTAAAAAAATGAATGAGAAGTAAACAAAGAACACCGTGTAATTATTTTGTTTAAGGGTAACTATATTGAGTGGCTCATTTGATTTTAATGAACATTGAAGGACACAAACAAAAATGTTAAGCTCAATAATATCAACTGATTTTGATTAATACATGAATAGTGTATTTGGTAGTGGTGTCCGAAGAACTGATTCATTAACTCATATTTATTGTTATTAATATTATTGCACAGAGGGGGAAACAAAATCCATGGAGTTATTTATCTATACTGTAATACTCGGAATTACGTTGTTGAAGAGGAATGGAAGATGGAGTTGCGTTTTTTACTATTAACAAATCGAATGGCAGTGACGTTATGAATATAAAGAGATAATTTGATCAAAGCTTGTGATGCAATTATATTGCCTTTGGTTAATTAAATATATAGTACGACCAGAGTAATGTTGGTAATTTTTTGTTTGTGAATTTACAATAGTTGGAATAATTGTGAAATGGTCGTTGTTGTTGTTCCCCAAGCTGCCTGGCCGAACAGCCCCAAGGTCCCGAGCAAGGCCAAGGCCATAACCGAGCGCCCCAACAGAACCCTTCCTGCCGACCACAATAAAGCTTGGGTGACCGAAGCCACTCCATGGCGGGGAGCTGAGGAGGGTGCGGAAACGCCCGGGAAACCAAAGACCCACCCAGGGCCCTGTGCCCCTCAGCAATTATGAAGAGAAAGTTGAGGGGCAAAGGAAAAATGTGACGCGTTGGCTTCCAATCTTGGTAGATTGGGAGGCCAATCCACGGAAGAGACGCCGTCACTTGAGATCTAGAAAATATATAAGTAAAAGGATCAGTCAGAGTAAGCTATGGGTATGGCAGAGATCGCTCAGTTCTCACTCTGATAGATCAACCCATCACCACATGACTAGAACCCAATCCTCTCAGCATCAGCTAGGAAAGGCCCTAGAAAGCCGCCTTTGGCGGGGGGATAGCTCCCCTATTTCAACCCCTTTCGGGGTTGGGCACCCGCCCTATGGTCGTTCACTCAGACGTCAATGAATCTATTTATTATACGGGTTTACATAATACTTATAAGAGTACTTTTAGCTATTTAACGGAATGCAGGCAAACCATAATTGCATATTATCGTAATTGTATATGTGCTTTTTCGTATTCAGGTGGAATGGGGGTTACTCGACCCGAGGAGTAACATAGGCCAGGTTTCCCGTCGGCCTTCGAGGTCTAACAGGGTTACCAGGGGTTGACCAGATATATTAGCTGCTGTTTACTTTTTTGGGATGACAAAATAACCAGCAGGATATGGTGCATGTTATAACGCTGTGCACTCCCTTGATAGGGCTAGGGCGTGCCCTTGTTACAGGGATAACTGGACATTTGCCACGAATCGTTAGATCGAGGTGTCCTAGTTTTTGACATCTACCAATGGCAAGGCCTGGAACCGAATTGTCCACCCTTCGATCAACAGCCAGTTGCGCTAACCACCATGCCAAGGCCCGTGACATGGTCTAAATTATAATTGGTTATTGTTACTCAGGGGCAAGCAGAACGAGCAAAGCTGAGGTAATCGAGCCCACGCGCCTCCGAGGCTTAGCAGTGATGCCCAGTTGTATATGCCCACACCAAGGAGTCTAGGGAACTTTGCTAACATGCACTAACTAATCAAACACATATCTAGGAATTATATAGTACAATCTGTGCATTTATGGTGATAACCTAAGAATTTTATAATATTAATTACTTAATAAGATAAACAGAATAAATGTACTACAGTTGTCTAATGTATCATTCCTACACTAAACACAAACTTTGACTGTTACCAAGAAACAAGAAAAACAATTGTATAAGAAGGATTAAAGATGGTTATTAAGCTTTTGGCTATTAAGTAATTCCTTAAGCCGAAACATATATATAGACTTTACCAAAATAAAATGGAATAAACCTGATTGTATTGAAAGGGAAAATTGTATAGTAGAGATTCCCATGACATATTCTAGTCTCACATCAATCATAGGAAAGTTGCTAGAGTCCATTATTGCTAGGAAAATTAGAAGCCACTTAGTAAAATTTAACTTAATACATTCTTCTCAGCATGGATTCACTCAGGGACGTTCTTGCCTTACTAATTTGCTTAGCTTTTTCTCAGAGGTATATGAAGCAGTAGATAGTGACAAGTCATATGATATTATATATTTAGATTTCAGTAAAGCTTTCGACAGAGTCCCTCATGAGAGATTGATGAGAAAGGTTGAGGCACATGGAATAGGAGGGTCGTTGTTGGGATGGATTAGGTCATGGCTAATTGGTAGGAAACAGAGAGTCAGCATAAATGGTACCAAGTCAGAGTGGGGAGCAGTCAAAAGTGGTGTCCCCCAGGGATCGGTATTAGGTCCCCTGTTGTTTCTTATATACATAAATGACCTAGATTTAGGTATAACTAGTAGGATAAGTAAATTTGCAGACGATACTAAAATGGGGAGACCAATTGATTCAGATAGCGATATAGAGTGCCTCCAAAGGGATCTAGATACCTTACATGAATGGTCAGTAAATTGGCAGATGAAGTTTAACATTGACAAATGCAAGGTATTAAAGATAGGGAAGATGCAAACAAATGTTAAATATAAACTAGCTAATTTAGAATTAGAAAATTCAGACTGCGAGAAAGATCTAGGTGTGTTTGTTAGCAATGATTTGAAGCCTAGAAAACAGTGTATAAGCGTTCGTAATAAGGCAAACAGGATTCTCGGGTTCATCTCTAGGAGTGTGAGTAACAGAACTGCTGATGTTATCTTAAAACTTTACTTGTCATTAGTGAGACCCCATATGGATTATGCTGTCCAATTTTGGTGTCCTTATTACAGAATGGACATAGATTCATTGGAGAGAATTCAGCGTAGAATGACAAAAATGATCCATAATATTAGAAATTTTCCGTATGAAGAAAGGTTGAAGAAATTAGGTTTACATTCGTTAGAGAGACGCAGAGTTAGAGGGGATATGATAGAGGTGTTCAAGTGGGTTAGTGGGATTAACAAAGGGGACATGACAAATGTACTAAAGCTCAGTGATAGCGAAAGAACTCGTACCAATGGTTTCAAATTAGATAAATTTCGTTTCAGAAAAGATATAGGCAAATATTGGTTTGGTAACAGAGTTGTAGATGGGTGGAATAGGCTACCAAGTGATATAGTGGGATCAAGAACGATAGGGAGTTTTAAGAAAAAATTGGATAAGCATATGGATGAGAAGGGTTGGGTGTGAAGGGGGATCAGCCGGGTTGGGCCAATCAGCGCTCTGCAGACCCCGTAATCCTGCGTTAATCTCTAACCGGTTTGGTAAGATGATCCTCAGGGTATTGGAGTGTTGAGCCTATAATTGAGCTTTGTAATTGGGGTTGTGTGGGACAGGGATCTGCCTTGCTTAGGCCAATCGGCTTTCTGCAGACTCCCATTTTCTTATGTTCTTATGTTCTTATATTATTGCTGAAGGGGGAATGTGTTGTCGTAATAATGTAACTAAACCCGTTATGTTGTAAACAAAACTATGAGTAACATCCATTACCACTATTTCTATGGTCTAATGGTTTGTTTATCGAAGTAGGGCATCTTGATAATTTCTTCCGAAACTACGCCTAATCCCCACTTCCAGAAAGTTCTTTTTTACACAATTTTTTATAAATAGAAGCTATACTTAAATATGCATCACCTACTCGATCTCTCTCCAATTCTTCCTGGAAGTGTCATGCAGAAATGTTTGATTATTATGTCGTACGTTGTACTGCATTTGAATGATTAATTCAAGTAACGTAAACAAGCTTAAAGAATACAGCGATTACGCCAACTACTTGTCATACGTTTATATACGAGATGTAAGTTCCTCTGATCCTGATAAAATGGCTTTGTATTCATAATCAATCTAAAGTAAACTTTCGCTCGTAAATCATACATGACAAATCAATTAAATGTGTTTTGTTATAGACGCAACAGATACCGATATATAAAGTGTAATGTAGTAAAACCTTTCCTTCTATTTAAATATGTGTTTTTGTAACGTTGTCGATATGTGCGTATGTATAAACACAATCTACTATTATTGAATATACTCCAAAGAACACTTAGTCACGGTCACACTACTCCATTTTCTTCTTCCCTGATGAAAATTGGGCAAGAGGCCGAGCGCCCCTCCGCCAATCTTACATGAACAAGAACAAAATCAACCCATGTCAATTCCCGGCCAAACACTATAATACACGACCCCAAGAAACGCTATAACATAACACGGGTTTATCACCGGGCCACATCAGCTGATCCATCATCCCAAACATCACCCACCGCCGAGGCTAAATTATCGGGTTACCGCAGTTACTGGGGGAAGTAGGCGGTAATTATTATACCAGAGGAAGAGAGGCCAAGGGAGGCAAGACAATAATAAAGAGATGAAGGGAGAACAAGGGGAATATAGGAGTAAAGAGAGGGTATGAGAATAAGGGGAATAAAATAAATATAATGAGATAAACAGAGAAGAAGGGGAAATATATGAGTAGAAAGACGTTATATGAACAAGGGGAACAAGAACAATATACAGAGAGGCAGGGAGAACAATATACAGAGAGGCAGGGAGAACAATATGAACAAGGGGAACAAGAACAATATACAGAGAGGCAGGGAGAACAATATGAAAAATACAAATAAAGCGAGCGTATAAGAACAAGGGAAAGAAGATACATTTTACAGAGAGGGTAGGGAGAACAAGGGGAAATATATACAAAACATAGAGATCAGGAGGACAATAAGAGGGAAAATATAAAGAGAGACGATACAAACTGAAAGGGTTGAACTATATATGAGTTAGAAGATGCGGTATTTATTATGGTAGCACTGGGAGGAAGAGAGGACAAGGAGAAAAAGAGAACAGCACATTATATAAATGGAGATAAAAAGATCGAGTGGCTGGCTAGGTTAACAAGGGGAACAAGAAAATACAAGGATAACAATAAAAGAGGCTAGGATAACTGAAAGAGGATAATTAAATATAGACTACAATCAGTGGTACTTATTATAGAAGAGGAGAGGTCAAGAGAATCAAGAGTAAATACAAAGAGATAGTCAAGAGAGGCTGGGAGAAGTGAAAGAGGACAATTTAATATGGGGTAGAATAAGTGGTCATTAATATAGAAGAGGAAAAAAGACCAAGGGGAGCAAGAGACACATACAAGGAGAAAATAAAGAGCGACTACGAGAACGGAAAGAAGAGATTATCATATGAGCTAAAAAGAACAAGAAGGAACATATTGTAGACCCTAAGAAGAGAGGCCTAGAGAACAAATGGATAATAGAAACGTAAAGAAAAACTAGGAGGAAAAGTAGAAAAAATAAACATAACACGAGGATTAGAAAACAAGGGAAGCATAATTATGAGGCTAGGGAAACAAGGGATATACATATATATATATATATAGGGGATAGTACAAGGGGGTAACATACGTAGAGAGAGGAAAGGGAGGGATAAGAGAGAAACGAAACATTGAGAGAGGCTAGGAGAACAGGGGAATAAACAAGTAAAATAAACAAAAAGACTAGGAGGCGAAGGAGAATAAGAGACCAATGCACAGAGTGACAGAGAAAAGATAGAAACGCTAGGAGAACTTGAAAAAACAATAATGCGAGAACAAATTGAGAAAATGAGAGAAAAAGGGAAGAAGTTCTTCAAATAGTGACACAGATATACAAACTACACCGACCAGTTGGTCCTTAAGAGTTGATCCCGCCTTAATAACTATTGAAAAATACTTCAACAGTAGAATGGGAGATAACTGTGGAGAAAGGGAGGAGAGATAAATAGGGGAACGAAACAAAATAAAATAAGATAATAATACAACGGTGGCAAGAAGAGCAGCTGAAGAAGAAATAAGAAAAAATTGCAAGCAGTGTAACAGAGAGAGAGAGAGAGAGAGAGAGAGAGAGAGAGAGAGAGAGAGAGAGAGAGAGAGAGAGAGAGAGAGAGAGAGAGCATGTATACGGACAAATGAGACACAGAACGGTGGGAAGATGAGATGTTTGGTTATGGTGCAAGACTATAAATATAGAACGTAAGCAATCTAGAACGATGTAGAGATAAGCAAGACGAAAGGTGATAGCATGATGATGATGAGAAGAGCAGAAGGGAAGAGAGAAAAACAAAACCATTTAAGCATGGCAGATGAAGAAAAGATTGAATAAAGAAGCAAGGACAGAGATAGTAATGAAAATATATATATATAAACCAAACAAGGTATAAGGGATGTTATATTACAGTTCATATACACATTAATGACAATATACATAAACGAAATATCTCTCAGACGAGTCCCATGAGGAAATGCATAGCGAAAAAGTTATTTACAAATAGATAATTAAAAATAATAATGATAACAATAATACAGTGGAGATACGACAAGGAAAGATCAAGTTGTACCTGAAAAGAGAGAACAAAACAACAACATTAACTTTAAAATAAAACAAAACATGGATGGAGAAGAAGGAAGGGGTAGACAATGGTGGCAAGAAGAAAGACCATATAAGAAAGCTGAAGTGGAAAAAGAGAACTGTAGAGATGATGAAAAGTATGGCATATGAGGTTGGTGAGAAGAGCAAAAGGAAGAAAGCAATATATATTATTAGGACCAAAGAGATGGAGAAAACATAAACAAGGAGTCCAACAAATAATGAACAAATGGAGGAACCATGAAGGTAGAA
Source organism: Paralithodes platypus (assembly GCA_032716605.1). Taxonomy (NCBI): domain Eukaryota; kingdom Metazoa; phylum Arthropoda; class Malacostraca; order Decapoda; family Lithodidae; genus Paralithodes; species Paralithodes platypus. The sequence continues at coordinate 28,953,036 of CM064519.1, forward strand.
GGTAAAAGAGGGAACATTGAAAAGACACAAATAATCTAATACACGGTGGAAATGAAACAATTTAATAAAAAATGTAAACTTTGGAAAATTTGGGAAAAACACATATATATAGAGAAATGAACAAATTTGTGATGGTGAGGAAGAAATATTAAAACTAGAGAGGAAAAAGAGAATACAGTTATTACAAATAAGAAAATAGAATAATAACAATGGTCAATTATACTTCAATGGTGATGAGAAAATCTAAATGGAGAAGCAAAGAGGCTAAAGAAAGGTTGTTTGGGGAACATTAATAATACTTCTTTTCAAGAAATTTATAAGCAAGACAGAGTAATCGGACGGGTAAAAGAGATCATAATATAGACATTATTCATTATATATTGATAAAAGAACGAAGGGAATGACAGGGTATTACAGACTAAAAAAACATACAAATATATATAGGAATAAACCAGTTGGCAATGAACAACAAATAAGCAGTATCAACCATAATGTAAGGGAAGTCGGCAGTAGCAGAATGTTAGAAGAGGTAAACAAAATAGTTATTAACACTGGAGGAAGAGGCGTAGATGTTACGAATAAGGTAATAAAAGAAGATTCGTATAAGGAATAAATGGGTAAAGATAATCAATAGTTGGAGGAGGAAAGATGAACATAATCCTTAGTTATGAAGGACAGTAGAACAGAAAATTAAAGGGACACAATCAAGAATAAATATATGAAGAATTAGAATTGGGGAAGGAAAACAACAGCCAATTATAAACATATATTACGCGAAGAAAGTTTAGGAATGGGGCAACGCGGAGAGTAAAAAAGGGAGAGGGCAGCGTGAGATCTTCTAACTAATAAAGGAGTGAAGGAAGGCAAATTATGTTAGTATGTTAATGGGTATAAAGCAAAGCAAACAACATAAATATTCTTCCTTACGAAGCTGCTTGTAGCCTCTCTACCTGGCCTAGGATAAAGAACAATAATACCATAGCATGAAGGGAGGTTATTTATTTGTAAACACAGTTAATTGAAGGTTAACCCGTCCAATACCGGTGACATCCTTTTAATTATATTCTGGCAATGATTAGACGATGTTATCAAGCTTAGGAAGGACCTTTAGCAATAATAAGGCTTAACACTATCCCAACCAACCCTTTTAACTACCACATACCCATATTAAGCTGCATAATACCGTCTAAATATAGCTAGAATAAAATATAACACGTCGTTGGTACTCAAAGGGTTAAGAGCGATATATTAATGTCGATTTTTATTAAACTCGATTTTTATTTTTATGCCAGTTGAACACTACATGACTTTCTTAATTAGACCAAATTTTAATTTCCAATGTTCTTACAACCATTGCCTAGTCTAGTGTAATTCTAATGATCGATTATGAAAAATTCTGAATGGAAGGACATTATAAATATGAACGGGGAAAATTTAAAACAAAAGGAAGGTAAGAATGAAGAAACTCAGAAAATTAATTATATACAAATGAGAAGAATCGGCAAGAAAAGACACCGTTGAAAAGAAACATAAATGGAGAAGAGTATTGAAAAAACAAAAAAAATTATGACGACATTTTAATTGTGATAAGACTGGTGTAAATAATAAAAAGCCCAGGAGATGAGAAAATAAAGCTGTCCAATAGGTAGGTAAAAGAGTTGTTGTTGTTGTTGTTGTTCCCCAAGCTGCCTGGCCGAACAGCCCCAAGGCCCGAGCAATTCCAAGGCCATAACCGAGCGCCCCCACAGAACCCTCCCTGCCGACCACAATATAGCCTGGGTGACCGAAGCCACTCCATGGCGGGGAGCTGAGGAGGGCGCGGAAACGCCCGGGAAACCAAAGCCCCACCCAGGGCCCTGTACCCCTCAGCAATTATGAAGAGAAAGTTGAGGGGCAAGGGAAAAATGTGACGCTTTGGCTTCCAATCTTGGTAGATTGGGAGGTCAATCCACGGAAAAGACGCCGTCACTTGAGATCTAGAAAATATATAAGTTAAAGGAACAGTCAGAGTAAGCTATGGGTATGGCAGAGATCGCTCAGTTCTCACTCTGATAGATCAGCCCATCACCACATGACTAGAACCCAATCCTCTCAGCATCAGCTAGGAAAGGCCCTAGAAAGCCGCCTTTGGCGGGGGGATAGCTCCCCTATTTCAACCCCTTTCGGGGTCGGGCACCCGCCCTAAAAGGTAAAAGAGTAATAAGAGTAAGGGAAATGTTAATTTGAAATGGTAAATTGAGAAGGTCTAATGGACGTCTAAATAGGTCAAGAGGAATCCGAATGGAAAAAAGAATGGAGAATTTAATTATGAAGACTGAACATGTAAAGAGATACAATGGTCTATTGCAGTGCTCGAAAGGATCCCCCCCCCTCCCCTAAAAGAAAATGTGAAGACAATTTAATTGAAGAGGTACATTTATACTAAGCTCGATATAAGTAAAAGAATGCGGAAATTGAATATGAGAGGTAATGGAAGGGTTTAATGCTATCCAAGAAAGGAATTGAATAGGTCCAATACTATCCTAGAAGGGGAAATATGAAATTGATTATAAATACAGAGGAATTGAAGAGATTCAATACCATGTACGAGAGGGAAAACATTGAATACATGATTATGAAATAAGAGGAATTAAAGAGGTCCGGTACTGTGGTCGAAAGAAGAAAAAGGATGAAGGAATCGATTATGAAGATAAACAAAAGAAAACACATACAGTATTCATATTATGAAACGAGGAATTATAGACGTCCACTACTAAGCTCGATAGAAAACGAATGGGTGAATTGATTATGAAGAAAAAGGAGTTATGGAAGGCCAACTCAATCACTGAAAGGAGAAAAAGAATGAGCCAATTAATTATGCAGAAATAGCAATCAATGATTACCAACAACTCAATGCTATGCTCGAGAGTAAGCGGGAATAACACTTATTGCGAAGAAAATATAATTAAAAAGTTACATTAATACTACACTCGAATGGGGATACAGATGATTATGAAGCAAAACAAATGGAAATGTTTAAAGCCATCCTTGAAAGTAAAACAACATTAATGATGAACTTTATTATGAAGAAAGAGGAAATGAAGGAGCCCATTACTACGAACGAAAGGAGAAACAGAACCAGTGAATCGATTATGAAGAAAGAGGAAATGAAGAGGTCCAATACTATGCACGAGAGGAGATAAATAACGAGCGAATTGATTATGAAGAAGAGGAAATTAAGAGGTCACCCATTATGCACGAAAGGAGAAACAGAACCAGTGAATTGATTATGAAGACAGAGGAGTTGAAGAAGTCCAATACTATGCAAGCAAGAAGATAAAAACGAGCGAATTGATTATGAAGAAAGAGGAATTGAGGAGGACCGATGGGATGGGTAGTATAGGGAGGAGCTGGGATACGATTAATTACTGGCCAGGAGTCGGGGAGATCGAGTGGCCGGAGAATACTGGGTGAGAGGGAGGGAGAGAGGAGAGGAGAGGAGTGAGAGAGGGGAAAACATGAGAAAGACAGGAGAAGGAGGGGGAAAGAGAGGAGAGGATGTACGAAGAGAAGAGGGTGAAAGTAGAAGGACGGAGCAGAGAGGAATGAACAGAAGCGAAGAGAGAAGAGTAGTGAACATAAGCAGATAAGAGAGATCTAGAAAGAGAAAGAGAAGAGGGTGAAAGTAGAAGGACGGAACAGAGAGGAACGAATAGAAGCGAAGAGAGAAATGGAGTGAACATAAGCAGATAGGAGAGAGAGAGAGAGAGAGAGAGAGAGAAGAGAGAGAGAGAGAGAGAGAGAGAGAGAGAGAGAGAGAGAGAGAGAGAGAGAGAGAGAGAGAGAGAGAGAGAGAGAGAGAGAGAGAGATAGAGAGAGAGAGAGAGAGAGAGAGAGAGAGAGAGAGAGAGAGAGAGAGAGAGAGAGAGAGAGAGAGATAGATAGAGAGAGTGACAGAGAGAGATAGAGAGAGAGAGAGGAGATAGAGAGATAGAGAGAGAGAGAGATAGAGAGAGAGAGAGAGAGAGAGAGAGAGAGAGAGAGAGAGAGAGAGAGAGAGAGAGAGAGAGAGAGAGAGCGAGAGCGAGAGAGAGAGAGAGAGAGAGAGAGAGAGAGAGAGAGAGAGAGAGAGAGAGAGAGAGAGAGAGAGAGAGAGAGAGAGAGAGAGAGAGAGAGGAGAGAGAGAGAGAGAGAGAGAGAGAGAGAGAGAGAGAGAGAGAGAGAGAGAGAGAGAGAGAGAGAGAGAGAGAGAGAGAGAGAGCGAGAGAGAGAGAGAGAGAGAGAGAGAGAGAGAGAGAGAGAGCGAGGGCAGCAGGAGCGGGAAGAGATGGATCAGACCCTCGAGGCACCACCTCTAAATTGCAACTTTCCAGTCCTCTTTGTGGAGCCGCTGCCGGGGGGGAATTTGGTCCAAATTTTGGTCTTTGTGAAGATGAATTTTGGTGTTTGTGCCATGTTAGGGAGGTTGAGGGAGGGGCGGGGAGGGGTGCAGGGATGGGGTGGGGGTCTGGGTTGGGGGATCTTCTATGTTGAGTTAAGGCACAAATCAGATAGCTTCATTCACTACGGTGTCTGAATATAGTATAATTGCATAAATGTGAGTGTAAGTGTTTGTATAATTATGTATGAATGAAGTACACCATTTTTTTTTTATATTCACACATATATATATATATATATATATATATATATATATATATATATATATATATATATATATATATATATATGTATATATATACTGTATATAATAGGCTCTTTATATATAATCCCGCAGCGTGTAACTAGCGTGCATCGTCTCATCCAAACATCTCACCGCCCAGCATGAAAGCAAAATGTTGACAGTTTAAAGAATCACATTTTGATGACCTTAATTACAGCGTATCATGTTTACGTTGCTGGCAGCAGTGGTGATGGTGGCGGTGGTGTAGGATGGTGGTGATGGTGATGGTGGTGTAGGATAGCGGTAATGGTGATGATGGCGGTGGTGGTGTAGGATATGGTGGTAATGGTGATGATGGCGGTGGTGTATGATAGAGCTAATGGTGATGATGGTGGTAATGGTGATGATGGTGGTAATGGTGATGATGGCGGTGGTGTATGATAGAGCTAATGGTGATGATGGTGGTAATGGTGATGATGGTGGTAATGGTAATGATGGTGGTAATGGTGATGGTGGCGGTGGTAATGGTGATGGTGGCGGTGGTGTAGGATAATGGCAATGGTGATGATGGTGGTAATGGTGATGGGGGTTGATGGTGGGGAAGTAATAGTTTTGGTGTGGTGGTAGTGGTTGGGGTGTTATGTTGCGGTTTGGGAGAAAGTACGCCAAGGATAAGATTTATATGGTTGTGGTAGTAGTAGTAGTAGTAGGGGGTTGGTGGTAATGGTGTGGTATGGGTGGTGATAGTGATTGTACCACCACTCAACGTTATTGGTGGGGAGGTAATGGTTTTAGTGGTGGTGGTAGTGGTTGGGGTGTATTGTGGTTTTGGAATAAGTACGCTAAAGATATATATATATATATATATATATATGGTTGTGGTAGTATTACTAGGGGGTTGGTGGTAATGGTGTGGTGTAGGTGGTGATAGTGAATATTCTACCACACGTTATTGATGGCAGTGAAAGATCATGGTGACTTTGGAATATAGAACTGACGTTGATAAGACAATATAGATTAAAACTTATTTGGAAAATATATGCAACCGTGTTAATAATTATTAGCATAATTAGATAAAGCCTCTCTCCCTTAAGTCATTTAGAAATAATAGTCTTGTCCTTCCATATGGTCCTACTTTATCCATTGTTGTTATCTTTGCCCAATTCAATGTTTCTGAATGTTTCTCCCCTCCCGCCCCACCCCTCCCCACCTCTCTCTCTCTCACTCTAACACACCCTTTCTCTCTTTCACACACACTCTCTCTATCTCTCTCTCACACACACTCTCTCTATCTCTCTCTCACACACACTCTCTCTCTCTCTCTCTCTCACACACACTCTCTCTCTCAGCCTCCAGCGCCTCATAATCCCACTGTTAAATACTGTGATGGGGAGGTGGCGTGAGCTCTCCCAAGGCACTGCTGGTAATGCATTTAATTACTTCCACATGCTCACCAGTTTTTATACCTTTCTTCATGTCTCCCTTTCTCCTTCCTCATCCTCACAAATCATCTCATCCAAGCATCATGTATAGTGTTTTCGTTATCAACTACAATAACAAATGCATCGTTCCCATATGCTTTCCAGATTATAAGTGTTTCGACATCCCTAATCCTTCCCTGCCTCTGTTTCCCTCCTCAATGCTTCTAGTTCGTGGTTCCAAACTAGACAGCATCTGATTACTTCCATATGCCACTAACTTACTCTTCCTTTATTTTTCTCTTCTCCTTCTTCCTCACTCTCTCTTCAAATATCAAAATACTCATCTTAAAATCACGTAATGTTTTTCATTGTTTCCAACTATAATCTATCTGATTACTTCTGACCAAAGTGACCTTTCTACGCCAAATGTAATACTGTCTATAGACAATTTTGTAATATCAATAATTTGTGTGGCAGAGTACGGCCTTGCTCACTGGGAACTAACAATTTGTTTTATTATCTTTTTTTTTTTTTTTTGTTAGACCTCCGTTTACGAATTGTAAACATCCTTTAACATTATCTTGGGTTCCCGGTTACTTAAACACTTGAAATACCTTCTCATATGTGCTAGCAACATATATATGAAGTCCCAAATTATGTTAATAATCATAGTTTAGCTAACTCCTACAATATGCTATGTATTAAATACTATATCCTACTAGCTCTGAGTAGATATTTTCAATCATTATCTAGGAAACACAATATACTTTTACTTCTGGATTTTATTTTATTAAAAAGGGTATTTTCTTTACCAAGTTTTATAGAACATTTGTAAATTGTTATGAAGTAAATTGTAATGACAATATGAATCGTGTTAAGTCAAGAACAGGGTGTGCACAGAACCATGAATCCACAAGAAGAGTTGACATTGAAGGGGTTTAAGATTAACGTTTAGGCTAATGACTGTTAAGGGTGCCCACTTCGCTTTTTTTTCTCTTTCTGTCCCTCTCTCTTTGGCTTGTATCCATTCAGCCCCATTCAGCCTACTGTTTAAAGACGTTTACCTCCATCCAGGTATCAATATTATCCTGGCGAGCGGTAGCGAGCCAGCATATATATATATTTGTTTTGACAGCAAGCTAAATTTGTAAATTTTTCGATAGAAAAATGTCTCCGGCGAAGCCAGATTTCTCCATACAATGCTGGCTCGCTATCGCTCGCCAGGAAGAAATCGACACCTGGATGGGCATACTGTCACAATTGGTCCTCATCCCCTTCAGCTTGTGGAGTCCACCAAACTCCTCGGAATCACTGTGGACAACAAACTGAACTGGAAGAAACATGTAACTACCACAGTCAGGACCGCCACTTACAAGTTATTTATGCTAAGGCGGTTGAGATCCCTGGGGGCGCCGGAAAATGAGCTGAAGAGTATATATAACACCTTCATACTCCCTAAGCTCACCTACGCCTCTCCCGCCTGGTCCTCCTCTCTAACCCTAACACAACAACGTCAACTGGAGAGAGTTTCAGAGGAGGGCATGCAGGATCATCCTGGGTGGCACATATCCAGGGTACGAGGAAGCTCTCACCACCCTTAGCATACCTGCACTTTCAACCCACCACTCCAACACACTCAAACAGTTTGCATCTAAGCTGCTTGTTCACCCACGACACAGAAACTTACTTCCACCAGACGCCCCTAGACCTACACGTGCAGCTCGTCATTTCAATACACTCCAACCAATAAGAGCAAGAACTGACAGATATAAAAATAGTCCTATCCCAACCATTGTTAATATTATTAATAATGTGTAATAACGGTCTGTCACACCATATATACGCGCCCACCTTTAATAATATATGCATATATGTGTATATATGTATCTATGTATGTGCAGTATATGTGTATGTATGTGTGCGTATATGTGTATGTATGTATGCGTTATTTATGTATATATATGTGTATAGTGTATACTGTTTGTGGTTCGAGCCCGGCTGAGAGTATCAGGTAGGATAAGAGAAGAGCATATATGCATGTAATGTGCATATATTTATGTATATGTATGTCTGTGTGTACGTGCTGTCAATGGTTCGAGCCCGGTTGAGAATATAAGGTATATAATATATATATGTACTGTACGTGTATTTATATTTATATGGTCATATGCACATATGTATATAAATATACGTACATATGAGCGAGAACATATTGCTCACTAGCGCAACTTCTGATTATAAATCTATGCATAAGCATTATCTATTATTAAGTGTTCGCGTATCTTCATCCATGTATTTCCACCCTTAACAATAGAACGCCCATCTCTTCCATATTTCGCCTTCTGTCACACACACACACACACACACACACACACACACACACACACACACACACACACACACACACTACCGAGGATTAACCTCCCATTGTAGTACCCGCACCCTCCTTACCTGACCTTACCAAAACAGTTTCTGTATGTATGTATGTTTGTGTGCATACGTGAGCGTTTGTGTATACGGACATGTGCACACTTACTGCATGTTCTTATGTTCCTATATATGTATGTATATGTTTGTGCGCACGTACGTGTATATACGTATGTTCTGTATATGAGTAAGTAAATAAATGTGTATATGTACTGTATATCACTTACTCTCATGGTTATTTTATGATAATTTGTATTCTGCACATGCATCATTATTGTATTTATTTATTTTGTTTGTAAACTAAGCTTACCATCCTCATATCTGTACATCTCATGTTCATCCACTAAATTGTAAAATGTGTATTTTCAGCTCATGAGGCTGCCATTCTTTAATAAACCGTTTATTATTATTATTATTATTATTATTATTATTATTACAAGTCTTAAAACAGTAGGCTGAATGAGGCCGAATGGATACAAGCCAGGGAAAGAGAGAAAAGGAGAGAGAGATAAAAAAAAGCCGGTGACCCCACTTAAGGCATTGTTATCCATGCTGTCTTAAGTGTACACATTTAATTTGATATTCCATTTTACATATAGATAGTTATATGTACATTTTATGTATAATGCATAGAGTATGACAAAAGTATGATGCATAGGAGTATGGCTCCTATATGCCATAGGTTTCATTCATACATGACTCCCATTTTCCGTCCTTGCCCCCGCCACAAATAGTATCGTCTCTATTTCCAACTAGGCCTATATAAAAAAAAAAAAAAAAAAAAATATATATATATATATATACCGGTATATAATTTATATATATACAGTATATATAGACTGTATGCTACATTCCAATTTTTAATAGTGTTCACCTTATTATTTAGATCGTGTGTGCTTGAATCCCGCTTCGCTCCCTCTATGTATATTATCACCTTGAATTATCTCTCTCTACCTACATACATATTGTCACCTTTTTGTAGAGTTCGCCATTTCTAGTGGCACCGAGGAGCCAATTCCACTACTATCCCTGTCTGTATTCTGTCAAGCTTATCATGTGGCAGAAACAGTGAAGATACAGCCCGGGTACAGCATAGTATGTTCATGGCAGGTTATTTTTAGCCCTCTTAGTACCGAGAAGAATTGATTTCATATCATCCTACAAGTCGTTATCGTCAAAATGAATGGAGCAAATCACTGCATATTTTGGGCTGATTTGATATGTTCGTCGACAGGGATTTACCCACACATAACTGTGTATTAAAGAGTCCTTGTTGGTAAACACAAGGTCAAAGAATATTGTTCCCCGTGTGGTTTATTGATATGCTGGGTAAAGGCGGTGTCACACGAGCGATTTATCAGTCAAATTTTATGAGTAATTGTAGTCTTGCATCTTCTGAATTAAATTTGTATACTATTTCAATCTCAAAATTTTATATTAAGTCCGTCTGTTTGTCGATACCAATGTGAAAATACCAAGATATAGTGGAAGAAAAACTTGCTCATCGAAAATTGACGAAAATAGCACTCGTGTGACATCGGCTTATGATTAGAAACACTGCAGAGTTTAGATAGCTCTCTCTTGTTTGCTTCTCCGGTGTTATTCTCCACTACCGGATTATCTAATTGGAAGGTTTGGCAGGTTAAAATCTCCTAACCACATAATATATGGCTTCGATTTTCCCAGGCCTTCCAATACTGTTTTCATGTCGCTGAACTGGGGTTTGAATTCTTCTACGGATGTGTTAGGGGGTCTGTATGTGACAATAACAGCTAAATTAATGGAATTTATTTTAACCAAGTATTTCCGTCACTTCACTGTTGTTATTTAGAGATTCACTACATATCAGGAGTCACGGATGTAACTCGATCAAAAAACATTCTTTCCACTGGTGAGCTGTAAATAATCTAGTGTGAACGGAATGAATCGGGCGAAACATACGTCTGTGATGTATTATCATAAGATTTCGACTGAAGGATCTGTGGTAGTGAAAAGGGTTAAGTGAGATAGTATCAAGCCTGTTTATTGCTGGAGGCCCATTTTAAGCTAAATAAAATCGTCTAGTAGCAGCCAGAATAAAGTTAAAAAGATGGCACGGTACTGGAAGGGTTAAAATATAAAGCAAAAATGCCAAGCTTGGTTTACCTTCTCCCATGTTGTCCTCTTTCTCACACCCTGCAAGGCACGAAGTGAAAGCAAGCCGGTCAATGCAATGATATTGGTCGGCTTCGTTATGATCGCGAATGGACCAACACGAATTCGTGAGGAGAAAACTATTGTGGAGCAGCGAAAGGGAAGGAGGAACACAAAAAAAGAAAAGAAATGTGAAGTAGATTGTAAATAATAGCATGAATGGGTGAAATATCAGATGAAGAACACCTACACCAGTAATATCAGATGAAGAACACCTACACCAGTAATACAGTGAGTGCAGTTGACCAATATCAGATGAAGAACACCTACACCAGTAATACAGTGAGTGCAGTTGACCAATATCAGATGAAGAACACCTACACCAGTAATACAGTGAGTGCAGTTGACCAATATCAGATGAAGAACACCTACACCAGTAATACAGCGAGTGCAGTTGACCAATATCAGATGAAGAACACCTACACCAGTAATACAGTGAGTGCAGTTGACCAATATCAGATGAAGAACACCTACACCAGTAATACAGCGAGTGCAGTTGACCAATATCAGATGAAGAACACCTACACCAGTAATACAGTGAGTGCAGTTGACCAATATCAGATGAAGAACACCTACACCAGTAATACAGTGAGTGCAGTTGACCAATATCAGATGAAGAACACCTACACCAGTAATACAGTGAGTGCAGTTGACCAATATCAGATGAAGAACACCTACACCAGTAATACAGTGAGTGCAGTTGACCAATATCAGATGAAGAACACCTACACCAGTAATACAGTGAGTGCAGTTGACCAATATCAGATGAAGAACACCTACACCAGTAATACAGTGAGTGCAGTTGACCAATATCAGATGAAGAACACCTACACCAGTAATACAGTGAGTGCAGTTGACCAATATCAGATGAAGAACACCTACACCAGTAATACAGTGAGTGCAGTTGACCAATATCAGATGAAGAACACCTACACCAGTAATACAGTGAGTGCAGTTGACCAATATCAGATGAAGAACACCTACACCAGTAATACAGTGAGTGCAGTTGACCAATTAAGGGGAGGCAGATCGTTTTTCTGGACTCTCTTCTCTCTAATGTTTAGCCTCACTAGTTTTGAGATTATAAGACGTTCAGCCCATTACTTAGGCGATTTTAACACCGTTCGCTCCATTTCGTGGTCAATTTTAAGACCTTTCGTGCCTTTAGGTGTATATTATTTCCTTGCGAACGATAGCGAACCTGCAATTTTAAGAGGAACCGGCTTTCGGCCGAGATATTTTTCTACCGAAAAATGTACAAATTTATCTTGAAGGGGGGTCTAGGGGGTGTTTTTCTAAGCTTGACGGAGGTCTAGGGAGGAAACTAAAACCATATATGAATAAATGAATCAATAGACCAAACACACGGCCAGTCTCCCCTTAAGTGACTTTACTGTGACAAGTACACCCGTATTCAAAAGATCGTCGATAACCTTGGTGAGAAATCGGGTAAAATATTACGAACGAAAAGGAAAACAAAATCAGATGAATAGTAGGCCTACTCAGAAAGAATTAACCCGTACAGCACCAGGGACGTCTCTTTTATCATATTCTTTCAACTACTAAACGATTTTATTCAGCCTAGGAACGACCTCTAGCAATAATAAGGCTTCAACCTACTTCAACCAACCTTTTTAACTACCATAGACCCTTCCTAAGCTGTATAATATCGTCTAAATATAGCTTGAAAACAATATATCACACGTCGCTGGTACTCAATGGGTTAAAGCTGTTTATATAGAATCTTAAAACTACAGTTTCGATTCATAGTTGTCGGGGAACTATTGATTCCGACTGAGCACTTCAATAAACAATTGGCATCCAGAACTTGTCACGTTCGATATAACTATCCCATTGGAGCTTTGCAAATACCTTTTAGCATTCATACACCTTGATTTAAGGCCTAACAGAAATAATAACACTGTAGAGCCAGCAGCACATAATTGGAATTATGACTTACCTGCTTTGGTCAACTGTATGTATTTATTTACAAAAGACATGACATAGATTTGCGTGCCTGTAAGGTGAAACCGGAGTCGCACCATCAGCATTCCAGCATTTATAGATAATTATGTTCTGGTAACGTCTAAAATCGTACACAAATAAAAATACGTGAACCAATTTAATTTCGGTCTCGTTAGTTTGACGATTATAAGAGGCTTTAATCAATGCTAGCCAGAATATAGTGTCAAAATGCACCATAATCCTTAAGAGGTTAATTATTGTTGTCACTGCACGGATGTACAGTAAGAGCAAAATATAGATATGTTGTGAAAGGGGCTATATTTATTGTTGTCACTGCACGGATGTAAGAGCAAAATATAGATATGTTGTGAAAGGGGCTATATTTATTTAGGATCGGTATTTGCCGGGGGGATGGTTGTTTTATTTTTTCTGGGCCGTTTCTCCCTCATATTTAGCCCCATTAGTTCTGAGACTTTCAGACTTTTGCCCCATTAGTTTGGTGAGTTTATGATCTTCCGCCCCATTTTTTTGACAATATTCAGACCTTTCATGCAATTTCGATTTCGATTTTGTCTTTAATTTAAGAGGAACCGGTCTTCGTCTGGGACCTTTTTTCTATACAAAAATGTAAAAATGTATCTTGAAGGGAGGTCTTGCGGTTGTTTCTTTAAGCTTGATGGAGGTCTAGGGAGAAAACTAATAATACAAAAATACATAATTACGCCCATCCCCCCTTAAATGCTGGATATGAGGTGAATTTAAGTGGGGGAGAGAGACCGAGGAATCATCTAGTTTGTTTTTGGAAGTTGTGGCTCGGCTAGTTTTTTCTTAGAAGTCGTGGGTCGGCTACTTTGGTTTTTGGAAGTCGTGGGTTGGCTAGTCTTATTTTTGGAAGTGGTGAGTCGGCTAGTTTTGTTTTGAAAGTCTTGGATCGGCTATTTTTGGTTTTTAAGTTTTGTTTATGATGTCGTGGGTCAGCTCCCCCCTCCTCCTCCCCTCCCCATCTTAATTCTCCTACCCTCTCTCCGCTGCACGCCACGATCCGAAGAACGTGACTGAGGCCGGGCGGAGAACGTGCAGCAAATGGTAAAGGATTTTGTATCATTGAGGGTTTCACTGCCCCGGCGACATGAACTCGAATTATACAGCTTGGAAAAAGATGAGAGACGGTGGGAGGGAGGCGGAGAGGAGGGAGAGAGGAGGGAGGAGGGAGGGGAGAGGGAGGGAGGGAGAAGAGGGATGGAACGAGGGAGACTAAAATGGATGGAACAGGTGAACTGTGGAATGGATGATGTATTGATGGTAATAAATATAGAACACACAAATCAGATATATTAAAGATGTGAAAGGTAGATAATATTGACAAACAGGATATGCAACAATTATAATGTTAAAATGGATATATCACAGCTTACCACAATAATACTAAGGTTAATGGGAGACCTCTGTACTGGGTGAATAGAGGGTTAAACCTTATTTTGTTCTGATAATGTATTGGGGGAAATAGTAGTCATATATCGTTCTCAACTCATGCATATGACTACACCTAATATTTTAGCTAAGGATATATTATATTAATGAACAATTTGTTTATACAGTATTATGGGAGGTAATTTTGTGGTCAATAAATTGTTATCTATCTATCTATTGTATTGACAGACTTATTTTAAATGTTTTGGTTTAGAGTATTTTGCATTTTTCAAATATGATCTACTTTCAAATGACAAGTAATTGATTTTCTCATATCACAATCTTGAGACAGAAGTTATTATCCGCGAACAATAAGCTCATATGACAAGACCTTTATATTCCATCCCGTCTCTTCTTGATCTTTGACGCCATTATTTTATTCATAGTTATTGAACCTTTGCTCATGATGAGGAGCTGAATAATCCTTTTCCTCAACCCCTTCTGCATCGGTAACGTCTTTTTAGCTTTATTCTGGCTAATATTAGACGATTTTATTCAGTTTAAAGTGGTCTTCCAGCAATTAATAAGCTTCGAACTATCTCACTTAACCCTTTTGACTACCACAGATCCTTCTTCAACTGCACAAAATCGTCTAAATATAGCCAGAATAAAATCGAAAGGACGGTGCTGGTACGGAAAGGGTTAAGAACAAGTTAACAAAAGCACAAGGCCATGTTGATATGGCTTTAACACTATCTGATGCGACGCTTTGGGGGTTATTATGATATTGTGTTTTAATTTTATTGAAGGTTATGATTGCTTCTCCCATTTCCGAGCAAAGTATTTTTAATTGCCCCCTTAACTAAGAATACCGCCTTCCCAGAATCCCATCAAACTAAAACACGCCACTCAGATCCTCTTCAAACAAAATATGTCCATTTCTCGGTAGACACATTTGTGGGCCAATTGCCGGTTTCTCTTAATCGGTCTTCCAGAAATAATCGACACGTGAATTGTGTGAAGCGTCTGATACTCGCCAAACTAATGAGGTGAAAAATTTGTTTGGATAAAGAGATGGAAAACAAAATTAGCGATATATATATACGGGTATTCGTGCTTCACTTTCCGTTTATTCTATAATATTTGTTTTTTCCGATTAGACAAACTAGATTCATAACACAATCTTTACAAAAATGAAATAAATCAATACGTTAAGATTAACGAACTGATCAGGTAGAAATATATAGAATAATTGAAACAGATCTTTAATTCTTGAAATAAAAAAGTTACCGAAAATATATAGTACAAATGCATAGTAGTTATCTTATATACCTCACTAAGTTGATCATAAGTATTTCCACATTTAATTTCTAAGCCACCAATTATCTCGCCCTCACCCAATTGCCGGAGCACTATTCCAATCATCGCCAATACCCTCATCAATATCCCTCCCCGGTAATGAATCACCTATTACACCCTGGACCTCGAAACAGGCCAATTACGCTGAGTTGCATTCAATTAGTGGGCTGTGATGGAGATGGGGAGGGGAGTAATGGCTATGTTAATTATTGATGGGCGGAGAGAGAGAGAGAGAGAAAGAGAGAGAGAGAGAGAGAGAGATGAGTATGCGTGGGTGGAATAGCAGGGTAAGGAATGAGGGTGTACAGTATAATGCAATATAATATGATGATGTGACGAATTTGTATGTATATGTGAAAATAAATTTGTCCTCAATATTGCTTTTAACCCTTTGAAGCATGAGTGATTGCCAGGAGTTAGCAGATTTACAAGATTTTGGGCCTATAGAAATCTAGGTCAATTAACCCGTTAATAATAGTTTTCTAAGTACAGCAGCTCAGAACAAAACTATTTGGGTAACTAATCTAAAAGTTTCTAAAAAACACTTTTGGTCATAAAAGGTTTTATATGTGCCAGCAATGACTCTAATAGAGTCATCTTTTGCCAAGGGGAGAATCAAATCAACCAGCAGTGTCACCTAAACCAGTGCCAGATAAAACCTAACCTTAACCCCTTCTGTATCGGCGATAACTTTTGAAATTGATTGTAGCTACATTTAGACAATTTTATGCAGCTTAGGAAGAATCAGTGAGAGCTAAAAGGGTTAATTGATACAGTCTGTAGCTTTTTCATTGCTACACGTCCATCCTAAGCTTAATAATATCGTCTAATAATTGACGGAATATATAAAACAGAACGTTACCGGTAGTGAAAGGGTTAACATCCTGACCAAACCTACATATACTGATTGAGAGCGACTGGATGAAATTATCTACTGGTTGAGTTTCCGGTCACTAATACAAACAAAGAGAGAACTGAAAGATTTTTATAATATATGATCACCCTGAAGCTCATGTGGCCTTTATTATGCTGAATAAAATACTCTGGTGTTAGTTAGGATAATCTATAATTAGTTGCCATCTAAATTAAGTTTTAGATGTGTCAAGCCATTTTAAAATAATGATATTTAACATAAACTAACTGTAACAAGGAGGATCAGGGTTTTTGATCTAGTGTGGTTTTTGCTTCATTATATTGGCTTACCATTTATAATCCTGAATAACCATGGACAAAGATATAAGGCAAACAAATATAATCACATAGCCTTTCTGTAACCTTGTAACAGCGACTAAAACGAATTGGCAGATTCATTAAATTATAATCATTATTTAATCATCAAAATCCTGTTTGTGAGTACCTTCAGCTATTTCCCACAACTGGATAAAATTTAAAGATAGACTCAGGCATTATAATTAGAAGGACTCTTCTCTAGCTTACCAATGTTTTTATTAAACAAGTTATATGATTGAAGAAGCAAAACAAACAAGACGGAAACATAAATATCCCTTTGAGAATACACAATTATATTGACAACACTGAATTGAAATAAATACAACACGCCTTGCTTCCACAGGAAGCCACCCAAAAATGATGGCCATGGCAGAAGCTACCTCCAGGCTCCCAGTCATGCCACCACCGCCACACTCCACAGTGCCATTTCAACCAAGTGGATTCAGACTATTAGCACTGAAGGAGCAGTCCCCCCACTTGGATGTCAGTTACACCACTGTTTTGCTATTTTCTTTACCGCCGTGGGGGCCCTGGCCGGAAGCATGCCGAACACAGAAGTGTTCTGAAGAGAGGAACCAGTGGTCCACAGCTACAGAAGCTGATTGCACCACAAAAGTGGCAGGAGGTGGGGTCGCCGTTATCTATACCAAAATAAGACATTAGAAACAGTTAGTGTAGGGTGTGTAGCGCGTGTGGTTTTATGTAAGAAAGCTAGAGTGTGTGTATCATAAGATATAAGCTAGAATTGCTTTTTGTGTAATTGAGGCACATAGAACAAAACAGAAAAAGAGACCAGGTGGTAAACAATGATGTCTAGCAATCCTTATACTCCACCTATGACTCTCCCCGGGAGTACTTCCCTGAACGACTAGTGCTTACAACCTCCTCCCTAGTACACATTGAAATTTCGTAATGTAGAATAAGGTTGTTTTTAATTGGAGTATATATTTATTTATATTGTATTCGAGTTCTCTGGAGCATACATTGCATACATTGTGAGTGAAATAAAGAACACATAACAGTGTAATAAAACTGGCAAAACAAAAAGTCGATGTAATTTTCGTTTTTGCGTATCATTGATTTGCTTTTATTTATGATGCTAGGCCTATATAATATATTAATATGTATAACAATATATATAATATATTAACTTTCCGTCACTTGTTAATTATATTCAAATTTTTGTGTAATTTGTAAGCAAAAATAATCTTGCTTACTTTAAAGCCCAGGAGTAAACAATTTTGAGGAACAGTAGCTTTAATTCCTGCTGGATGGCAGTTTATAAATATTATACTCCCCATCAGTTGCCCATGCCACCCTCTCATATTTCGATTATGGGCAAACATCTCCAATGCTGCAATATGGGGCTTATAAAAGCCAGCCAATATTATTCTAGAGAAATATATGTGGCCAATACAAAAGCTTTGATGTAGTACTGTTTTGTTATGCAAGGAGAAGAGTTCAAACCATCTATCGAAAGCATAGTTATATGCAATGAACACAGGCTCTGTGTGATTAGGTAATCTGTTTTAATTTCAAACGCAAATTCAAGGATATGCATAATATTTGTTAGGTACCGATATTTACAGATGGATGATAGGGAATGCATGAGGAGTCAGTAGATTCGAGTCAGATATATGGCGTTCGAGGGGTGCGTCGAGTTAGAAAATCTGTCGATCATATGGTAAAATTAATGATGTTTTCAGATGTTATTTAAGCAAGGGATTTAGCAGATGGTATGCATGATTTTTTTGTTTTTGAAAGGGGGAATGCTTGAAGCTTTCGTACTTTTTTTAACATGATAGACTTGAATATTGTTCAACCCATATGTTGCCAAGAAGCTGGGAAAAAACTATAACCTGAGAGATGAAGTAACTGATTGTAATTGCCTGCGCGACCGTCCTTTTCGTTTGCTGCCTTCTTTCTGTCGCCTTTCTTTCTTATCACGATATTTTCTGTCCACCCTTACTCTCTCTTGGGTATCTCGGGACTGGAAACTGACTACCTATATTATCGTCTCCATGCTTTCTCTCATTTTGTTTGTCATGGTTTCACACTTATACCATACAGGATCTCTCTCACTCTCTTACACATATGCACGCCAACGCACACCTACACAAACCCACCAAGAAACACACAGACACACAAACACAACCCACCTTTCCCACCTCCCACACAGACACAGAACATCGCTGGTCAAAAGGTAATTACAGGTAGAGAAAGATCCCGAGGTGATTGGTCGAGGTAAGAGTTCCCATTAGCAGTAACATGGAGGGCCCTGTACACCCAATAACCGGGTGTCACAATATGGCCGCTCTTCTTAAGGGGAGATGGGTCGTTTTTGTGGTCCCCCTTCTCCCCCATGTTTAGCCCCATTAGTTTTGGGATTTTAAGACGTTCGGCCCATTAGTTTGGCGATTGTCTGACCTTTCGCCTCATTTCTTTGTCAATATTAAGACTTTTCTTGTCATATAGGTGTCGATTCTTTCCTGGCGAGCGATAGCAAGCCTGTAATTTAAGAAGAACTGGCCGGGACATTTTTCTACCGAAATTTTACAAATTTATCTTGAATTAGGGCCTGGGGGGGAGGGGGTGGGGGATTTAAGCTTGATGGAGATCTAGAAATGAAACGAAACATGTAATACAAATATACATGAAGGAGCACATATATACATGAAGGAGCACATATATACATGAAGGACCACAAATATACATGAAGGAGCACATATATACATGAAGGAGCACATAATTATATACATGAAGGAGCACATATATACATGAAGGAGCACATATATACATGAAGGAGCACCTATATACATGAAGGAGCACATATATACATGAAGGACCACAAATATACATGAAGGAGCACATATATACATGAAGGAGCACAACTATACATGAAGGAGCACATATATACATGAAGGAGCACTATTATATACATGAAGGAGCACATATATACATGAAGGACCACAAATATACATGAAGGAGCACATATATACATGAAGGAGCACATATATACATGAAGGAGCACATATATACATGAAGGAGCACATATATACGCCCATCACCCCTTCAGGGCTCGCTGGTACGTCCCCGCTTGGTCTGTAATTATGTCTAAGAATTGGTGGGGGAGTCGAGGCACTACAGAATACAGAGGTGGCATTTTGTTTTTTAGTCGGGTATTAGTGAGCTTGATCCTACCACACATACTCTTCTACCATGTATAATTGTATTTCTATTGTATTAATACCTACAAATTATATTGCAGGTATCTGTAATTAAACGTGGAGTAATAAAGCTTTATAATAAAAGATATAATAAGAAAATATACAGAGAAGAAAAAACATGGTCAACTAGCCCAATCATATGTTGTATCGATATATATCTAGCTCGGAATCATGATTAAATATCCTTAAACACCGACCCTTGATAAAATACATGCCCCAATTTCGATAACAGCCAACCTAGCCTATCAATATGGGATCTTCTTATTATTTTGGCTTCTAGTAAGCATTGTCTGTAGTTCGATTATGATCTTGCTATAAGGTGCACAACGTACATATTAACCCTTTCAAGCTCCAATACGCGTTTCTGTTCTGTTTTTGGCTACTATTAAACGATTTTATTCAGATTAGTAACGGTATATGTAAGTCAAAGGGTTGATTGAGATAGTCTTTACCCTTTTAATATCCACAGATACTTCCTAAGCTGCATAAAATCGTCTAATGATAGCCAAAATAAACTGCTAAAATGCGTCAGAGCTTCAGAGGGTTAAAAGAGAGAGAGAGAGAGAGAGAGAGAGAGAGAGAGAGAGAGAGAGAGAGAGAGAGAGAGAGAGAGAGAGAGAGAGAGAGAGAGAGAGAGAGAGAGAGAGAGAGAGAGAGAGAGAGAGAGAGAAGTGCCCCCCACTTCTGGGGGAGCCCAGAGGACCCGTTTCAGAGGATATCTCGTGACTGAGTTTGGTCGGGTAATTACTAAAATGGCAGTTCGTCGTTTCCTTTTTGTGTAAACTTTCTATTTTCTAAGGTGTCACAAACCCGTGAATGAGTATAGCTCACTGGGTAAGGCTTAACATTTCTATTGAGTCGTTAACTTATCTGAACAGGCTTATATGAACATATTGATACCACACAAATGTGTATATTTTCATATTATTTCCAAATAAAATATTCATATTTGCTGTTTATACTGTACATGATATTGGTTTCAAATAGTTTCAAAGCTTGAACTGCATCTAAAGCAATAATCTGATATATACCAACAACTAGTTGTGCTTGATGTTTTATACTATTTAAGACGTTAAGTTATTCACTATATAAATGCTTAAACTGTGACAATAATTGTTTACGTATTTATATATACAGCTATATGTAATTGAGGTATTATAAGGACATAGTATAGGCAATTAGTTCAATATTTGCGTATAGTACTTTACTACATTAGTACTTTAGTGCATCGAATACGCATACATTTTATAATATAATTAAGGGTACTCTAGAAATTCTAGAATCCCCACACAAATCAGGGAGTCACGATAAAGCTGTTCAATTCAATATACAGAACAAGAAACATTGATGGTCCTCGAATTATTAATATAAGAGAACGTAGCACGTAATGCGTGACTCACGGATTGCACGATAATCCTTGGACAGTCTTTCAAGAATATCATTTGCCTACTGACTTTCATAAATCACTGGCTAACAAATTCCTTATCTATTCAGTCAAAAGTTTTAAGTATTTATATTCATATAATATTCACACGACTGTAATTATTTTCAATTGTTAACGCGTAGTCCGAGGTAGTTGGGATTAGGAAGTAGTAAGTACATAGCTAAGAATTAATAAGGTTGAGGTAAATAGTGAGACAATAGTTAGGAAATTGTAAGGGAATTAAAGATAGTAAGAAGTTAAGAACAAATAGTAACACAAACTGTTATAAAACGGAGGCTCTGGAGCCTAGTAACGGTAAATGATATTGATCTGCTTACTTGAATCAGCCCCCCCCCCCCTTCCCCTCTCTCTCTCCGTAGAAGACAAATAATAAAACAATCTTGCAAAAGTATAACTTCTGGAAATATGCATGCAAAGCATAAACTTTAAGCCTACACAAAAGACAAATACATCCATCTATTTCCTCTGATCAGATGCATGGTGGTCTGTAAACATATTATGATGTTGTCCGCATAAGCTAAAGCTTTCGCTATCCTGCAGACCGCTGGCAGCCCGATATCCATTGACAAATATTGCTTCAAATACAAAATGTTATTCAATTCTCGCCTGAAAAATATTACCAGATCCATTTACTCCGACAGTATGCGCTGTGGCTTGCAGATTTATGAATGTCTTTGCCTTCATAAATTAAACCTGCAGATATCCTACATAATCCTGCATCATTAAAAATAAATATGAATTTAGTTCCTACATGTAAGAAAAAACAAATCCATTACTTGTCTTTAATAGCTTCCTCATATACATGTACCACATATATGTTTCCCTCACATTACAATAAATGTCATGCTTATAATAATATATACAGTATGTGACTACACTTATTGTATATATTTTATACTATACAATACGTGTACCTTTACCATCATTCATTAAAAAAGGATCGTATAGTACATAGAAGTCTTTACATTCGGAATACTACTAATAAATGCAAACCCATCCACGCAAAAATATAATATTATCGGTAACTGTCCGCTCAGGAATGACGTTTGCCTCGCCTATGCTTCCAAAAAGCTTACACACATTCCTTCCTTCTACTGTCATAAATTCCATCAGGATTTGTTTACCCTGCTAAAGGTATGCTGGAGAGCAGGTATATATATATATACATGTATATATATACTGTATATATATATACTGTATATATATATATATATATATATATATATATATATATATATATATATATATATATATATATATACAGCATATGCCACGGGTGTGTGTGTGTGTCTGTGTGTCCTTGCCGGTGTGGATTGTGAGGAGTGAGGATCGTGATGGGGGTAGGTCGAGAGGTCGCGCCTGATGCTAGCACCGTCACACACCATTGATGGATCAGAGAGGCACGGGCACATGGGGGGAGGGGGGAGGGGGCAGGGAGGAGGAGGAAGAGGATATTGAAGGGAAATTGAGAAAGGCGAGAGTGAGAGAGATACCGGGGTTCATGGAAAGGGTGTGAGGGAGGGAGGGATGATGGAGGTGAAATGGGGGTGGTTGGTGAGGGAACTGAAGGAGGAATATTACAAATTATTACACATCAAAACAATCTACTGATCATCTATAGACTGTTAAAGTTCTAGATGGACTGCATACGGAAAACGTTTTGAGAAGTGTTGATGGGGGCTGCCATGAATTTGGTCCGCCATAAGTAAGTACTGCCTTAAACTTAGTTTAAAAACTATCACATCAGCACAGCACTCTGATACGAGAAGATTGGCCAGATCCAAGGTTCCCTGAAACAATTACTGTGTTAAGAGTATTCCTGGTTACAAAATTGCAACCCATCATCCTAAGAGAACTGAAGAACCCAGTGCAGGGGTATCACGTACTGTATGCAATACTCTCCTTTTAGTCGGGTAGGTTCGGGTTATCTTACTGTAACAGAAGTAAGATGATATGTTGGATATATTTAATCAATTTGTTTAATCACTTGCGTAATTAGTGTAGGTGCTTTATCAGGGAAAAGGGTACAGGAAGTTGGTGATTTTCGATGGTTCGAAGCTTCAGAATGTGCAACTCTTTACGACAGTATTTGGGAATATATTCTAATTAAAGAGCTACAGACTATCGCAGCTTATCCTTCGACTCTCACCTTTGAACTTAGAAAAATCGTCTATTAATAGTGAGGATAATGTGAAAAAACGCATCCTCGAACACTGAAATGGTTATTGGGAAACCACAAAGGACGTTGGTAAGAGGCTATAAGGAAGGCAGAGGACAAATATAGCGTGTGTATGTGAGGGACGGGAGTGGGAATGGGAAAAGGGAGATATAGAAAGAAGGAATCGCTATATTGGACAGGGAATGTGTGCGGAGGATACGGATTGGGAAGACATGGTAAAGGAAGGATAGGGATGACTGTACAGTATGTGGCTTAAGGGGGATCACATGCTTTTTTTCTCTTTCTCTCCTTTTCTCTCTTTCTCTGGCTTGTATCCATTCGGCCCCATTCAGCTAACTGTTTCTTCCTGGCGAGCGATAGCGATCCAGCATTGTATGGAGAAATCCGGCTTCGCCGGAGACAATTTTCTATCGAAAAATGTAAAAATTTAGCTTGCTGTCAAAACGAATATATATATATATATGCTGGTTCGCTACCACTCGCCAGGAAAATATTGACACCTAGATGGGGGTAAACGTCTTAAGACAGTAGGCTGAATGGGGCCGAATGGATACAAGCCAAAGAGAGAGGGAGAGAAAGATAAAACAAAGCGAGGTGGGCTCCCTTAACGAAGAGACATAATTAGGACAGAGGAAAGGGAATGTTTCTTCCCACCTTTGCTCTGATTGAACTCAAAACCAAGAGTATTGAAATATTGAACACCTGAATAACTACACCAAATAATGAGGACAAGAAGGAGTACATGAGAGGTACAGTTGCTGAGGTGTTCAAGCTTTAATTAGTCAATGAGTTCGAGTAACGTGAATTTTGTTTTTCTATGTAAGTGAGGGAAACAAAAGGCAGAACTGACTGTAGCGAGTGCCTCTCCCATTGTTGAAAGAGTGACAGGGCCAAAATCAAGGGACGTTCGAGCCAAAATGCCTGGACACACTGAGTTTGAAGCAATTAAAGTCATATGAGGAGGGAAAGACTGATTCTGGGAGAGGGTTCCAGAGCTCAGCTGTTGAATATATGGATGAGGGCAACTATTCATGCTTATGAACTAAATGACATAATTTTTATAATTGATATGATGATACTAGTTCGAGATAAAAATAATTGTTAATAAATATCAATATTACTTCTTATCAGTGCATAGAGTTTATACTGAACATGTGCCCCATGGATGATACCGGTTCATGAGATTAAGGGGTCACCGTTTTTTTTGTATCTTTCTCTGCTTTTCTCGCTTTCCCTGGCTTGTATCCATTCGGCCCCTTTCACCCAATTGTTAAAGACGTTATCCCCATCCAAGTGTCGATATATTCCTGGCGAGCGATAGTGAGCCAGCATTGTATGAAGAAATCCGGCTTCGCCGGAGACATTTTTCTATCGAAAAATGTACAAATTTAGCTTGCTGTAGAAACAAAAATATATATATGCTGGCTCGCTACCGCTCGCCAGGAAAATATTGACACCTGGGTGGGGGTAAGCGTCTTAAAACAGTAGGCTGAATGGGGCCGAATGGATACAAGCCAAAGATAGAGGGAGAGAAAAAAAAAAAACGAGGTGGGCTCCCTTAAAGAATCTGAATCTGACTTGGTTTTTACTCCACTCAGACTGAAAGCCAGAAGGCACCTTCATTGTTGACAGTACTGGGGACGGAAAGGAAGGCAGACAACGAGAGAATGAGGGGCAGGAAGAGACATTGGGATGGAAGAGGTAACAGGGAAGGGATAGCTTTGGGGTAGATAGAAGAGACAGAAAAGGCTAAATTATAGGCAAAGAGAGAATTTGAAGGATAGAAGATTGCACTTAGATGTTTGGGAAGACAGAAGAAAAAAATAGAATGGATATAACTTGGCAAATTATGGGATACACAAGGATGGTTGGAGTGACATGGAGGTGGTGGCTTGGGAGAAATGAGAATATGAGAAACAGGGATACTGGGAAGAGGCAAGAGTGGACAGAGGATAGGATTGTAAACGTCTTGTGGGATACAGGGATGCAATTTGACGAAGGGTAAACAGCGAGAGGGGAAGCCGGCGGTAAGGATAAAAGAGAAGAGGCAGAAGCGGATAAGGAACAGGCTGGGATACGGTTTGTGGGATAGAAACAATTGGATATACTGTAGAGGGCAGGGGGTCAGGGAGGTGGTGACTCATGGGAAAGTAGATGGAAAGAGAGACGTGACGATGGAAGGGAACTAGGGTGTAGGGGTCAGACAAGGGGAAACTTTGAGAGATTAGCAAAGCATTGAGGTAGTTGAGATGAGTAGGTGATGGTTAAGGGAACAGAAGAAGAAGGGAAGATAAGAAGAAGGTAAGCGGAATAGGGAGAGGCTAGAAGGATAAGAGGGAAGCAGAGGTGGATAGGTCTTTGGGAGTAGGGGCAGACACTGGGATGATTGGGAGACATGAGGGGGGGAAGGGGGAGGTAAAGGGGGTACAAGGGAGGGAATGTGGCAAGGGGAGAAAATGAGAGTACATGGGAGGGCATAAGGAGGGGAGGGGGGTATACGTGAAAACGAGGGGAGGCGGTACAGGGGACAGACATTATAAGGGTAAGGGAGACAAGGGGAGGAAAGGGCGGTACACGGGACAGGCAGAGTAAGGGCAGGGGGGGCACGAGAAGAAGGGAGAGTACACGGGCCATACATTATAAAGGCAGCGGGGACAGGGGGAGGAATGGGGGATACAGGGGACAGGCAGGGGGGGGGGGGGGCTAGGGGAGGGAAGGGGGGTAAGGGCAGGGAGACAAGGGGGGGAGGGGAGTGCAGGGGACAGGCAGGGTAAGGGCAGGGGGGGACAAGGGGAAGGTGAGGGGGGGCAGCAGAGTAAGGGCAGGGGGACAAGGGGGGGGGAGGGGAGTGCAGGGGACAGGCAGAGTAAGGGCAGGGGGGACAAGGGAAGGGTGTGGGGGGGACAGGCAGAGTAAGGGAAGGGGGGGGGGTAAGGGCAGGGGAGCCGCGGGGCAGATGGAGGTACTGATAAACAGAGCGATCCATTACCCTCGTGACAGCGGCCGCATTTCCACGGGAAAAGCAGCAAATTTTTACATTACAAAACAGGTTCCTATTAAGAAATTTACATGTGCTCACAAGAGGCGCGTATGAGTAAGTCGGTTCCTTAAGTTTCCGATAAATTATGTGGTTCAGTTCCAGTCCGGTTGTGAGGTGTGTAATCATTCATTCCGTCTTATCGTAGCTTCCTCTCTCTGGGGCTGCTCGGTGATCTCTCTTGCTCTATATTTAACATTGGACTGCTACTCGGATTCCTTAGGTTCTCGATAAATGATGCGGTTCAGCTTAAGGGGGGTCACTGGCGTTTTTTTTATCTTGCTCTCTTTCCCTGGCTTGTATTAATTCGGCCCCATTCAGCTAACTGTTTTAAGACGTTTATCCCCATCCAGGCGTCTATTTTTTCCTGGCAAGCGATAGCGAGCCAGCATTGTATGGAGAAATCCGGCTTCACCGGAGACATTTTTCTATCGAAAAATGTACAAATTTAGCTTGATATCAAAACAAATATATATATATGCTGGCTCGCTACCGCTCGTCAGGAAAATATTGACACCAGGATGGGGGTAAACGTCTTAAAACAGTAGGCTGAATGGGGCCGAATGGATAAAAGCCAAAGAGAGAGGGAGAGAAAGAGAAAAAAAGCGAGTTGGGCTCCCTTAATTCCGGTTATGAGGAGTGTAATAATTCACTCCGTCTTATGGTAGCTTCTCTTTGAGGCTCCTCGTTGTGCTTCCTTGCTCTACATATTATTGTATGTATGTATGTATATGCTCAGGCCCAATCCCCACTTTTCCTATTTTTATTTTTTATTTTCTATTTTACTCTATTTTTTTTATTTTTCTGTTTTTATTTTTTTGGGGGTGGCCGACTCAAGACAGAGCAAGATCAGGGAAAACACAAGACAGAACAACGAACAAACACTGACAAAATACAAAATTCACACACATCTAGGTCACTACAGAAAAATAATTCAAATTTTACTTCTCAGCTAGATTCGATTATGGAACCTTAATATTGTTTGTAGTTAATCATTATCTGCACCAGAAGAAGTTTTCGGAAAATTTGTAATCGTTGCTGTCGGTCTGTGTGTTTGTCTGTAAGTAGAATTCCTCACAAACTAATGGACGGATTTACATGAAGCTTCGTCAGTTCCTTCTTTGATACCAGAATAGAAACGAATAACTTTTGGCCAAAATCCACTTATACCCCCGTTACTCCCATCCCCATCCCCCTTCCCCCTAAATACCCTCAGGGAGATTATAGGAGCTTAACACCTACAATTAAAAATGCTATTATATCAGAAATGCTTGAATGAAATTCTATGAGGTTTGGATGCTGAATGGTATGCAGTAGATACCAATTGCTTATATCGACCAAGGGCTAAAACAGCTGCAGGCCAAATCCGCTGTGGACCGCACTAAAAACAGCTCCCAACAAAAGTAGACATGAACCAAAGTAGCTTGAATCAAAATGGTTAGACCGCCAAGACAGATTAGAGTATTTTGAGTATTTGGTACTGCCCGTAACGACCGAACAGGCCGGATCAAACAAGATGCAGACAAAAACCTCTACTAACCAAACTGGTCAGAGACCAAAAGGGCCCATCAAATTTCACCGCTCAGCACAAGATGGCTGGGACAAAAACAGTTGCTCCGCCAATACCGATCGCATTAATTCGACTGATTGGCTGTTTCCATATTGATCACAGGCTAAATCGGTCATAGACAAAATCCGCCGTGGACTAAAACGGCCATGGCCCAAAACAGCTATGGCTCATAATGGTCACTAGAATTATTCGACTGTTTGGCTCAACCTGTTATTATTCTTTGGACCCTGGCTCAACCTATGTCAGCCACAGACTAAGACGGCCGTAAACTTAATCTGCCACTAACCAACACGGTCAACGTGGACGACGTTGTTAAATGGCAATTGTTCTGGTGTGCACAAATGGCAGAGATTTGTGCTCTGCTGTTATTAACTCCACCAACGAAGTCGGACAAAGGTTATGTTTCTGCCTCAGATTGTCTGTTTGACTGTAAACAAGCGATCTAAAAAAGTTACGAACTGATGTTCACGTAATTTTGTGGGCAGATAATATATGAGCCAAGTAAAAAACGATTCAATTTTGGAGGCAATCGGTACATACATATTATACCTTCTCTTTAAAGACAATTTGCGTCTATATATATATATATATACAGTATATATATATATATATATATATATATATATGCCTAAAACCAAAATAAAATACTACCGCTAAATACTTTAAGTCAAAATTAAACAGGTACTTATGAGTCCAACTGGTCAATTTCCCAAAATCCATTCAAAGTTCCGCAAAACAGCTAATCTATTTTTCTTACGAAAGTGTATGCAAATCTTCATTGAAATAATTGACTAAATAATACATAAAATATACCACCTGATAATTATATAACTTCTGATCTATCAACTGTTTCCAATTGAGGCAGAGAGAATCATGTTACTTTCAATGGTTCCAAAACTCAATTTCTCCATCTATCTACCCGTCTTAACCCACTGAGCCCCAGCTAGTTATTAATAAATGTACCACCAGGGCCCAGCAGCTTTTGATTTTTTTTTTCCAGAAACAATAGCGGATGGGTTAGGAATGAAGGAAAAGCCACAAAAAAAACGATCAAAAAGGTCAAAAAGGGGTCCTACTGAGCCCCGAAAGTCGATTTTACAAGAGTAAAAAATTGAAGGCAAAAACACCCAAAAACCATGTTTTTGCACGCTCACGCGTACGCGGTTGGACTTTGACAGTTTTCAACCATCGGCATGGTTGCGTGGGATACTTATACAGTTCCCATACAAATCTGAGCCCTCTAGGTGCCATAGGACCGAAGTAATTGGGACCGACGCAACTGTTGCGAGCTGAGTTCTGGTGATCGAACATTGCCGACGCAACACGTGCGTCGCTGGGATCCAGCGGGTTAATCTTCCACACGACTATTCATTACTCTTCAACAATATACGAATCAACTCTTCATCTTCTCTCAATATTCTTGGTGTTTCTTACTCTTCTGACCATTCTTGGAAAGATCATATTACCACTAATGCTATAACCGCTTCCCCGAAGATAGGTGTGCCCCACCGTCTCTGTGGGTTCTTCACCCTCGCACAGCTTCTTGCTCTATACAGGGGCACGGTCACGGCCTTCTATATACAAGGCCTGTGCGATGGGCGGGTGACGTCAGCACTACGTCACACACTTAGGCCGACCTGACCAATACCAAGGCCACCTCAAGGCCACCTCCCAGAGGTGGCCTTGGTATTGGTCAGGTCGGCCTAAGTGTGTGACTTAGTGCTGACGTCACCCGCCCATCGCACAGGCTTGTATATAGAAGGCCGTGGCACGGTCCGCCCATGAATCCAGCATTGTTCGCATGTGAGGGGAGGTTCCACTCATATCACACTTCTCGAAATGGTAGAATCAAAAGCATTACGTTTCATCAATTCACCTCTTCTACTAATTCCCTATAATCTCTCTCAACACGCTGCAATGTTGCATCTCTCTCATTCTTTTACCATAATTACAATAATCAATGTTTTTCAGAGCTTTCTCAGAGTATACCTCCTCCCTTACGGATAATAGGGGGCACCCACCTTACAACACACTCCCACTCTTGTTCTGTCTAACTTTGCAACCCAAGAGTGAACCAATTTTCCAAGTCTGTGTTCCACCCAATATGCTCCTTGCCGTTCTTATATTCCCATCCATTTCCTTAACCATCCCTCAATCCTCCTATAACCCATTATCATCCCATGTCCTTGCTTCTCTTCACAATTAACTGACTCTACCACCTGTCCCAGGTGTCTACGCTATAGGCCATATTTAAAATATTACATTTCAAATTTCAACCAAGATATTATATTCTCGCTTGGTCACTTTATAGACAGTCAAACATTCTGGATGTTTATAAAAGCTCAAGTAAAGGTATACGTAATTACAGTAAGTATATAATAATCTATGAAAAAAACAAATATTCAATATAATATATACAATTTATTATACATATATATATGTGGAGAGAGAGAGAGAGAGAGCGAGAGAGAGAGAGAGAGAGAGAGAGAGAGAGAGAGAGAGAGAGCGAGAGAGAGAGAGAGAGAGAGAGAGCGAGAGAGCGAGAGAGAGAGAGAGAGAGAGAGAGAGAGAGAGAGGAAAGATGGGCTGAATTACGTTTATCGTGGTTAAGTTGATTATATACATGTATATATCTACTAAATAAAAGGGCACTTTCTACGTCTGTTTGATCTCGAACTACTCCCTCAGTTTTCAAGATGGAATGCTCATACATGGCAGGCATACTAAAGGGGTGCCAAACTAGGTGTTAAGCCCTTCAAAAACCCCCCCCCCCCAGGGAAGGAGGGGTCCAACTCCCTCAGTTTTCGAGATGGAGAGCCCATACTGTGCATGCATACTAAGGGGGTGCCAGTAATGGTTTTAAGCAAACATTTGTATTGCCCCCTCAACCCCCGAGGGGAGGGGGCCCCAACTCCCTCAGTGTTGGACCGTTAGTCGATGAAAATGGAGAATACACCAAAGACGAAGTACAAATGAGTAATGCCCTCAATACCTTCTTTGCATCAGTTTTTACAACAGAAGACCTCAGTGATATCCCTACACCATCGCCGATTCAGATTGATAATTCAGATGTTCTAAGCAATATCACCGTTACAGAGAGAGAAGTATTGAATTGTTTAGATAAACTCAAGGTAAATAAAACGCCAGGACCTGATACAATCTCGCCTAGAGTTCTAAAGGAAGCTAAGAATGAGCTCTCCAAACCACTGACATTACTATTCAATAAATCCTTGCAGTCTGGAACTATGCCTGATCAGTGGAAGCTAGCCAACGTAACACCGATATTAAAAAAAGGCAGCAAATCCCTACCAAGTAACTATCGTCCAATTAGCTTAACCTCAGTTGTATGTAAAATGCTAGAAACGGTCATACGAGACAGACTCGTAAATCACTTAGAGGAAAATAACATACTTAAAGATACTCAACACGGCTTTCGTAAAAAACGTTCCTGTTTAACAAACCTCTTAGACTTCTTCCACGATATCCTCAATCTCTACGATGAGAGTAAAGCTGTAGATATTATATACCTTGATTTTCAAAAGGCCTTTGACAAAGTTCCCCACAAACGTTTACTGCTAAAACTAAAAGCGCATGGAATACAAGACGGTTTGTTGAAATGGATAGAAAATTGGCTCAGCAACAGAAAGCAAAGGGTAGTCATAAACGGTAAGGCATCTAAATGTACCAATGTAAGTAGCGGGGTACCCCAGGGATCGGTACTAGGACCAATTCTCTTTCTAATTTACATCAACGACATAGATGAGGGTCTCACCTGCACAATCTCAAAATTTGCTGACGATACAAAAATTGCAAATAGCGTACTCTCAAAAGAACAAGTTGACGATATGCAACACAATCTAGATAAATTGTCATGTTGGGCCCAAATTTGGCAAATGAGTTTCAATGCGGATAAATGTAAAGTACTACATGTCGGATACCTAAATGAGAAAGCAAACTATTCGATGAATGGCACTCAGCTTAAGAATGTAAACAGAGAAACTGATCTGGGAGTAACAATATCGAGTAACCTAAAACCGAGTCAACAATGTTCAGAAGTTGTTAAGAAGGCAAACAAAATAATTGGCTTTATAGGCAGGTCATTTGAGCACAAATCCAAAGAAGTTATCCTAACCCTTTACAATTCCTTAGTCCGCCCTCTTCTGGAATACTGCGTTCAATCCTGGTGCCCTTATTACCAAAAAGATATAAACAAGCTAGAACGAGTTCAACGTAGAGTTACCAAAATGATACCTAGCCTAAAGAACAAACCATACGAAGAGCGTCTTAGAGAATTAAATCTATTTCCTTTAACCCAGCGCAGATTAAGAGGCGACTTAATTCAAGTGTTCAAAATCATCAAAGGCATCGACAATATGAATTGTAGTAAGTACTTCACTATCGACCAATCTAATTACACGCGGGGAAACGGTTGCAAAATTATTGGTAAATCTTTTAACTCGCACGAATCTAAGAATTTCTTCTTCAATCGAGTTGTCAACTTGTGGAATGGGCTTCCCCGAGACGTTATAGACTGCAGCACCGTTGATTCATTTAAATTCCGCCTAGACAAATATCTCGCATCAAACCCGCGACTGACTGCGTTTGTAAATGAATAACTTTATCCTCCCCTCAGTTACTAACCCATATGTCCCCTACTAACTTCCTAGTCCTGCCACGTTAGTGGCAGGGCAGTAGTTCCCTATCCAATGTTCCCTTACCCACTCTAAACCACTGTTTGGACACTTGATCCTCAGTGTTTTGGAGGACAAGCAACCTAGAAGGGTCACTAGACCTGTTGTTGCTTGATTTCCTTTGTACTCCTTTGTACTCCTTTGTGTTCAAGATGAAGAGCCCATATTTGGCGGGTATACTAAGGGGGTGCTAGAATAGGTTAAGATAATTTTGTTTGTCCTCTCATCCCCGGGGGGGGGGGGGGGGCTCTGTCAGTTACCAAGATGGAGAGCCCATACTTGGCATGCAGACCAGTTCTACCTGGAGCAGACTTCCCTCAGTAGTTGCAAATAGTTCTTCAGTAGAGCAGTTCAAGAAAAGAGATACTATGTTGCACACACTGCAATATGTATATTTTATTACACAATATATCTCTTTCCACTTAGCGTTTCTCCTCGGAATGGACCGAAAGCTTATTGAGATATTAATTATACCTTGTAACTTGTTGTAAGTCTCTCCCGAGCCTGACAGTGCGGGAGTGACGGAGCACCTTATAACTTGGGCCGGCTCAGGAATTGCCTCCCCCCGCTTCTATTAATCCATTTCCACTGAGGACACCAAGGGGACAAATATGAGACGGCCACAAGTATTACATAGTCCTTCGGTATTACGTCACTCTTAAGCCCATCTATACTATTGCCTCTTTTGTACTTAATGCTGAAAAATATCGGAAATGTATATTCAGATTAGGATTAGCCTCTAGGAACAAGCAAATATGATTACTTAAATAACCCCCGTATATGTTTGTTCTTCACAAGCTGAATAAAAGCGTCTAATGATATGACATGAAGAAAGACGGTCTCACACTGAAAAGGTTTTGAGCATCATGGAGATGCAATTATAGCAATCTGCGAGTGTGCGTTAGTATCGCATGATACTAACATGATTTTTTTATTAGGTTAACAAAAATGAACACACACACACACAAGACATACACTACACAATATCATCAGCCAAGCAGCTGTAAGTTGAGTTTATGGCTCAAAATTACCAACTGTAATATCGCCAGGTTAAGAATTTAAACTATAATTAAATTTAGTCTAACATAAATCTTCCTTTGCCTATAATAATGTAATTTAAGCTTACCTATACTTAACACGGAACTAACTGACCACCTGTGAAAATGTACAGTTGCGGTCAGGTATTCATGGCTCACTATCAAATGCTTCTTATGTGACAGTGAGCGTTAACTAATAAAGCTCATCGACTTGATCTTTTAGGCTCATCATATAGTTTTAAATTTTATGGTCACAGAATCTGAACTGTTCGATACGTCATAATGTACCACGAGTATCTGACTGAGGCTGTATGCATATATGTATCTACTGTATCTATCTATGGCTGAAAGGGAATATGGTTTTGCTAGAGCAATATGTCAATATATTAACGTACACCTATGATATGTGTGTGTGTTACCCTTTTAGTATAACACGAATTATATTAATCGTAGTTAATGTCAATCACTATCAGTTTATAATAGACAGATCTGTAAGAATTAATTCCAGTGTAGTATAATCATTGCATCGAAGAGAAACATCTAGTCTCTGTTTCGCGAATACCGTGTGTCGCCCATAGATTGCAGTGTGCTACAGTGAGAGGTTTGTCCTGACACCACAATGGTTCTGGATTTAACAGTCCTGTCTATTGTCAGCACTCCACCTTGGGCTCCCGTCTTAACTACCTACTCACTGAAGACCAATGTACTCGCTCTGCAATGGATGACACCAACTGTCCGAGCCTAATTCATGACGAATTAAGTGTGTGTGGTCATTTTACCCTCCTTGTTTCACTCAGTTAGTTTGAAGATTTTAAAACAATTCACCTCGTTAGTTTGGCGATTATATAAGACGCTTCACCCAATTAAGATGTCGATTGTTTTCTGGACCATCAAAAGCGAGTCTGCAATTTAGGAGTTTCTGCTGAATGAACTCGGTGTCATTTAAGACGTTCTACAGGAACCACTCCTTAGCCAACTGTACTTTTGCATACATGTCTAGGACATCGATAATGACCGGGTGAGCATGATCTCCAAGTTGAAGGTGACGAACTGGAAATTTATGTCAGCAATCCAAAAGTAATGACTGTATGAATCCTAAAATGCTGTGTGAATGGTCTTTGACATTGCAGATACCATTCATCTTGAAGTGAAAGATGATGCACAGAAGCTAAATAAATTCAAAATGTGGCTATTCACTATTTGGTAGCTAGAATTGACTGACAGAAAAGGAATGGGTGTTCCGATTAATAGTGCTCTAATGTTTATTATGCAGTGCAATGAAATAAAGAGAACACACATATTGTTCTGCAATGCTGGCCCTCAGCACATTGGCAAATGTGGAGCGATTAGAATTAATCCAAGCTAGGCCAATGAAGCATATTTTATTGATTAGGAAACTGATATATTAGGACCTGTTGAAAGCTGTAAGTCTCCTTGTATTGAAAAATTACACATTAATTTTGGAGTCAACTCAATGAATTGATAAAGCTAATAGGTTACACAATGTGGATTATTACAAGATGATTAGTCTCAACATGAATACCAAACGAATCCATGGAGGAATGCTAAAAGCTGAAGAGGTTCAGTACTAGTATCGGTAGATTTTGTCTTTTTTTCTTTTTTTGCATACAATTATGACATATTATACTTGAAACACATTTCCCAAGGATGTTCGAAGTTGCTTTTCAATTGCGCATATTATGTGAAGAATATATAGTCCAGTATATTGTACACGAACTGTCTTTGTAACTAACCTCTTTCTCTCTTTCTCTCTCTCTCTCTCTATCCAGCAGCAACGTTTGTTCTGTCCATGCCACATATCCCCGTCACCTCTACAGATAGCCCGGTATGATAGTGGTGCGAACTGTCACCTTTCTGTCACTCCGGCCCTATCCCTGTCTCCGTCGCTACCCGCTGTCGGTCCCGCTGTTTCTTCTGTCATACGTCCTGTCATTGGCCTCTTATACGGCTGTCTGAGAGGCCACACGGAGAAAAATGTGAGAGGATGGGCGGGGAAAATATACGAGCGATGTCAAGGGATGGGAATGAAGACGCTGGGAATGTTTCTTTAAAGGTAGCCAAGTGGTGGAACAAAACTGGATATGACGCACTGGAGAGAACATCACTGTAAACGTGAAGTGTACTGTATATTACTGGTACTGTAACTAAATTGTATATATATATATTATATGATCCAAAAGATGTTCTCTTAATATCTTCCTATCAATACATCATACCACAAACATATTACATACTACACTAACTTTGAAAAAAAAGGCAACAACACGGCCATCCTTGGAGTCCCCAGGGTGGGTGGGGGCAAAAATGCCCCCATTCGTCGGAACCCTGGAATTAAATCTTCAAAAGTGTCCTGGGCCTAATACTCTAGATGGATTTCTGTACCATTCGCAGCCTTTCCTCTCTCTAAAACACCATCTCTCTTCTAGCATACCTGACTTATTTGTCCACACCGAAACCCAGTTATCTAGGGCAAAAGACAGCAAACCCTTCTCTGTATCCGCCTACTATTTCTACCCTCAATTCAAAGCCCCAGGTGGATGCTGTGTATACGTACGCAACAATCTTATTTGCTTTCGTGTTTCCAGCTTTGTCTCTTCTAAATTTTCAAGTCTCTGGCTTAAGCTATCATGTCACTCTCTTATAGTGTGCTGGTTTGATAATACCGAAGGGTTGATAGCCTCTGAAGTCTTATTTTAACTAACTAAGTTAACCTTTTGG
The DNA here is from genome assembly GCA_032716605.1 of Paralithodes platypus. Lineage (NCBI taxonomy): Eukaryota > Metazoa > Arthropoda > Malacostraca > Decapoda > Lithodidae > Paralithodes > Paralithodes platypus. The sequence goes on from CM064519.1 coordinate 28,989,607, forward strand.
CCAGTTGCAGTTGTGATGTTTGTAAGCCACATTGCCACTGTTTAAAGTCCTGCAGCTTCGGACAACTATCTCTCTCTCATGCCACATATTGAGCTTCAGACTCACTAGGCACTGAACCTATTGCATATCATATCATGAGCATAATGCTGATATAATTCTAATGTATTGGACACAGCGAGGGTACTTCTATAGCGTATGTGGGCTTTGTGGCAGTGCACTGAAAGTAAGTACTGTACATATGTTATCCCAATAATATCCTCCTATTGACAAACTAGGATTAAAATTAGAATGGAAGCATATACTAAATGTCTCAAGCTTATTACTCAATCGGTAGAGTGAAATACAGGGGATGCGAGTGATGTACAATATGCCTGTTCATATCAAAGAGGGTGGAAAACCTTGAAAATATGTTAAAAGAATCGAGGTAATTAAAAAGCAAATCAACACACACACACACACTAGCGCAACTTCTGATTATAAATCTATGCATAAGCATTATCTATTATTAAGTGTTCGCGTATCTTCATCCATGTATTTCCACCCTTAACAATAGAACGCCCAGCTCTTCCATATTTCGCCTTCTGTCACACACACACACACACACACACACACACACACACACACACACACACACACACACACACACACACACACTACCGAGGATTAACCTCCCATTGTAGTATCCGCACCCTCTTTACCTGACCTTACCAAAACAGTTTCTGTATGTATGTATGTTTGTGTGCATACGTGAGCGTTTGTGTATACGGACATGTGCACACTTACTGCATGTTCTTATGTTCCTATATATGTATGTATATGTATGTGCGCACGTACGTGTATATACGTATGTTCTGTATATGAGTAAGTAAATAAATGTGTATATGTACTGTATATCACTTACTCTCATGGTTATTTTATGATAATTTGTATTCTGCACATGCATCATTATTGTATTTATTTATTTTGTTTGTAAACTAAGCTTACCATCCTCATATCTGTACATCTCATGTTCATCCACTAAATTGTAAAATGTGTATTTTCAGCTCATGAGGCTGCCATTCTTTAATAAACCGTTTATTATTATCACACACACACACACACACACACACACACACACACACACACACACACACACACACACACACACACACACACACACACACACACACACACACACACACACACACACACACACACACACACACACACACACACACACACACACACACACACACACACACACCTCCCCGTGGCTTAACTGATAGCGCGTCTGGCTCACAACCAGAAGGTCCTGGGTTCGAGACCCGGGCGGGGAAGAGACATTTGGGCAAGTCTCCTAACGGTGTAGCCTCTGTTCACCTAGCAGTATAAATAGGAACCTGGTATAAGTGGACGAAGTTGTGACGTCCCATCTGGGGTTGGTGATCGGTTACAAGGTGAGATGGGTATCGTACTGGTCAACCTAAGCTACTGGTCAACCTAAGCCTTCGGGTGAGACTGGTACCGTAGTGAGAATGGTACCGTATAGATTAACCCTAATCTCCTGTTTTTTTCTTAAGGTGGTACAGCAGGCTGATAAGGAAGACTTAAAGTTTGGTGGATTTCCAGGAGTATTGTCCTTCTTTTCTGCTATCTCTCTGCATTTCTTTAAAATCCACCACTACTGTTCCCTCTTGGATATGGTGTCCTTGGGGGTTGATTCGCCTTGCCCAGATGTGATGGTTCCTTCTGGGTCGACTCCTATATATCCATCCATTTTTCATATTGTATGGTTTGCTTCTTTCAATTATATATGTTTTTGTTTGCTCTTTTATCCGGTGATATAGAATTAAATCCCGGTCCTCATAGACCTAATCATCCTGCGAGAAGAAGTTGCTGTATTCTGTATTCTAACATCCGTGGACTTCATAAGAACATTAAAGATCTTACTATGGCATCAGTGGATTATGACATTGTCTTTTGTTCCGAAACTCTTGTTTCTGACCATAGACACATTTCAGAACTGCTCATACCTGGCTTTAATAAACCACTTCTTATTCGACGTGACTCTCTTCCTCGTGCTCGTGGAATGAGTTTATACATCCGATCTGGCTATTATGCCCAGCCTTTGACGAAATTTCTTTGTGGTTGCCACGAGATCCAGTTGGTTAAAGTTTCCAGTAAATATCATAACCACTACATTTTTAGCCTATATAGAAATCCTGATGCCAATAACAATCTATATGACTGTCTTTTAAATGCCTTGGCATTAATTCAGTCTGTTGATGTCAAGTCACCTTTCGTTTTTGTTGGAGATGTTAATGCACATCATCAAGAGTGGCTGAACTCGGTCTCTCCAACAAATAGAAATGGTCACGCTGCCATGGATTTTGCTAATTTATCTGGGTGTGAGCAGTTGATTGCTGGACCTACACATATTTCTGGAAACTGTCTTGATCTCGTCTTAACAGATGCTCCTGGTGTTGTGGAGACTGCAGTTCTTGCTCCTGTAGGTACTTCTGACCATAATGCTGTAACCTGTAAAATCAATCTTGAATTTACTGTGCCAGATATCACTATATCTCGTAAAGTCTATCTTAAATCTCGAGTTAATTGGGAAAATGTATGTGATGATGTTACCAATATCCACTGGAATCACATACTAAGATCTGATGACCCTGTTTCATCCCTCAATAACTCTCTCTTAGACATCCTGCAAAGAAGTCCCTTCTAAGTTAATCAAATTCCGTATTAAAGATAAAGCTTGGTTCAATGACGACTGTAAGCGTGCATATAATAACAAGCAGGCTGCATATCACCGCTGGAGACTTAATCGAACCTCAGTTGCGCAGAGAGTATATAGTACAGCCGAGAGGGATTACAATTCCCATTTGCAGAAAGTTCTCGCAGGTGCTACTCAGCCACATAAATGGTGGGCCTCACTTAAGGCCTCACTATTTGGAATTGACTCCATCATGCCTCCACTTCGTGATTCTGATGGTTCTATCTCTTTTGATCCATTAACCAAGGGTAATATGCTTTCTAATATTTTCATAGGTAAGCAGAGTGATCAGGAATTTCAATTGCCCTTGACATGTTTCCCTAGTCCTAATCTAAAGTCGATAGCATTCAAATCAGCTGAATTGAGACAATATTTATTGGATCTTGACACTTATGGTGGGATTAACCCAGATGGATTTTTGCCCCTCTTCTTTAAGAAGATTGCTGTTGTCTTAGCACCTAAATTGGCTATAGTATTTAGGTTGCTCTTGAAATCTGGTAGTTTTCCTCTTTGCTGGCGAAAAGCTAGCATCACTCCAATTCCGAAGGGAGCTACTGCTTCGTCATCCCCATCTGAGTATCGTCCTATATCCATAACGCCTATTCTCTCAAAGATCTTTGAGAGGCTTTTAGCTAGACGCCTTTCTTCATACTGTAATCGTCTTGATATAATACCCAATTCACAGTTTGGTTTTCGCAAAGGTTTGGGTACTTGCGATGCGCTTTTAACTCTTTCAGACTCATATGACGCAGAGGTTGCCAGATTAGCAATAAGGAATAGAGTTATCTCACTCTTATAATTACCTCTCCAAAATTAGTTTTCTTCCCACAGCTAACTCAGACAACTTCAGAGGTTAAAGTAACTAAACTAAAGGTTTCTAAATACCCCTGCTGGTAACACAGGTTTTAAAGTATCCCTAATAGGCTCAAAATCGCGTCATATGTCGGAGAGGGTTAACTTTATCTCATGATCTTCAGTCTTCGTTGGACAAAGGGTATGAATCTCGTGTTGTGGCTATTGATTTTAGTTCTGCTTTTGATCTTGTTAATCATAAAGCCCTTTTATATAAGCTGCAACTTTATGGTATTGGTGGTAGTCTTTTATCTATTTTTAAAGATTTTTTGACAGACAGGTCTCAGCATGTTGTCGTTGATGGGTGCACTTCTGTTTCTGTGCCTGTTGTTTCGGGTGTTCCACAGGGCAGTGTGCTTGGGCCTCTGTTTTTCATTATTTGTATTGCTTGCTTGTGCTCTGAGCTTGAAAATAAACTAGTTTCTTATGCCGATGACATAACTTTATACTCATCAATTCCATCTCCAGAGAGTAGAATCGAAGTTGCAGCATCTCTAAACAGGGACTTGGCTAAGATTACCTCTTGGTGTGAACTTTGGGGTATGAAGCTTAATGCTAAGAAAACTCACTCCATGATAATCAGTAGATCACGTACTTTGGCTCCTCCTCATCCTTGTTTGCATGTTTCTGGTTAACAAATTGAGGATGTGTCAGGTTTGCGTTTGCTTGGAGTGACTCTCGATCCTAAGTTGACATTAGAGAAGCATATTCGTTCCTTGTCATCTACTATTTGTAATATTTCATTAATCGATTTTAGGAGTAGAGTTGGTTGTTGGATTGAACATAATAATTGCTCAAAAGATTGGTTTACTTCGCAAGTGTTACAAAACATTCGCTTGTGAAACCACAGTCATAAAATCTTTTTATGTTTTAATTTTGCCTCATTTTAAGTATTGCTCCCCTGTTTGGAACTCGGCTGCTGATTGTCATTTGGAATTGCTTGATAAAGCTCTTAATTCTATTAAATTTATTCTCCCTGCTCTATCTCTTGATCTTCATCATTGGCGTCGGGTTGGTGCCCTTAGTCTTTTATTTAAAATTTTTAACAATACTCAGCATCCATTGCATAGTGTTTTACCAGAACCTTTTATTCCAATTCGCGCAACAAGATTTACGAGGAGTCTTAATGACCTTGCCATGACTCCAATTAATGTTTCTACATCTCAGTTTTCTCGGTGTTTTATTCCTTCAATGATTCCCTTTTGGAATCATTTGCCAAACGAGGTTGTACAGTCAACCCTTATCTCAGCTTTTAAGTCCAGAGTTAATGTTTTATTACAGCAGTAAATTGTTGTTTTAATCATGATTTGCTTTTATTCTTTTTAGAATGGTGTTTTAATTGACAAACTAATCTTTTCTTCTGGGCTCTCTAACTACTGTAGCCCTTTTCCTTTTTCTTAGTTGTCTTAGTCTCTCTCCAGTACTTACGGGTATTTTGTGGGGATTCATCTTTTATAGGTGTATCTGCACCCTGTTGGGAGGCTTAGACAGCTTCTATAATAATAATAATAATAAGCCTTCGTTTCCAGATGTCGCCAATTGGCTAAAATACAGACTTCACACACATCCACAGCCATGTCAACGATACATAAACACTTAAGATGCATTTCACGCAATACATTCCCAGTTAAGGAGGCGCGATAATAATGAGCTTAGCTCGCATTGCGTGGATTCCCCTTGACGAACAAGCAAGTGAAAGTGAACACAATGAAGAACTAGAAATAATACAGAACCTAAGACAGATGGTGAGAGCAAAGAGAGAGGAGATGTAGGGGGAGAAAAGGAGAGTGTGGAATAAAATAAAATAACAGAGAATAGAAGAAAGGAGAAGGAAAAGAAGAAAATTATAGAAGAGAAGGAAATAATGAAGAAACGAGAAGGAAAATGGGAATAAAATATAAGAAAGGCGAGACGTAAACAAATAAAAGGAACATCAAAATAGAGAACGGACATGAGAACACAAATAAGAGAGAGAAAGAGAGTAAGAAGTAAAGTGTAATACATCATAAAATAAAGGAATATAAAGATAATTCTTTAAGAACCCTCTCCCTCCTCTTATATACTCTCCTGCCCAGAATGCAAATGCCATGCTAAAGTCAATATCGTTTTGTTGGATGAGGGAGAAGCGGGCAGATACTTTATTTAATGCCACTCGGCTATGAACGTCTGCACATTCGCCAAGATTTCCAGCTGTGCCAGGGCAAATTTCATTAATGGTATTATGGGGATATGGGTAATTTTCCCCTTCTTCCTCGTATTTAGCCCCATTAGTTTTCAGATTACAAGACGTTCAGCCCATTAGTTTGGCGATATTAAGACCTTTCGCCCAATTCTTTGTCAATATTAAGACTTTTTGTGTCATTTAGGTGTCAATTTTTTCCTGGCGAGCGATAGCGAGATTGTAATTTAAGAGGAACCGGCCTTTGGCCGGGAAATTTTTCTATCGAAAAATTTACAAATTTATCTTGGGTGGGTGTTTTTTGTTAAACTTAATGGAGGTCTAGGGAGGAAACTAAAAAAAATACTAAACATGTATACGCTCATCCCTCCTTCAGCTATTTATAGATATAGAAAGGAGTAACGCAATAGGCAGATTTAAACAAACTAGTGGGTAGGTGAAGTTAGTGTATTTTGTTTGCCATTAATTTACTGTCTTGGTCTATAATAGCATTGTTGCAACTATCACTGGGATAGTTGGAAATCTCGCTAGTAGTATATACGGCAACACCTATATATATGCCAACCTACCATAATTTATGCAACATAATAATGTTACTGCAATCTACTTTATTTGTATATGGAGGTAGCAAATTAGTACAAATTAAAACCATCGGGTTGGTATTGTATGTACATATAGTTTCTATCAGATAAAACGCTGCTATATGTACAATCGCCTGCACAAATAACTGGTACACTACTATATGATAAACTTGATATCGTGAACAATGATAAAGGGACGACACTTACGTACCCTACGCTGTTAACCAAATGTTTCAAAATATTACATCAGTGTGTCAGGATCGTTTAATGATTGTATACCGCCCATCATTGGAGAAGATTGTACGAACGGACATAACTGGGTTGTATCTAATAAAGTGGGTAGTTGGGAACGTCAGGACCGAATACTTAATACTCGCGCCGCTCCTCATCCTCACATTTTTTACTTGGGATAAAATAAATATGCTCAATTTTCCAAGACAATGCAGGTAAAGTGAAGGAGACTATGGGTAGTATTTCTTATGACTTATTTTTCGGCATGAGTTTTGCTTAACATAATACTGTATATTGATATCGTGTCAGGCATTTTATTGCATTCTTTAATACAAAATATTAAATAATTCTCGATTAATCATACACTTATACAGTAATTCACACAAATTAGCCTTGGAGACATATATACGAATATTTATAAATACAAAGGGTTTATATATATTTTTTTTTGTCAAAATAAAGTCACTAGGAAAAGAAGGATGCCCATCTTGATCAATATATTTAGTATTTTGGATGGTTGCCCATCGTCAGGCTACACACTTGATCATATAAATGAATAATACACTGTCCTAAAAATTCAACATAAGAAGGATCTAACATTGTATATGCGATGATTTTAAAATATCAAGTTAGGAAATAAGGTTATATAAAAGATATAACTAAGATAAACTATTACGAATTATACAAAAACATGGACAAATGTTATAGCAACTACACGATATCGTATGTACAATATATATATATATATATATATATATATAGTTTATTTTTCACTTTTTGTTGTTGTCCACCCCCCAACATTGGTGAGGTGGACAACATGGCTTGGTGTCAACTGGTGGTGGCCAGGGTCTCAGTTTATTTGATGTATGGCCTTCACTTCTACTTGCTACCCCCCCCCCCATCCCATCCCCTCCACCCTCCTCTCTCTCCCTCTCTATCTATCTATCTATCTATCTATCTATCTCTCTCTCTTTGAAAATAATAATGATAACAGTAATACTAATAATAAATATAATAATACTAGTGATAACAATAAGAATACAAATAAACAAAACACGAATAAATGCACATGCATAGATACATCTTGTAATTAAATAGCCTTGCGCAAAAGTCCATAATTATAACTTAACAGAAAAACAGTTCATAGTACACTATAATAAAGCCTGTAGGGTGACCAGTGGTTGTATGGGTTAGTGCATTCGGCTCAACACGGATAGGATCCGGGTTCAATTGACTACTTGCGAGTTTAATTCTATAAGGAAGTTGGAGTTGTAGACATCGATAGTAAATAGAAATGCAATAATAATGTAGGTTTCTGATGGCTAAAATGTATGTTCAATTAGGTTTTATGTATTGATAAATGTACTACAACCGTATTTCAGCTGGTAATTCTGCTAAATATCAATGTCTACAGCTACAACTTCCTTATAGAACGAAATTCGCAACTGGCCAATTCACGAGCAAGACGAGATATTTGAGCAGTCTCCTAACACTTCTGTCTTTGTTCATCGAGGAGTAAGGGGAGTTTTTTAGTTTGTTTCCCTAGACCTCCATCAAGCTTAAAATTTCACTCCCTTGACCCCCTTCCAAGATAAATTTGTACATTTTTCGGTAGAAAAATTTCCCGGCCGAATGCCGGTTCCTCTTAAATTACAGGCTCGCTATCGCTCGCCAGGATAAAATCGACACCTAAATTGCATGAAAGGTCTTAAAATGGACAGAAATGGGGCGAAAGTTCTTAATTATGGGGGAACGTCTTAAAATATCAAAAGCAATGGGGCTAAACATGAGGGAGAAAGGGATCCAGAAAACAATCCCTCAAGTGGAAATCTCCCCTTAAATAGGTGTCTTTCTTTACCGGATATTTGTGCCATCCCATGAGGAGTATAATTTGCTGTGTATAATGTGTTCAGAGGACTAATGAAATCTGGATGAAGAGGCTAATACCTAAGATTATTACGGTTATCAAATTTATGATATTTTCAGGTTTGTTGATGTGTATGTCAGAATAGGAAAATTAAATTGAAATTGTGATGACGAAACGTGACATTTGAGGGTAACTGTACATAGAAATTGGAGAAGAGTAATGTTGATAATACGAAGGACAATTTATATTAACAGAATGAAGAAGAAACGAGGCCGGAGAGAATAGGAAGGAAAGATACAACGGATAATGAAGAAAGAAGAGAGAAAGATAATGGAAAGGATAAATGGTAGAACAAAGAAAAACAAGGTAAATGTAAGTAACAAAACACAATATATATATTATATTATAGATCTTAGCTAGAGGACAGCATAATGGAAGAATAAGACTGGTAAGATATTATCACTCGATGTATGATATTGATACTTATTATACGAAGAATAAAACAAACGTAAATAAATAAATACAATGAAACTGAAACTGAAACTGAAATGTATAGAACATAATTATTGGAGGATACACAATTTGCAAACCAGGGAGAGAAACTTTGAAAACAAAAGCAGAAAATGCATACAAAGCAGAAGTAGCCATAACCAAATCTATTGTGTGAAGGAGGAAAAGGTTTGTGAATATATACAACAATTGTATTATATTAAAATACATAGAGAGGTTGGACAGATAATTTAACCAGTAGACCATTACAACCAACAGTTCTCAACCAGTGTCACTTTAACGTACCGGAGAAGTCTTTGTTATTTTATTTTAGCTTCATTCAGACAATTTTGTGCAATTTAGGAAGGATCTGTGGTAGCAAAAAAGGGTTAAGTGAGATAGTTCGAAGCCTGTCAATTGCTGGAGGCACTTTTGATCTTAATAAAATCGTCTAATAGTAGCCAGATTAAAGTTAGAAAGACGTTGCTGGTACAGATCGCGGGTTAACGAATAATGTTGGTTAGCTTAGTTTAAGGTACGATAGGCTTGAAATATAATTTGGAATTGCCGGTTTCTTTGGTTCTTTATATTTGGCATTAGTTGATATCTGCTAGTTGGAAATGGTCTACTGATTGAGTTGTCCGGGAATCAATAGAGAACGTTCAAGAAATCAGAACAAAGATATATACATGGAAGGAACATACATACACACACAAATAAACGAATAGCAACAATCAGACACTCATACTGCAATAATTAAAATGCAATGTTTTGAAAATTAAAAAAATGAGTCAGAAAAAGCAAACACGGCAGAAGATACATGGTAGTAAACTAGAATAAGAATATATGAAAATACGGAATTCGCTAATAGAAAAGAGGAAAAAAAACATACTATATGAGGGTTAAGCAGCACAAAAAGAAAAATGAACAATGTGTAGACTATAATATTATAGCACATAACAATGGAAACCAGTGTATCAAGTATCATAAAGAGTTAGCAAAACACAATAGGATGAATAACATATACAATCAAATTGATTACTTATTGATAAACTTCAAAGACAGAGGAAGGATTTGGATGACATAACAAGCGGCTTTAGATACAGACAGGTTATAGCTATAGACCATATATATAAGATAATTATAGCTGCTTACATACGGATATATACAAAACAAAGGATAATTTGAGAAGGAGCCAGGACATGGAATTGAAAGGGAAAGAATGGCAATTATACAGTAGACAGAAATGCCTATTGAACAAAACTTGTGCAAATAAGATAATAGAAGTCGCTAGAAATCACACAAATTTGCTTTATAAGAAAATAAGAAATAATTCAGAAAACAAATTAGCCAACTAGGGAACACAGGAGATAAATACACACACCATAATTATGAGGAGGAACGCTATATTGACAACGTTTCGCATATAGCTTCACCAGGTAAATGTGAAACGTTGTCAATAAAGTGATCTTCCTCATATGGGGTTTACATTCATTCTGTCAACTTTACTCACTACCCGTTATTTATACTACAGTAATATAATCATGCAGTACCAAGTGTGAATATAACCAGCCAGCCATCTCTACAGGATTCCTATTTGGTGCCGCGTTCAAGTCTCCGTCAACCTAATGCCCGAATTCTAGAACGAACCTTAACACTAGCTGAGCCGACATCTTGAGGGGTTATTGTAGTGATTTAAAAGAAGTATTGTTGAGAGTTGTAATTTTTGTTTTAAATTTCGAGCAATTATATTAGTTACCTCATTAAACCCCCTTCAAACTAAGCAAATACGTAAAACCCCGCCTGCACAGACCAACCTTCAACCTAAATGTGTACATATTTCTGTATAGATGTACCGAACGAAAGCCGGATTCACCTCATATACAGGCTCGCTATCACTCGCCTGGAAAACATCGAAACCTAAATGTGAAAAACCGTCTAAAATCGCCAAATTAGTAGGGCGAAACGTCATAAAATCGCAAAACTAGTGAGGCGAACCAGTAAGGCTGAGTAAGCTTCTGCTTAAATACACTTAAATATCCCATTCAGTACCAGTGACGTCCTCTTCATTATTTTCTGGCAGCTATTAGAAGATAACATTAAGCTTAGGAAGGACCTCTAGCAATAATAAGACTTCAAACTATCTCAACCAACCCTTTTAACTAGCACAGATCCTTCCTAAGCCGCATATTATCGTCTAAATATAGCTAGAATAAAATAGAACACACGTCGCTGGTACTCAAAGGGTTAAGACCGACTCAAGGCTCGTTTAGTAACCGGGCCTAAGCACCTTATAGCCCTTTCATTAACCCAAATTGTACCAGCGGCGTCATTCTAATTTTACACTAGCAGTATTTAGACGATTTTGTGCAGTTTAAGAAGGATCTGTGGTAGTGAAATGGGTTAAATGACGTAGTTCGAAGCCTGTTAATTGCTGGAAGACCTATTTGAACTGATTTAAATCGTCTTAAAGCATCCAGAATAAAGTTAAGAGGACGGCACCGGTACTGAACAGGTTAATATGACATCAATCGAGTTGTAGCGAGTGTAACCTATGGCAATTATATTCATCTTTGGACAATCTCTGGGAATCAAATGGGTACACTATATCTTCAGGGGAGGTATTAGTTTTTTTCTGGACCCCCTTCTCCCTCATGATTAGCCCCATTAGTTAAGATATTTGATGACGTTCACCTCATTTGTTTGACGACTTTAAAATCTTTCGCTCCTTCTGTTGTCAAAATATAGACCTTTCGCTCCATTTAGGTGTTGATTTTTTCCTGGCAAGCGGTAGGAACCGGCCTTCGAAACATTTTTCTACCGAATAATGTACATATTTATCTTGAACGGGGGTCTTGTGGGTGTTCTTTAAAAACTTGATGAAGACCTAGCTAGGAAACTAAAACATATATGATTGAATAAATAGATGGACCAAAACATAACATAACGTCTCCGAAATAAGCCCTATGGCTCCAACAGGTCTTCATTAAACTTAATTCAGCTGTTATTGTTAGCAACAATAATGTTAAGAATGGCGTCTTCATATGACTGTTACACATAGTTAGATAGATACATAGAGTATTTGATCCCAACAAGGTGATCCGATCTTAAGAGTTACTGGTAAACAATTATACTTGAGATAGTTAAAGAAATGGAAAGCACAGGAAAGGTTGCTACCGCTACCACAACCGCCTATTGCTTAAATTCTAGCTTCCGACAGTATTCTGTATTTAAGTAAAAATAAGTCACGAAATCTAATATCTTAGAAATTATCTTATAATGAATGTTATCTTTCCAATCGGATAACAATGTTCTACATTAATTATTTTATCTACCACCAGCTATTTCTTTATATCTACTCAGTACTTATCATATTTAAAAGCTTAAGAGGACTCCTAACAATATTCCTACAGTACTCACTTCACTAAATACAAAATAAAATAATTTTGAAACCCTATCGTATCTTCACACCCCAAAAGTTCGTACAACTGAATCTCTTGCTCCCGAATTTATGCCAAACATATGTGTCAAGAGTTTCCTATAATATGTGTCATGAGTTTCCTATAATATGTGTCATGAGTTTCCTATAATATGTGTCATGAGTTTCCTATAATATGTGTCATGAGTTTCCTATAATATGTGTCATGAGTTTCCTATAATATGTGTCAAGAGTTTCCTATAATATGTGTCATGAGTTTCCTATAATATGTGTCATGAGTTTCCTATAATATGTGTCATGAGTTTCCTATAATATGTGTCATGAGTTTCCTATAATATGTGTCATGAGTTTCCTATAATATGTGTCATGAGTTTCCTATAATATGTGTCATGAGTTTCCTATAATATGTGTCATGAGTTTCCTATAATATGTGTCAAGAGTTTCCTATAATATGTGTCATGAGTTTCCTATAATATGTGTCATGAGTTTCCTATAATATGTGTCATGAGTTTCCTATAATATGTGTCATGAGTTTCCTATAATATGTGTCATGAGTTTCCTATAATATGTGTCATGAGTTTCCTATAATATGTGTCATGAGTTTCCTATAATCATTTCTGCTATAATGTTACAAATGCTGCTTGCTCTTCCTGCTTTGTTATGTATCAACACCGAAGCCCATTCAAACCCTCACTCATTCACAATTTTCGCTCACTCACTCACGATTTCATGAACCGGAATTATAGTATTATATCTAGGCTGTCTGTCATAATAAGTCTTTCTGCGCGAATACTAAAATTGCTGTCAGCTTACAACTTAATGCTCATTCATCATGCTCTGTTATGTTCCATCACCGAAATACTCACCTTAAGGGGAGATTTCAACTTGAGGGATTTTTTTCTTCACTCCTTTCTCCCTCATGTTTAGCCTCATTGTGTTTCTAATTTTAAGACGTTTGCCCCATTATTTTGATGATTTTAAGAACTTTCAACCCATTTCTGTCAATTTTAAGACCTTTCGTGCCATTCAGGTGTCGATTTTATCCTGGCGAGCGATAGCGAGCCTGTAATTTAAGAGGAACCGGCTTTTAGCCGGGAAATTTTTCTACTGAAAAATTTACAAATTTATCTTGAAAGGGGCAGAAGGGGGTGTAATCTTAAGCTTGAAGGATATCTAGGGACCAAACTAAAAACCTCCCCTTAATTCACGCTCGCACCCATTACATATCTATCATTCAACCCCGTAACTCGTGCCTAGCTTCCCTGCCATATCCTTACGCTGTATAACCATTATACCATAGGCTTGAATTTCATGATTACCTCCTATCCATAACCATTAGCATGCCTCTCTATCTAATCCATATGTTACACCTATTCTTCCCTTTCCTTGGCTTCCTTAAAGGGGCAATGGGCCGGTTTTCTGAACCACTTTCTCCCTCATGTTTAGCCCCATTAGTTTTCAGATGTTAAGATGTTTGCCCCATTAGTTTGTCGATTTTAAGACCTTTCGCCCCATTTCTTCGTCAATATTAAGACCTTTCGTGCTATTTAGGTGTCAATGTTTACCCTGGCGAACGATAGTGAGCCTGTAATTTCGGAAGAACCGGCCTTCGGCCGGTAAATTTTTCTACCGAAAAATGTACAAATTAGTCTATAAGGGGGATCTAATGGATTTTTTTTTTTGTTTTTTTTGTTTTTTTTTTAATGGAGGTCTAGGGAGGAAACTAGAAAAATAATGAATAAATGCAAAAATCGCCCAAAAAGTGAACCAAATCCCCTTAATTTGCCCTTGACCTTTTTATCACACTCTTGTCTCACACCTTTCTTGGTTTCGGCCGCTTTTTGATGACTATTTTTAATGTCTTAATGTTTTGCTCCGGGATCCGTCATCTTTATGTCAAACCGCGTCGACCTACTTCCGCACGTAGCACCCTTCGTCACCCTTAACCTATGACCAATTTAATTCTTGCTTTGTTTTGTTCTCCAGAAAGGATAAGACAAGGAGGAAATTGAAGGATGGTGTGGAAGAAGCCTTGCATCAGAGGGTCTTTGGCAGAGTCCTTGACAATGGGAGACTTGCAAAACATTTTTTTTTAAACTACCAAATATCACTCTCATCAGTACATCATGGGTGTCCTTTTGGTAATGCGAGTCCAATAGTTTAGATTCCACTAAACATTAAGATGTGGAGGACGACACCCACCGGGGTCAACCTCGCTTTTCTATTGGGGCCTGTAAGGATAGGTTGTAACAGGTATAGGTACAATCAGGGTCCAGAGAATAGTAGTCCCTTAACCCTGGGTACAATAGATAAAGATGACGCTGAAGATTTTCGTCCTCTGGCAAACCTAAGCACCATATTATACACTGACATTTTGAAATACAATTCTCTCTCTCTCTCTCATATATATATATTATCCGTATCTCTGAGCATGAAACAACAACACATCGTGGTTTGAATTTTCTGAACGTTTACCATTGGAGGGATGGTGCGAAAAACAAAAAAATCAACGTACAGGAGGCAGAGAGGCTTGCCAGAGAGAAAAATGTATGGAGAGCTATAGACATTCGAGAGCTATGAGCGAAACAAAGTAAATTTGATACACCACTGTTAAGATTCTGTGCATGTTGTAACAAATCAACAGCTAATGCCGAAATAACTGTATGTAAGTCATTATAATCAAGTAACTATTTCGGTAAGCAATATTGATGTAAACTAAAGCCCATTTTCGGGTTATCAATACTTATGTTTCGGAATTTACGTTAATCTAAATTGGTTATAGCTGAACATTGTCTGATTGTTGAAAGGATACAGGTTAGTTCGTCCACAAATCAAATCGTTAACACGAATCAGTTATTACGGCCGAACAATATTCGACTATTTTCAGTCGAGGTCAGGTCAGATTAGGAAGAATAAAAGAGGAAAGAAGATAAATTAAGGTTAAGTAAGATAAGGGTTACATAGGAATGCATGGCGTTAGACTTAAGTTACATCACGAATCTTACATCACAAATCTTGGTGTTCCCCAGGGATCTGTATTAGGTCCTCTGTTGTTTATTATATACATAAATGACCTTGATTTAGGTATAACTAGTAGGATAAGTAAATTTGCAGACGATACCAAAATGGGGAGAAAAATTGATTCAGTTAGAGATATAGAGTGCCTGCAAAGGTATCTAGATACCTTACACGAATGGTCAGTACAATGGCAGATGAAGTTTAACATTGACAAATGCAAGGTATTAAAGATAGTGAAGATGCATACAAATTTTAAATATAAACTAGCTAATATGGAATTAGAAAACTCAGACTGTGAGAAAGATCTAGGTGTGTTTGTTAGCAATGATTTGAAGCCTAGAAAACAATGTATAAACGTTCGTAACAAGGAAAACAGGATTCTCGGGTTCATATCTAAGAGTGTGAGTAACAGAACTGCTGATGTTATCTTAAAACTTTACTTGTCATTAGTGAGACCCCATATGGATTATGCTGTTCAATTTTGGTGTCCTTATTACAGAATGGACATAGATTCATTGGAGAGAGTACAACGTAGAATGACAAAAATGATCCATAATATTAGAAATCTTCTGTATGAAGAAAGGTTGAAGAAATTAGGCTTACATTCGTTAGAGAGACGCAGAGTTAGAGGTGACATGATAGAGGTATTCAAGTGGGTTAGTGGAATTAGTAAAGGATACATGAAAAATGTACTAAAGCTCAGTGATAGCGAAATAACTCGTACAAATAGTTTCAAATTAGATAAATTTAGTTTCAGAAAAGATATGGGCAAATATTCGATTGGTAACAGAGTTGTAGATGGGTGGCATAGGCTACCAAGTGATATAGTGGGATCAAGAACGATAGGGAGCTTTAAGATAAAATTAGATAGGCATATGGACGAGATGGGTTGGGTGTGAGGGGGATCTACCAGGTGTGGGCCAATCGGCACTCAGCAGACCCCCGTAATCTTGTGTTAATCTCTGACCGTTTTGGTGGGGTCAGTACTCAAGGTATTAGTGAGATGGGTCTATAATTGGGCCTTGTAATTGGGGTTGGGTGTGACAGGGATCTGCCTTGTATGGGCCGATCGGCTTTTTGCAGACTCCCATTTTTTATGTTCTTTCTTATGTTCTTAATACAAGATGAAAACGCAAACAAGATTTACAACCAATACCTACAATTTTGATGGTTAAAGTATATAATTAAACCTCCCATTTTTAAGCGGATAGGTAGAATAGATAAAAGGGCTCTGTACCAGCAGGACATGTGGGCAACTGTACCTACAGTATATCTAATGTTCTGTCCAGGCTAACATTATATTTATAGTTATATTTATAACTATATTAAATCATATCCTCGTCCTACATTGTAACGCTATATAAAGCTTGGAATATATGGTACACATATAAAACATGATAGATGATAATAAGAATAGTAAAACAGCTTAACACTATAAATAATGAACTTGACAAGGGCTATAATCACTATTATAAACAAAATTGGTCTATATTAAGTAATATTTATTCAGCTATACAAATATCTAGTTTTGCATAATAAATTGGTCATGGATTTCCAAATAAACCAGCTTGTTAGGATTTAAAAGTAGTTCTTGTACAGTCGTCATAACAAGTTGTATACCACCCCTTCATTATCGTTATGTAAATACAACTGGCATAATCAAATCCCGATTAAACTTTCCTTTGCGTATTATTACAAACTGTTTAGTGAATTACTTGTCAATTCTGATTTTTAAGGGAGCCCACCTCGCTTTTTTTCTCTTTTTCTCCCTCTCTCTTTGGCTTGCATCCATTCGGCTCCATTCAGCCTACTATTTTAAGACGTTCACCCCATCCAGGTGTCAACATTTTCCTGGCGAGCGGTAGCGAGTCAGCATATATATATTTTTGTTTTGACAGCAAGCTAAATTTGTACATTTTTCGATAGAAAAATTTCTCCGGCGAAGTCTGAGTTCTCCATACAATGCTGGCTCGATATCGCTCGCCAGGAAGAAATCGACACCTGGATGGGGATAAACGTCTTAAAACAGTTGGCTGAATGGGGCCGAATGGACACAAGCCAGGGAAAGAGAGAACAGGAGAGTAAGTTAAAAAAACGAGGTGGGCGCCCTTAAACGGTTCCCAGCAGTATGTAAAACTTGCATAATGAAATTACAGGGTGGTAGACAACTTATTCCAACAACTGTCTATATACTGTACATATGCATTATTATTTTCAGCATCGACTGTTCAATCAAATTCAAGTAGCAATTTGTCTTTGCACCAGTAACTTACAGCATGAACGGTATATTTTCGAAACAAATTGATTTGGGCTACTTGTTTAACAGGATTCCTTTTCTTAGCAGCTCAAAATATAACAAATAACATGCAGACCAAAAGTAGAAAGCATAACAGTGAAAACTTGCCTCTGCAAGCTAATTTATAACTCTAGGATACAATTGTGTTCAATGAGAACTAAAACCATAATTGTTTAAGTCAGTGGACTAATTTATATATATCCAGTATTGTATCGTTCTAAGTGAAGTGGTGTCTTCGATTCGTCATAACACTATATTAGTCCCTATCTTAAGGGAATTGAATAGAAGATGGGTGTCTTCAGTGTTGCCAATATACTCATCACACCGCAACTTATCGGTTTCCGAAACATTGTGGAAAGAAGTCTGATATTTGTGGAATTTGAAAACAGAGCAGTGAGTGGGAAACCATGTTACTCTCATTCTATTCGATAATATTTAGTAAAATCTATTAATTAACTCCTGCAGTATTTGAGGACTCATATAATTAGTTTATTCCTGCTATTATAGACATTTTATTTAGTGTAGTAAAAACTTGTCGGATATACGAGGGTTAATTGAGATAGCTGTTACTCTTTTGACTACTTTAATCCCTATCTAGACTGCATTGAATCGTCTAATACTGGCCAGAATATAGTTAAGAAATGCGTCCCAATACTGAAAGGGTTGATGCAATAATAAACACTATGGTAACTTATGATTCAGCTACCGGCACTACTATAGATATATCAACATCTTCAATATTCAACAAATGGATTAATTTGATCTCGTAATAATAACTATTATAAATAGCTTATTTTCATAATTTATATGAAAAGCAAATGTAGGTTCAGGACTTTATTGTGGACAGATTGAAAACACATTTTCTGCCTTTATAAATAATTATTACTCTACCATCATACATACATACATACATACATACATACATACATACATACATACATACATACATACATACATACATACATACATACATACATACACATACATACATACATACATACATACATACATACATACATACATACATACATACATACATACATACATACATACATACATACATACATACATACATACATACATACATACATACATACATACATACATACATACATACATACATACATACATACATACATACATACATACATACATACATACATACATACATACATACATACATACATACATACATACATACATACATACATACATACATACATACATACATACATAACATACATACATACATACATACATACATACATACATACATACATACATACATACATACATACATACATACATACATACATACATACATACATACATACATACATACATACATACATACATACATACATACATACATACATACATACATACATACATACATACATACATACATACATACATACATACATACATACATACATACATACATACATACATACATACATACATACATACATACATACATACATACATACATACATACAGACATACATACATACATACATACATACATACATACATACATACATACATACATACATACATACATACATACATACATACATACATACATACATACATACATACATACATACATACATACATACATACATACATACATACATACATACTACATACATACATACATAAATACATACATACATACATACATACATACATACATACATACATACATACATACATACATCATACATACATACATACATACATACATACATACATACATACATACATACATACATACATACATACATACATACATACATACATACATACCATACATACATACATACATACATACATACATACATACATACATACATACATACATACATACATACATACATACATACACACACACATACACACACACACACACACACACACACACACACACACACACATACATACATACATACATACACATACATACATACACACACACACACACACACACACACACACATACATACATACATACATTACATACATGAGAGAGAGAGAGAGAGAGAGAGAGAGAGAGAGAGAGAGAGAGAGAGAGAGAGAGAGAGAGAGAGAGAGAGAGAGAGAGAGAGAGAGAGAAGTTAACAAGACATTAAGTAAGATCAAAGTGGTTGGATTATGGAATACATCAAATTAGAAATTGCTTGTAAGTTTTTCTTCAGAGTTGCGCTTTTCTATTTTTTTTAAATAAAAGTATTCAAGTCACATGTATTATGAAAGTTGTACAGTTAAACGAAGGAATCTTTAAATGTCATGTCTTTGAGCAAACGTTTAAACCGTAACAATGATTATGATCAACTAAATGAGAATTACGTGGTCTTAAATATAAGGAAGGCTGACTTTCGTGAGTTAAGAAATATTATTAATCAAACTGATTGAAATTATACTAATTAAACAACAGATATTGAGAACATTTGGGATATCTATAATAATGCTGTAGAATTGTGGATTCCAATGTGAACCAGACGTGCATGTTGCCATAAGACTCGTCGAAAAATTAATAGCTCCCTTTATAGATGGTTGTGTTCTCCGATGGATAGAGGACCGACTTACAAATTAATAGCTCCCTTTATAGATGGTTGTGTTCTCCGATGGATAGAGGACCGACTTACAAATTAATAGCTCTCTTTATAGATGGTTGTGTTCTCCGATGGATAGAGGACCGACTTACAATTAATAGCTCCCTTTATAGATGGTTGTGTTCTCCGATGGATAGAGGACCGACTTACAAATTAATAGCTCCCTTTATAGATGGTTGTGTTCTCCGATGGATAGAGGACCGACTTACAAATTAATAGCTCCCTTTATAGATGGTTGTGTTCTCCGATGGATAGAGGACCGACTTACAAATTAATAGCTCCCTTTATAGATGGTTGTGTTCTCCGATGGATAGAGGACCGACTTACAAATTAATAGCTCCCTTTATAGATGGTTGTGTTCTCCGATGGATAGAGGACCGACTTACAAATCGCATGTTACACGTTGTATTTGGTAGTGTACCAAATTGGATAAATGTCACAAGCGGGGTACCACAAGGATAGTCCTTATAATGGTTCTGTTCCTGATTTATATACATTACTTCGACAATGAATTCTCGTTAAAGGATCTCGAGATTTGCCAACGATACAAAACTAGCACGCAAAGTAATTTCTGTAATGGACACACATCGGATGCTTTACCCTTATATTATTGCATAACCGAATCAAAGTTTGAAGAAAAGGGAATGAAGCAAGGAAAGAATGAAGGAAAAACGTGTATGATGAAAACAAGAAAGAAGGAAAGAAGAGTGAGATGAAGGAAGGAAATAAAATAAAATTAAATAAGATTATATATGAATAAGAAAGGATGGAGGTATTAGGTGATGGAAGGAGGATATTACAAAAATAAGGACGGAATAAGCAAGCAAGGAAGGAAGAAATAAGCAAGGAAGGAAGGAAGAAATAAGGAAGGAAGGAAGGAAGGAAGGAGGGGAGTCAGGCCAGGTGACCGTATCAATCACTATTATATTGTCAATAGTGATTATTGGAAGTCGCCACGAGCCTACAGTTCATTTGCCAGCAAGTACTTTCGCCCACCATATAAGTCGCTTTATCGCTCCTTAACCTTCTTCAATCTTGGTCGAAACTTGCCTTAGAGAACCCTAAAATAATCTTCCTTAGCCTATGCTAATTATAATTTAACCTAACCTTAGCTAATCTACCAAAGCCTTAGATTAACTGAATTTTAACCTATCTAAAACCTATTCTAATTTTCACTGAACATAACCTGATGTTAGCCTAACCTCATTATTATTTAACTTATCTTTTCTTAACTTAATATAATATAATCTAGTATTAAACTAAGCTAACATTATCTGATCTAACCTAACAAACTAGAGTATGGACGAAGGGACGCGTATGCAAATATATTTGTGAGCGAAATGACTAGCAATCACAAACAACAACCGCCTCAACTCGGCTTTATACATCCTGGGCCTATCTGGGAAGCGAGTGTATTTATTGTAATTCAGAATACATTATTTGTGCACTGAAAATTACTAGTTTTCCGACATGTTGGCTCATAAACTGTGTTATGTTAATGTAATATCGATATTTTATTGACAGTTATCATGTGTATTTAATAGACTGACTAGTACTATTTATATCACGTCGTAAAAGTGTCAATTTCTCACAGAAAATAAAGATTATCGGTGAACTACTGATCCAACTGTACTGTATATACGGGAACAACTAGCCTCGTCAAATTGACTATCTACTTTCAGTACAATACTGTTCCGATGTTCTTAATTTTATGAGATAGCTACATATATATTGAGATGTAATAGGCTATATTAACTAATAAAAGTATTGCCATTTATAAGAATGGTCAGAACAGGGTTGCGGTACACACACTAGCATCCTGGATGAAGGTATACACAGAAATTAAGGAGGGGTAATGGGTAGGTAAAACGCAGGCTCTCCTCCAATTATTGTATTCACCTTGATGCTCATGCTTGCTCTCTCATTTGTATATATTTTCTCTCTCTCTCTCTCTCTCTCTCTCTCTCTCTCTCTGCTTTGATAATTAGGACCGTAAATGTAAAATTGTACCTGATTAACCGATCATTTAAATACAATATTATAATTATTACTCGTTCGTTTAATTTTGAAAAGTACATCTAGCTTTAAAAAAAAAAAAAAAAAAAAAAAAAAAAAAAAAAAAAAAAAAAAATGGTTTATGACTGTACCAATCTATAACCAACCCAGTTATAACCTTCCCAAGCTTTACCAACCCATTTATAGCCTACCCAACTCGATGCAACCAATTAAATTACCCGCCATGACCAATAATCCATTCTGGTTAATTTTACCCACAATGGTTGTGTTCTATATGATGCTCATTCCAAAGTAAACGTTCGCCGAATACTTTACTTGCAAACAATGCGAAATCGAAGTTGACCTCTTTATTATATCACTTCTAAGTTATATATTTTTTCGATTACCCGTCAACTGTTGTTATTTTCGGCCATAGAACTGTCCAAATGATACGTGTTTTCTCTTATTCTTACAATACTTCTCAGTTTGATTGTTGGTGAACTATTGATTTCGACTCTCCATTACCACAGTCTACAATTCTCAGGTTCGCCCATCAAGCACACCCATACTCCAGGTATACGATTCAGGCAAGACATTAATATGCAAAAAAATAGGTGTGGGAAGAAAGGCAAATGGGCGGGGGTGGTGAGAATGGGGAGGAGGGGGGACGTGAATAGGAATGAACCAGATAAATGGAATGAGCAGGGTAAACGAGGAGGAATAGGTAGGGAACAACATGGGATTTACGCAGGAGAGAGAGATAAAAGAAAAACAAATCACTTATTTAGTATTAAATAATTTGCGAAGTTAAGGAGAAGATTAAATTGAAATAGAAATATACAAACAATACACAAATACAATAATAAAGAATGAGCAGTGGAAATGGGATGTCATTTATGGGAATTACATTAATACAAGGTAAATGCTGGCATAGTAAAGGAGAAAAAGGGAGAGGCAATACAAGCATTAGCAAATATAAAGATACATTGATAACTGTGGATAAACAACAACTGGGGAGCATAATTATATAGAGGCCATGTGAAAGATATAGCGATAAGGAAATAATGAGGATAGAGATTGTGAACATTATGAATTGTAAACAGTTAAAAATGTAGGAGGTAAGAGGATTCATGAAATTAATATATAAGACTGACAAACAGGTAAATTAATATATACAGTACACGCAGTATATAATTAAAGACTAATACGGCTCTGTGAATGATAAAAGAGCCTGATTACATGAAAGTGATAATTAAGATATATATAGTGTATATATATATATATATATATATATATATATATATATATATATATATATATATATTAAAGCTAAGGAAAATAAATACAATTATAATGAAGTGTGGTTAAGCAATGGAAAGTGGCATTGATTTTAATTATTTTTATTATTATTATTATTATTATTATTATTTTTCTATTGCCAACCTGTTTCCTGCTTTCGTTATATCAACCACATCTCATAATCTAGCCTAAAGTAAGTTAATCTAACCTAACATATCATAATCCAACCTATTCTAACCTTATCTAGTCTAAGTCTAAGAGGGTACCGAAACCGAACTTAATATAGTTTATTATTCACCAGTTCTTTCTCCGGCACTATCGCTAGGAATGCTAATTACCACAGATTATTACTCCACAAGGGATGCTAAAAAGGTCCCTTAACCCAAGATTGGTATTTGCTTTAGGTTGAACAGAGATTTCCCTGGTTCGAACCTGAGTCCTCTTGGTTGTGAGGCAAATGTGCTAATAAATACACCTCAGACCACAGGGTTGTATACAAATATAATTTAAATTGTACAGTATATATATATATATATATATATATATATATATATATATATATATATATAATTCGAATTCATGATCGCATAAATATGGGTATGTTATATGATCAATTTGTAGATTAACAACTAATGCCTAATTTTGATGTGTTTTCCATAAGCCTCCAACATCATGTGCATACATGCAAATATATATTATCCAAGGTTTTGTTTAGACAATCTATTTCAAAATAAGTTGACGAACACTTTTATGTTTTAATATTTTTCAACAAATTATCTCCTCACAGAAATCCGTGGAAGATAATGAAGATCGCCCCAGCATCCACATCTTCCATGCAAATGCTGCTTATCTGAGAAACATCTCGGGCTTCCTCGGAGCCCTCATCTCTCTCAGTTATGGATAACTTAATTACCCAGATTCTAGATAACACGGAACACCTTTTAGTTTTCTCTCTCGTTCGTGATAGGTTCAGCCAAGTTGAGAGATATGTGAACACGCGAACTTTAAAGAAGAAGTAGCGATGGAAGAAACAATGGCAAAAAAAACTAAAAAAAAAAACTTGTCTGCATATTCCGAGCGGTAAGAGATTAACATACTATTCGTAGACACCTTTACCTGTTCTCTTAATACTATTGTTTAGATGCACAAATTTTTATCAATGTTTGTGCTTGCTGGAATGTCTGAGCATAAAATTAGGATTGCTAGGTTAAAGCCTAGGTTAAAACACAATGCTTTAATCAAATCTGAACTCCTTAAAAGACCACGTACCTGTCAATTATTTTGGGCTACTTACAGTACGTTTAATAATCTTTTAGGGGTACAATGCATCTTATAATAACTAGGAAACTAAAGACTAGAATAGAGTACACGGTCATATTATATAAGGGTCTAACTATAAATTATATCCAAGAGCAAACACAAGTCTTAGACGAGTTTAACATAAACGTGATCCAAAACTCTTAAGAACAATATGACTAGTAATACCCGAGTTTAAGCATGCAATATAATGTACTAATACAAATTTAATGGTCCTGGAAGAGAGGACAAACATATATATGGAAGGGAGAGCGAAGTAGTGGGTATAACTATTATGCTGTGTAGACGAGTGGTGTTGCATGTAATTCTGACGGTAAATAGGAATATACTGTACACTCGGTAATATAGACGGAGACGCCAATACAAAAATAATGTATAAATATATCGTCTACAAATATGGCAAGGGGGACAGAGTATGGGGCATGTTAATTTATAAAAGAAGGGGAAATCTCCCAAGTGGAGAACAGCAAATGCTAGAATTTTACCTTTGCTCCTAACTCTGAAATTATAGAACCCAGGGTCTTGGCCAAAGGTGGACCAGGGCTTCTTATATCCTTCCTCTGCTTCATATCCGGGGTCCGGCTGTAGTCTCGTCGGCGTGCCTTTGCTGGGGTCACAGACTTAATCTGCTGGACTGTTGGTACACTTGGCGAAGGAGGTACTTTACCATGCATACGAATACACCCTAGTTCCTCGCTGTGCGAGTATGCTGGTGTGATGACCGGAGGACCTATCACCGGGTGGGATTTCGGACGACGCAACTCTCCAAGATGGCTCAGTGAATGCAGGAATCCAAAACCATCCAGAGGATGCAATTGTTCTTCAGTCGAGAGATGCAGAGTCTTGCTTTGAGGACGCGTGCTTTAATATGGGGCAAAGGAGTGGGTATGCTGTCGAACAAGCTCTCTATTCGGTCCTGTATACTTCTCTTGTACTTCATGATGATGATGGACTTTCCGGGTAGAAGGGTTACAGGTATCCCTAGGACCTCACTGAACTTATGCCCTTCCTTCTCCGGGGTATCAGAAGTCTGTCATTCATATCTCCGGTAGTAGGCCAGATATGAAATCAAGAGTAGGCTCATTTAATAGAACACTCATAGTAATTCAATCTGTTGAATTTTCATTATGATCACCCCCGTAACGGAGATACAGAAGCGATTTAAAAGTTTTGGCCTATTTTATTATTGTTCCTCACCTGTAACTCACATACGATTTTAATGAAACCAACGTACAATTGTGATCAGCATGTCTTAATACACGTATATCAAGATCTACAATACGAAAATGGAGTTGCACGTGCATTTTGTGTCATAATCTACCCTTTCGAATGTGAACGACAGTTGGACCACCCTTTTTAAGGTGTCCTACTATATATCTATAAAAAAAAAAAAAAAAAAAAAAAATTGAAAAGGGCAGAAATCTGGAAATATAGTTAACCATAAACATGGCTCCAGGAACTGTGGGTTCTAAGACTAATTGTTTAAAATATCTGCCTTGGCATATCAAAATTGCATCAGCTTAATTAAATGAATGTGTATAATAATGTATATATATATGTATATATTTATATAGTATACATACTGTATATACTGTATATATACTGTATATATACTGTATATATATATATATATATATATATATATATATATATATATATATATACATATATATATATGTATATATATATATATATGAGGTGCTAGCCAAGTTTATTTTCAATATGATATAGTATATCAATTTGACTTTGACAGTCTTGACTTTGACTCATTAAAGCAGGGTGATGGTATATAATATTATATTTAACACAGTTGAAGACAATATTCTTTTGGTATTAGATAGTTTGATTTATTTTATACACTTCTTACTGATGTTTTTCTGGAATTAACTTAACAAATAATGCACTCTCAGTGTGACCATCTGGGGGACTTTTTTTTCGTAAAGAGGGATCCTTTACATCGACTCGAAATTGATTTTCGATTACTTGAAGGACCCCCTGCCCAGTCCCATGGGAAGATCCTTCTTCTGTTAAGTGTGTATGTATTTATTTAATTTGGTATCCAATTACATTTACGATTTTAGTACATTAGATATTTGACCAAGAAAATAACGATTATATTTATATACAAAATAATTACAATTTACATAGTGGAAAAGGATGGATGATATGTTTCGAATTGCTTACATTTCTTTGAGTGTTATTATGATGGTGATACTTTTGGTTAATTATATTGAACATGAAGACTATTATTGCGAAGTTGAGTAGCGTAAGACACTTTATTTTCTGAATTATTATCTGAGTAACACATGTCATATATTGTTTTCTTAATAATATTAAATAAGGCCAAGGCAGTGAGGAATGTAAGATACAAGGTGCTGGCTAAATGTTATGTACTATTAGCAATGTTGATGTTTTATAAAGTTTCGTAAAGTTTCGCAATCAAAATAATTGATAGCTTTATTGTTGGTAGTGGTGATCATGAAGGTAATGTTGGTAGTGGTGGTAATGTTGGTAGCGGTGGTAATGTTGGTAGTTATTAAGATGGTGATAATAATGGTTGTAATGGTGGTAGGTAAATTGGCGTTCCTAATTTTGGTAGGGTTATTAATAGTGGTAATAATGTTAGTCATGTAAATACTCTTGGTAATGCTTGTAGTAATGTTGATATTGGTGGTAGTGGTAGAAATGTTGATGGTAATGATTAATATAAATAATGTTGGTAGTGGTGGTAATGTTGGTAGTAATGATACTAATGTTAATAATGTTAGTATTTTGGGTAGTAATGTTGGTAGTGGTGGCAATGTTGGTAGTAAAGATAATAATTAAATAATATTGGTAATTTTGGTATTAAAGTTGATAATGTTGGTAGTGTTGGTAGTAATGACAAACATGCTAATAATGCTGGTAATTTGGATGGTACTGTTAATGTTGTAGTAATATTGGTAGTGGTAGTAATGTACTAATAATGGTGATAATGTTGGTAGTTTGAATAGTAGCCAAATGTTAATGATGATGGCAATTTGGGTAGTAATGTTACTAATGTTGGTAGCAATGTTGGCAGTGGTGGTAATGTTGGTAGCAATGATACAAATGTAAATAGTGTTGATAAATTGGGCAGTAATATTGGTAATGTTGGTAGTGGTGTTGGTAGTGGTGGTAGTAGTGGTGGTAATGTTGGTAGTGGTAGTCATTTTGTTAGTGGTTGTAATATAATGATACTAATGTTAATAATGTTGGCAATTTTGGTAGTAATGTCAGTAATGTTGGAAGTGGTGGTAGTGGTAGTAATGTTGGTAGCGGTGGTGATGCTGGTGGTGATGCTGGTAGTGCTGTTTGTAGTAATGTTGATAATGTTGGCAATTTTGGTAGTAATGTGAGTAGTGGTGGTAGTGGTAGTAATGTTGTTAGTGGTGGTGATGCTGGTGGTAATGCTGGTAGCGGTGATGATGCTGGTGGTAGTGCTGTTGGTAGTAATGTTAATAATGTTGGCAATTTTGGTAGTAATGTGAGTAATGTTGGTAGTGGTGGTAGTGGTGGTAAGGCTGAGGTACGGGAAGTGTGGCCCGTCAGAGCTGATGGATCACTGAGGGGAGCCAGCCGAGCTCTCTCTCTCTCTCTCTCTCTCTCGTGTCAATCGTCTCCCACGCCTCTCTCTCCTCTCTCTCTCCTCCTCTCCCTCTCTCATCCTCTCTCTCTCATCCTCTCATCTCTCTCTCTCTCGTCTCCATCTCCTCCTCTCTCTTCCTCTCGCTCTCTCCCCTCTCATCCTCTCTCTCTCTCTCGTTCTCTCTCTCTCTCTCTCTCTCTCTCTCTCTCTCTCTCTCTCTCTCTCTCTCTCTCTCTCTCTCTCTCTCTCTCTCTCTCTCTCTCTCTCTCTCTCTCTCTCTCTCTCTCTCCTCTCTCTCTCTCTCTCTCTCTCTCTCTCTCTCTCTCTCTCTCTCTCTCTCTCTCTCTCTCTCTCTCTCTCTCTCTCTCTCTCTCTCTCTCTCTCTCTCACATTCACTATCTCTCAAGCATATACGCAGACACGCATGCGCATTCCCTGTCGTATGTTAGGAGAAATGCATGTACACAAGTATGAGGACAAATAATTAAACTGGAACCATACATAAATATACACACAAATACAAACGCACTCTCTCATTCTCTCGCTCTCTCAAATTTCATCGGAGGTGTTTGGTGTTGTGGTGAAATTAATAACAAAAATTGATACACTTGCGTTTCCTATGCATAAACAAATAAAATAAAACATGAACAAAAAAATCACACACACACACGGAAACGGCAAGCACCACCTCTGCTCAGATGTTTTTGGAACACACACACATACACACACACACACACACACACACTTGCACTTCAGCAACAGTCTCCGGTTACGAAATCTAACTTAAATTACAACATGAATGTGAAATAAGTATTATTATTAATTGCATGGACCCTAAAGGGAACATGTAATCTGTTTTATCACGCACTGCACACTTGCACTTTATGAAGGGTTTACAATGATGAATATGAAACTGAATCTATTGACCTTTGCTTCGTTGTACCAAAAATAGGGGATACAATAACTTATTGTGCTGTAAATGTATAAATTAAAAATATATTCATATGCATTAACTTCATCAATAGATTGTTTTGCAATTCAACACAAAGTGTTTAGTTAGGGAATATAATTATTGAGTAGGAATTTATGATAAGAATGGGCCTCTCTCTCACTTCGCAAGTTATTTTCAATATGGGAATGGCACAATTTTAAAACTAAAGTCCCTTATTTATTTGTGGATTATGGCTATTGTATTATGTTGAGATATCTATCGTCTGTGTATCTCAAACTAACTATGCTATTATGTCCTTAATTCTTCTGTTATATACTCCTCCTATTAAATGTTGGTATTCATGGTTGGATACTGACCGACCTACTAACGGTCAGACACACACGTTTTATACTTTCAATGCTATACTCTAGACGATAATTACATGATACTCAACTTGCCCAATGACCACTATTTGGTACGACGTCATGGGGGTTATCATGATATTTTGTCCAAATAATATTGAGGAATATTCTTGCGTTTGCCATCTTCGACCATATAATATAGTTTGTACCATAGGCTACCAAAACGGTTTCCCATGACTTCCTTCAATCTTAAAAAGGCCCACCTAGACCACTTCAGGCTATATTTGTAAATTTTTCGATCGAAAAATGCTCCGGCCGAAGCCCGATTTCTTCTAAGTTACCGGCTCACTATTGCCCGCCTTGAAAACAATATTGACATCTGAAAGGGGTGAAGCGGCTTACTAATGGAAAAACATGAAAAATAAAATAAAATCTCCCTCGGACCAAATAGTGTTAATCATTAGCTGGACCTCAAAATACTATATTCTGGAAACCATCAGGTAAATATTTTTCATAGTTAATAAGAGGTACCCCCCCCCCCCCACCCTCACACACACACCCCACACTCCTCACCCGACATGAATAAGTGCATGCATAAATATTATGTATTATTCAAGTAATTGTTATGTTATTTTATTCCACTAATAATTGACAGTTTTAATGCAACTCCATATTATCTGTTGGAGTCAAGGGGTTAACTTATACTTTAATCATTGAGCTTAAACGGCTACCAGTTCAATTTACCAAGGCTCCTTGAAGAATACAATTGATAATACCCAAACCAGTTTAGCATTTAAGTGTGCAGGTTTGGCCCGGCTGCAGATTCCCGTTCTTTATAATGATATACTACTTTTACCTCAGGAGAGTTTAGACAATTTTAGACAATTAATGTTCTTGTTTGGATTTAATTATTCTACGATAATATTAGTGCTTAATTTTAATAGGATAAATTACAATATATTTGATTATTATAATGAAATGTTTTGTTAAAGTAAGTTGGATTTGGTAAATTAAGAAAAACTAATTTTGGTCAGGATAGTTTAGGCTCCTTCCCGTAGATCGACATTAAAGGTATATCATAGCCAGGACAGAGGATGCATAATACCTTCCCTTATTTGGCAGCCAAGTTTGGGGAAGGGCGAATGTGATTAGTGTAGATTATTTCATGTTATGAAATACCGTTCAATTAGGTATTATACAACAATGGATACATGGATGATTTATATTAGTTGGGATATTGCAAGCGTTATTAGCTTTGAATTTCATTTGTACCAATACAAAATTACAACAGGATTGTAAGAAATAAGAATCAACCATGGAAAAATAAGAGTATGCTTGTGTACATGTCTGTGAGTGTGCGTGTGTATGTGTGTAAAAACATGGGTGGGTACATGATATTTGTCGATTTAATTTTTAAAGTATATTGAGCCGACAGTTAAGATGTTCTGGGGTGTAGGTTAGGTTAAATAGGGAAAGCTAGGTCAGCTTAGTTTAAGTTTGTTCTGGACAGTATGATTTAAGATTTAACGAAGAGAAACATAATCATGAGCATGAATATTTTGCGTTTGTACTGATAAACACACCTTCGCTTGCCTGTGAGAGAGAGAGAGAGAGAGAGAGAGAGAGAGAGAGAGAGAGAGAGAGAGAGAGAGAGAGAGAGAGAGAGAGAGAGAGAGAGAGAGAGAGAGAGAGAGAGAGAGAGTGTGTGTGTGGTAGCGTATGTACAGTATGTGGTGTAGTAAGAGACTGACAGACCATCCCCAGTGCAGGTTATTAAAGGAGCCCACCTCGCTTCTTTTCTCTTTCTCTCCCTCTCTCTTTGGCTTGTATCCATTCGGCCCCACTCAGCCTACTGCTTTAAGACGTTTACCCCATCCAGGTGTCAATATTTTCCTGGCGAGTGGTAGCGAGCCAGCATATACATATTTTTGTTTTGTCAGCAAGCTAAATTTGTACATTTTTCGATAGAAAAATATCTTCGGCGAAGCCGGATTTCTCCATACAATGCTGGCTCGCTATCGCTCGCCAGGAAGAAATCGACACCTGGATGGGGATAAACGTCTTAAAACAGTTGGCTGAATGGGGCCGAATGGATACAAGCCAGGGAAAGAGATAAGGAGAGAAAGATACAAAAAAAGCCGGTGACCCCCCTTAATCACACCACAACCTCGAGTGTATATATTGCCATTAGTCAGTGGCTGGCTGGAGGGGTGACTGAGCCTAACAGATCAGCAGGGAAATGTCAAGCTAATTGGTCTCATGAATCCCTATCAGTCAGCATCTCACAGTTTATAATTGATTACACTGGGAGACTCGCCCCAACCATTGCTATGCTAGGAAGGTAGTTGGGTTTTTTTCTATTGTTGGTTTGGGGTGCAATCGTTTTTATTGTCACTATTGTCACTAGTACACTTTCACATTTGTTGTAATCAGCATCGCGCTCATAATTGATTGCTCCAAGAGACTCACCTACATAATTTTTAGCATATATTTTTGATCTATGGGCGATGCAACCAATTGTATTGTCACTCTTTTCTTTAGTAATGCCTGCATCACAGTTGCCGCTTATTTATTTATTTTTTGATTTAGCATATCGTGTTTTTGACTGACTTATATAGCCTACTCAATTTAAATTAGTTAATATATATTTATTTAATTAATATTATTATTTGTTTTGTCTTTTATTTACATTACCCAATCTTTGTTTCAGTCAGTATCTAATGTATATGGTTGTTTAACTTTTGATACTCACCTACATAATTTTTATAAGTGCTACGAATGTATTTATTGTCTATTTTCGGCGTAACTCTTATATTATTGTCATTTGCGTCACTATTGTCACTAGCCTACTTTAGGGTATAGTCTATTCGCTGAAAGTAGGCGAGAAATCATGACCTCTATCCTCTGTAACTCAAAAAGGGCTAGAGCAAATTGGCTGTACATTTCTAACCTATTCTTTGACTGACTCTTCCCAAATGGTAGAAATATTAGCTCGATTACTCTCGTCGATTTTTAGTTACAGAGGTTAGAGTTCATGATTTCTCGTCTATTTACAGCGAATAGACTATAGCATCTCCAGTTTATTATTGATTACGCCAAGATACTCTCCCACACCAATGCTATTAGGATTTTGTTCTGTCATCTGTCTATTGGGGTCTAAACTGTTTTTATTGTCACTATTTTACTTACTATCATTTGCATAATTGTTGTGTCCTAAATTTACTTATTCATTCAGCATTTAGTTTTTATGACGGATTACCCTCAGCGACTCACCTACACCAATGCTAATATTTTGTTTAAATATTATCTGCCACATGTCTGTTAATTTCATTAATCGATTTTAGGAGTAGAGTTGGTTGGTGGAGAGAACATAATAATTAATGTATTTAATATATGTTGTGTTTATTATGGATTTAACCATTTTCATTGCCATTGATATTACTATGACCAGTTGCATTGTCATTACCGCTGTTTGTGATTATGTTTATTTTGTTATCAGTCAGCATCTATACTACTCCGGAAGAATGGACCACAACATTGCTATACCCTGTTATTATTATGTTCCCTCCACCAACCGACTTTACTCCTAAACTCAATTAATGAAATCAACAAATACATGTGGCAGTCCAGGGATTCGAACCTAGGATGCTCACACCGAAATTCAGTGCATTTATCCATTGCGCTAAACTCTTGAACATCAACCTCTATAACTCACAGACGACTAGAGTGATCTAGCTATTATTTCTACCATTTGGGAAGGGTCAGCTAGGGAATGGTTGTGGAGATTTACAGCCCATTTTTTCTAGCCCATTTTGAGTCACAGAGGTTTGGGTTCCCGAATTCTGGCCTACATATTTGGAACAGGGTATAGTAAGGGCAGATTTGGTGTCTATTGTGCAACCATTTATATAATCGCCTTCATTAGTTTAATCATTAGCCTACTTTCATTTTCTCATTAATGCCCTCAAGTTTAAGATGATTGACAACTCTGGTAGATCCGCTTACATCATTGCTTTACCCTGTTCACAATAGGTAGGCCAGAGATCGTGACCTCTAACTCAAAACGGGCTAGAACAAATGGGCTGTAAACAAATGTACATTCGACCAAAACACAATCTTTACACTAACGCTCTAAACATTCTGGAAGTGGGTCGAAATTTTATGATAATACATCACAGCCGTATGTTTCACCCGATTCATTCCGTTCACACTAGATTATTTACAGCTCACCAGTGTAAAGATTGTTTTTTGGTCGAGTGTATATACCTATTCTCTGGCTGACCCTTCCAAATGGTAGAATGATTAGCTCGCTTACATGTGTGAGTTCTAGAGGTTAATGGCCAAGAGTTTTGGCCTACTTATTTTGAACAGGGTATAGTATAGTAAGGCTAGTGTTCCTCTATTGTCTATGGGGGGGGGGGGTGCAACTATTTCTATTGTCACGGAGATCTCTATAGTTACTTACATCACTATTGTCTCTACTTTCAATTTCAATATATATTTTTTCTCAGTCAACCTTCCTAGTTTACGATTGATTACCCTGGAAGACCCTCTTACATCTTTGCTGGCTTGGTATGATTTGTATTTAATCTATTAGGAGTGAAATATGTTAAAATATAACTAGCATCACTATTGTTAC
Source organism: Paralithodes platypus (assembly GCA_032716605.1). Lineage (NCBI taxonomy): Eukaryota > Metazoa > Arthropoda > Malacostraca > Decapoda > Lithodidae > Paralithodes > Paralithodes platypus. The sequence goes on from CM064519.1 coordinate 29,024,088, forward strand.
TATTTGTATATGTTAAGTAAAATATTGTTCCCGTCTTACCACATATTATAATATATAAATAACTGCAAGAGACTAACATAAACTATAGTTACTTCTACTATTATACTAATATTACTAATAATAGTAACAATAACATAAACAATAACAATATAAATAGTAACACTAATAATACAATTATAAATCATTATCATCATCTCTGGTATGTTATCACATGCAAATTTGTCTAGAGGAATTTACGAGCATTTGGATCATTTTAGCACATTTTACTACCTCAGTTGGGATGTTCGTTAACTACAGGTGACAATTTACTGCCAGATGAACAGAGGCATCAAGTGTTTTGAGCCAATGTTTTATATTTTGTGGGCGTAACCATTATCGCTAGCATAATATTGTGATTGTTTTCTAAGAAAATACCATAAGTATTGTCACTATGTGCACATCAACTGTCTTGTAATTACTTTTTTTTCAGTTACCAGCTGAAGTATATATTACAGTTGCAAATACTAATAATGTTAATAATAATACAAATAAATCAAATCTGTATCGAAACCAAGCGAGATAACACAGTAATTTATTAAATCTCAGATGTTTTTAGACTTGTCATTTACGGTTCAGTGATTTAAATCTATGTAACCTTATTGGTGTTTTAATATCCACACTGTGTACGTTGCACACACACGCACAAGCGCAAATGCATTCAATATGTTGGATATATTATTAAAATTATGATCCTTGTATTGTATTCAACAGCTCACTGACATCGGACGAGTTCTCTCTTTTTGTGTGTTAAGTCGCTTAGGCACAGTTGCTCATTTTAGTTTTTATCCACTCTTTTTATGTTTTCTATGAAAGTAAAGGTTGCATAATTAAAATAGGAGTGCAATTTATTAAGCAATAGTTAATTTATTAAACCAATGAGTGGTTTTAAAACAACCTATTATACTAAGTCAATCATACTATTTTTACTTCCATACAGAAAGTCTCGGATTGGATACAAACATGACAGCTCAAAAACTAAACTCGAAGTATAACACCAAGAACCATGATTTATGTAAATGTATATAATGATGATGAAATACTAAAGTTATTATATATCAATGAGTAACATAAGTATATTAGTTTTATGAAACAATGTGTGGATTCTAGAACTCAAATTAATATTTTATGTTTTGTTGGGAATAATTTATAGGTTGTATTATCTTTACAGGACCATTAGTGACTACATAAGGCTCTTGCCAATATTAAGTATCAAGTAATATCATAAGAACAAGATATAATTATTGTATAACACTAATTAACTGAAAGCGGTATATAGTTTGCACTATAAAATTTACATTATAAAAGTGTGGAATTCCCAAAATCAGTTAGTACATGACTATGGGTCTTAATGGTGATTACAAAAATTATCAAATTTCCGTTCCAAGCACATTATTGTTATCTATGGTCACAATTTATATTATAGCTCTGCCTCAGTTATTGATGCGTTTGGTATTGAAAGCGCTTTGGAATGTGCTTACCATCGTAAATCTTACAATTCAAAGTAACCTGTAGGTTCAATCGTACTGCTGTCTCTTATGGTACGTAGGGTAATAGTGCTGCAAACAGGTCATGGGTCGCAACAGTTCCTATAATGTTGTTTCGTAAATATTTCATGAAAACCATCTTAAATTCATCAACGATAGTACTTAAGACAGGGAAAGTAAACCGTATCCTGTTTGTTATTGAATGGATAAAGGGGAAAGAAACTTTTCCCATAATTATGGTCACTGTATTAATATTACAGTAACTAATTTAGGGTGCCAATAACAGTATCTTTCAGGACATATGTTACCCACTGCTAGATAATATTTTTACTCCAAGCAATATTGCATTATTATAAAAATTTGGATAATCATGGGCATTTCACCGATAATTGACTCATAAATGGAACACATTAAAATATTATAATTGGACTAAAATCATACGTGAATATAAATCTTAAAATACCAGAAAGACAAAACAAATTAATGAGCCATCGCAATTTTTCAAAAGATAGGGTTTCCATTCAGTATGTTTAAATTGTCATAGTGTCACTTTTGTCATTACTTAACCTAATCTCACCTCTTGTGAGATGACATCCGATTTGTTGTATCCCATACCTTAATATTCATTTTCACTCTGTATACAACATTGGTATTATGGTATTATTGTTATTGTTTATGATGCTACATCCGTTTTATCAATATACAAATTTCAGTATTCTTATCTTGATCACTTTCACTAAAAATATATTTGCCATAAATATACAGTAGTTTTAATTACAATCCGTAGTTCAATTTACGGCAGTTGTGCGTCTGCTATAAACACGATTATAACTGGTATCACTAGTTTACATGTGCTTTAAGTTGTGCGTCTGCTATAAACACGATTATAACTGGTATCACTATAGTTTACATGTGCTTTAAGTTGTGCGTCTGCTATAAACACGATTATAACTGGTATCACTATAGTTTACATGTGCTTTAAGTTGTGCGTCTGCCTCTAAAAAACTGGGACTCCTGTACAGAGTTCGAGAATTCTTCACTGACGAGCAGTTGGCCGTAATATATAAAAGTCATGTGCGCTCTCAGATGGATTACTGTTCACCTCTGTGGGGTGGAAGTGGAGTGGTTGCATTGAGGCAGTTGGACAAAATTCAAAATAAAGCTATTAGATTAATCAATAACCCTGCAATCACACAGGACCTTCCTACATTAGCCATACGAAGAAACGTTGCATCCCTTGCATTATTCTACAGATATTTTCACAGCAATTGTTCCGAGGAACTTGCTTCAATTGTGCCGCCTCTCCACATCTTTCCCCGTAGAACTAGGGCAGCTGAGAGCGCCCATGAATTTACACTTTGTCCTCCACAATGCAGAACTTCTGCTTATCAGAATTCATTTATCCCCAGAGCTACTACTCTTTGGAATTCACTTCCCTCGAATTGCTTTCCACAAACTTACAATCAACAAATGTTTAAATCCAGTTGTTACAAACATTTTATGAATGGAGGATGTCTTTAGGCACATGGACCTTTTTGTTTTATCTGTGTTTTTCCTTCCTCCGTTCATTGTCTCTTAAAAAAAAAAAAAATAAAAAAAAAAAAAAAATAAATAAACACGATTATAACTGGTATCACTATAGTTTACATGTGCTTTAAGTTGTGCGTCTGCTATAAACACGATTATAACTGGTATCACTATAGTTTACATGTGCTTTAAGTTGTGCGTCTGCTATAAACACGATTATAACTGGTATCACTGTAGTTTACATGTGCTTTAAGTTCCCTTTACTAAAGTTGCTCACGATTTACCAGAGACACAGTATAACTGCTTTACTATACACGGAATATTGTTTTTTCATAATCACATTTTAGTTACCATCAATAACAAAATATGTATCTTCTTAGATATGGAATGTATGTGAATTAACTATGTGTCTGCTATGAGGTAGTCATTAATAGGCTTCTAGTGATCACACTGATAATGTATACACATTCATAATATAAGAAGATATTTACATTAAAATGCACACTATTTTATCAAGGAAATTGTTAAAATATATTGCGCATATAATTAAATATAATTTATTAACTGTTTACATTGTCCAGAGAAATACAGAAATACAAACACAGAGGTTAACATGACAGAATTCACACAGCTTAATAACTTATTCATCACTACAGTAAAAAAAACTATGACGTGATAACTACATCCACTTCACAACAACTAAAAAAGGACTAAGTGTAGGTAGTATATGGTAAATACGCCGAGTAGCGATCAGTCCCCCCCCCTTCTCTCTCTCTCTCTAATAAAATTTGTCTTAGTAGCTTATATCTATTCTCCTATTTACATTTTACTCATGTTTTCCTTTCATCCGATTATCCCTCCGTATATATCTCGTCCTTCCCTTTAGTTAATATTAATGTTTCACTCTTCTATAAGAATTCTTACTCTTCCATATCGTTCTATTATATTCTCTCTCTCTCTCTCTCTCTCTCTCTCTCTCTCCCCATAGGCCTCCCCCCCCCCCCCTCTCTATCGGATCAGTGTAGAGGGTTCGCGAGGCTATTGATACACCGACTTAGCACCAGATCCATCATTGGCCCCCTCCACACCCCCTTTCGTACCCCTCCTGCAGCCCTATTCTCTACCTCCCCCTTCCCCTCCTGCTTCCAACCTCCCCCACCCCCCTCCTTCCTCCACCCCCTTTTCTGTCCCCAACCTTTCCTCGTATTCGCCCCAATACCCCCATTCTCTCCTCGGCTGTCCGTCTCATATCCACGGCCGCCTTTCATTTTGTCCCTCCTACTTCCTTTATCCTAGTATTTTTCCCCATTATTTTTCTTTTCTCCCCGCCTCTCTCCGTCCACCACAATTCTCCCTGCCTATCCCCCTAAAAGCCTTAATAATTCTATCCACTTCCCTTCTAAATACCCCATCACTTCCCGTCTGTCCATCTCGAATCATATACAATTCAGATCCTCCCCCTTTGGTCCAGTCTTATCCCCGCACCTCCCGCTTCTTCCAATAATCAGCTTTGGTCCCTTCCTTCCTCCCTTATGCATGTCCGTGTCAACACTCGCTTGCTGTGCCTCCCTAGTTCTATATCCCTACCAGTAACCTATCTTTCTCACTTCATAATTATCTCCTTCGGCGCCCTTATCCTAACCTTCCTGTTTCCTGTTTTCATATCTCTCGCACACCCTAGTCTACCCAATCTTCCTATACACCCCCATTCCGTCTCTCCCTATGGTAAATTTTCCCTCTTAACTATTTTTTCTTCTCTCTTCAATATCCCAACAACTAAATAACCTAATTGTCCCTTCTTACCCTACATCCTGCCTGCCCCCCCCCCCCCCCCCGGCCCCCTACTACCAATTTTTGTCGGCCTTCTTTCACGTCCAAGACTTTGCCCCCTCCCCCCTTCCCATACCCTGCTATTTTACTCTACCCCCTCCCCTTCCTTTCTCCACACTCCTCTTTCTCTACTTCACTTTCCGGACGTACATTTGCCGCGGTCTTTTCATCACGTCTGACTATGTTTTTTTGGTAGTGTGTCTATAATCATCCCTTCGTGTTATAGTATCCGGAACTCGAATTAATGCCGGTATTTTTTTGACCGATTATATACATAGGCCTAGTAAGATAATTACTGATGATATTCTAAAATTATGATTTATGTATTTTCAATTCTTTGAGTAGGCTGGTTAAATATGAATGCTAGTAGATATCAAGAATAGTTTTAGATATTAAGAAAGCCGAAAAACAAGGAACTGAAATATATACAGTAAGAACACCTGGTCCCTCAAGATAACTATTTTGTTTCCCAGGTTTTCCTTTGTCCATAATTATTGTGGTCCTTCTCACATGGAAAGCGAATGTTTGCTTTTACGTTATTTTGTTTGTATATCTCACATATGTCAGTTTTTATTTTGTGTCTAAAATGTGCATGTTTTCCTTCGATTGTTTTCCTACCTAACGTTTGTTGGTCTCCGCTGTTTTAGCATATTTACCCAGTTTTCTTTAGTGTTTGTTGTGCACTATCTTAACGTACAAACTCGGTTCGTTGCAGTATTAAGAGAAGGTAAGCTTATAATAGCGAGGATGTGAACGACGAGCTGAATCACACATCACAAGCTTTATTTACTCACTAGATACAATGTAACTCTCCTCGTATGACTTAATTATGACTTTTTATGCAGAGAGGAATATAAACATAAACTCTTTGAATAAGTTATTGCCTATTCTAAGGTACGGTACAATCAAAGACATAATTCGCTGTTTTCTCATTTTCTACTTCAGTTAGACAAATATATTTATATTTATCTTTCTAATATATATATGCACTACCATATATCCTATCGTCTTCTCCAAATCGATCTTCTTTTTCTTAAATTTTATTGTTGGGTTATATTTTCCAGTACTTTATGAAGCCAATCAATGAATGTTTACAAGTAATCTCTACGTGTATTGCTTGTGCTCCTTTTCCATATTATTCTACTTAATTTTGGCATTATTGATTTCGTTGTATATCTATGAATAAAATACATTAAAATATCCTTATTCCACAAAAGGTCATAATATTGGCAAATAGATGGGACGAAATATCTTAAAATTACAAAACTAAGGGGGTTAACGCCTTTAAATCACAAAACTAATGGGGCTACTCATGAGGGAAACGGAGGCCCAGATAAAACTAAAACCTCATCCTAATACTGTGACGTCTACCAGCGTTGGCAGAATCGCCTCTCGTTAGCCACTAGCGCTCGCCAGGGACATCGAAATGGGCTACAGTTATCCGAGAATGTTGTTCTTTCTTTCCTTGTAATCGCATTGTCACAGACAGTCCAGTGGTGGTCTTTGTTTTCGTCTGTGACAACGGGTTATATTTTATATCAACAGTAGTGATGATAGTACCAGCGTGGGAATGAGAAAGACTTTCAGAGCGAGAAGGTAGTAAGTGTCAGAGTCACGTGTGCATTCCTGCCTCTCACTCGCCATTGGCTGGCGTGTCTGGCTGTGTCACGTGACACCTGCTGTCTTGTGACGTATCGGCCCGTGATTGGCCGACCATCGCGCCTTTGCGGGCTCCTGTGTAACTTGCCTCCTCCATGAGGCTCCCCAGGAGCTGTCCTCGTCAGGACAGGCTTGGCGCGCGTGCTTCTAACATCCCTTTGCATACTCTCTCCCGATCACCCCCTTTACCACTGTTTCTCTCTCTGACCTTCTTTTCCATTACTTCTCGCCTTTATTAAATTACTTATCTCCTTGGGTTCTGCATACGGTTTCCATAGCCGGCCCATTGTATTGCATGCGCCGTCCTCAGAGATATTTACATGTACTTAGAATAGGTTTGAGGGTTCTTAGTTAGTATAGGTTAAGAACTTTGTGTGTCTCCTTTATTGATTTAGTGTTTCTGCTCTTTTAATTAATGCTAGACTGGGATAAGGTAACTGTAGTCGTTGTCTCCGATGTGTGAATGGTTTGCTTATACCTACACGACTTCGACCAGTCCTGTGGTAGCCTGGGTTGTCTTTTCAGTTGCGTCCTTTGCGAGTGCAGCATTGTGTTGACTGAGGGTTTTGGCCTGTACCAGTTCCACACTTTGCTGCCTCTTTGCTCGTCTTTAGAGTGTCGCCAGGATAGAACCAGATACTTGTGATCTGGATCTATCAAGAGAGCCCCCTTGTCAATTAACGTAACTTAAAGGATGCAGTCTTAAGGACATCGCTAGGCTACGAGCCTGTCTTGCTCAACCCCAGTTCCTTACCTAGAGTATTCCAGCTAGACATTATTAATCGAGTAGACACTTGTTAGTATTTAATATAAGCTCTTTGATATGTACGCATTATTATTCACAGCATTTATTAGTCTAGGTTGTTGTTGAGTCGCACAACCATAGCAGACTGTTTCGTTGATGAGGAAGTACTTCTTTTAGTGTCGAGCATTGCTACCGTTGCGCATTTATAGTATTCTCGTGTCAGTTAACATTATATGTCCTATCTTTTAGTGAATTCGATTTACACGTGTGGTGTCCTGCCTCCTGCCTTTATATAGTTCAAGATTAGTACGAGCATCTTATGAGCATCAGACTTTCTTCAGAAGTTTCCAGGTCTATGCTGTAGGACTATACTTCACTTTCTTTCAGATAGGAGTGAAGAGTTTATTGTTGTTTAGAGTAACTGTATTGAAGCATCTTTTTATTGTATTAAATCTTGCAGTGATTTAATTGATCTTTCCATAGATTCCTTTTTATGCATTTTAACGTAACTTGCATCTTGTTTGTTATCAGGCTATATCAGTGTGGGTTAGCCTGAAGTAGAGTACTCTTATGCCCAGTTAAGGATACCCCGCTATCGCAGATTAACTCTGGAGGGTATAGGTGTTTTGTTCGCCGGCATATAAGTTCGGGGGTTTGGATCTAGCGTACCGTTGTTGCATAGTGCCCTATTACTAGTCCAATCTTTAAGTGCCCTTGTTTTATTCATAGCCCCGGTCGTAACAAATGGCGACCTTGCCTAGTATCTTATCTTAGTCGTCATAACAGATGGGGACCTTAGTCTAGGATTTAGTGAACTAAGAAATAATTGCAGGATTTTTGGATATTTGTTTTTGAGAAATATTTTGGACACTTTGGATTTTTTTTGGCAACGTAGTATAGCACTTGAGTTGTCTTCAAGCATTTTTTTGAGTGAATAGTGCTACATGAGAGTTTAGGTACTTTTTTTTTATAAACGTTGAGGATTTCCGGTGGACACTATGTCGAACGACGGATCAGTGCACAGTGAGGACACAGTATGGGAAGCAGGCGAGGAGGTGGAGAAGGTGGAGTTGTTAAGAGGCGTTCGGGTGGTGAACAATGAGGAGGATGCTCGGATATTTTTTGGAGGAGCCTGTGTCAGCGGATCGTGTGTCGGGGCTAGACCGATACGGACTGCAGTGTGTAGCCACGGTCTTAGGGTTTCCCGGTACTAGCGGTTTGTCGAGAGGTGAGCTGGTTACCTGTGTGCTCGGTGGGGTGCATGGGGCTTCGGGTGGAGTGAGAGCTGGGGCACCTTCGGCCCAGCCCCCATTCCACTAGACTCCTACCATGGCGCCCCCTCAGGCTCCGGAGCCGGGCACGTTCCCGCAGGCTGATACCCGCTGACGGTTGGGTATGCCTCTAGGTGATTCACGGGGTGGGTCCCCAATAGTAGCACCCCCTCCTCAGGGTTTGTCTTCCAAGATGTTTCAGGTCGAACTCGCCAAACTCGAGCAGCAAAAGTATGAGGCTGAGCTCGAGCAACGAAAGCATAAGGCTTAGCTCGAGCAGCGGCAGCGAGAGGCTGAGCTCAGGATTCAGGCTGAGGAGAGAAAGGCCATGTACTGTGCAGACATAGAGCTTGAGAAGTCTCGGGTGGAGTTGACAGGGCAGCGTCTCGGTTCTGGGAATCGAGGTCTTGATCAGTCTTTATCGCACCTTCTTAAGTTAGTCCCTGCATTTGACGAGTCGGGTGTCACCGAGTTTTTCCTGCGTTTTGAGAAGAAATGCCGGGAGCACCAATGGCCCGAGGTTAAGTGGGCAGCCCTTGTTTCCTCTAGGTTGGTTGGCAAAGGACTCAAGGCATATGATGCGTTGCCCTTGGAGTCTTCCATCGATTATGAGGTATTGAAGGAAGCTGTTCTGCGGGCGTACGAGTTACAACCAGAGACATATAGGTTGAAGTTTCGGGGTGTTACGAAGGGTCGTGAGTGCACTTTTCTAGAACATGCCCGGGAACTGTCTGATGCTTTGAGAAATTGGCTGAGGTCAGAGAAGGTGACGACGTTCGAAGAGCTTGAGCAGTTATTCCTTCTAGAGCAATTTTTTAAATGCACAGGCGGCAACCTGACTTTGAACCTCAAAGAGAAACAACCTAAAACTCTACAAAAGGCAGCTGACTTGGCTGACCTGAGATTATCGCTGATTCGTGGGTGCGGGTCTGCACAACGGACCGATGCAGTTAACAAGGGGCGCAACACCCCACCCCCCCGAGTCAGTGATGCAACATTTTATAACAAAAGTGAGAGCAATGATACTAATTTTGATCATAAACCAAAAACCGTCCCGTTTAAGAAAGGTCAGGGCCCTTCCCCACCTCAGGGGAAGTCCAAGGGTGAAGTAGAGTGTTTTAAGTGTCATGAAAAGGGGCATTTTGCACGTTCCTGCCCTAGTAACCAACCTGCAGCAGTCGTGTCTTTGGTTAGCAACATTGGGGTGTCTCTGAGGTCTTCTGCGTTTACCCGGGGTGATGTGTCAGATGCGGGGGCACAGCCAGTGAAGAAGTGTCCGGAAGGCTCGAAACCTGTCCGCGATGCTTTTTGCGACCATAGAGGGCGTGGCTGCGTGAGTTGGGCTGGTTGCAAGCATGGGTTGGAGTTGTTGCGTGATACAGGTGCATCCCAGACTCTGATGAAAAACTTTACAGGCCAACCTATAAATGTGGCACGGGTAGTTGTGGTGCAGGGTATTAATGCTACACGGTCATACCCGTTGGTTCGAGTGGAGCTGGAGGTAGATGGTGTGACACGAGAGATAGATGTTGGAATCGTAGAGAAACTGCCAGTAGAGAGCGTCGACCTTCTTCTCGGCAACGACTTTGCGGTGCCTACTTCTGAGGTTACACCCTTAGTCGCTGCCGAGAGGGCGGCCAACGTGAGTAGGGAGGGGCAGAAGTTGGTCGAGAGGAGTCAATTACAGCAGATGGCGTGTGTTGTCACCCGATCTCGTGCATCTAAGGTGTCACAGCCTATTCCTCAATCTCTAGACCAGCGGAGGAACGGTCGGAAGGAGAAAGCTAAAGTTGGGAGAAGTTTTGTGAGTTTTGATCCAGCGGCTCTTCTTAGCGACTCAGTATTAGCACCAAAGATGAGCTCCGGAGTGGCCCCAGAACCTGTCTCCCCTAGTGACATGGTAGGGTGTGATGGCACTCCGCGACAGAGTAGTTCCCAGGTGGAGGAGAGTTGTGGGAACGGAGCTATTGAACTCTAGGACGGGGAAGCATTTCATGTGAACCTGGCGAAGGAGTTTGTGAGGCAACCACCTGAGCAGCCTACAGTCTCTGTGTTGGTCTGCAGCGGCCAACGTGGAGAAGGAGAGGGGGGCAGTGGGGCTCAGGTAGAGGAGAGTTGGGATTGTCATGTCTCGGTGGAGCAGTAGGCGGGGGACACGTGGCTGTGGAAGTGCTAGAGCACCTGCCCGAGCAGCAGTGTGCAGCGCTCCAGCCCCTGCTCGGTTCATACCCCACTGTTTGTGCCGAGCACCCAGGCCTCACAACTCATGCGGTGCACGAGGTTCCGCTGGCAGGTCACTTGACTGTGAGTAGACCGTTGGCCTCGTTGTTTCAGTGGTTCAAGGTGGGCGACGAGGCTTTGGCATGGTTGTCAGGTCAGGGTCGACCCATGGCTGCCAAGAGTGGTGGTCAGACTAAGGACATTGAGCAGATTGGTGAGGTTGGCTGTGGAGTGGATGCGCCCGGTCGTCGCATAGCCTCCCAATGCTGCTCTAGTAAGATGCAACAGCCCTACCATAGACCAACTGTATCTGGCCATGTCGCTGAAGGCGCTGATGCTGCGCAGGCAGATGTAGTCGTAAGGAATGCGGGGGTGCGCATGTACGGTATCGGCGGGGAAGCCTTAGCAATTATGAACTATGGGAGTGACTGCACAGGTGGTACTGATTGTCCCTCTCATGACCTGGCTGTTCTAGGGACAAAGGTGGAGAAGAAGGGAGACTTTAGTTTAGAAGCTGCAGTCTCGGCTGGGTTGTGGGAGGGCACTAGGCATGTTGTTCTTCGAGATAAGTTGCAACCTCTTGTTCCTGAGTGCCAAGAGAAGTTGTTTACTAGGCTGTGGCAGTATTATTATTATTATTATTATAGAAGCTGTCTAAGCCTCCCAACAGGGTGCAGATACACCTATAAAAGATGAATCCCTACAAAATACCCGTAAGTACTGGAGAGAGACTAAGACAACTAAGAAAAAGGAAAAGGGCTACAGTAGTTAGAGAGCCCAGAAGAAAAGATCAGTTTGTCAATTAAAACACCATTCTAAAAAGAATAAAAGCAAATCATGATTAAAACAAAAATTTACTGCTGTAATAAAACATTAACTCTGGACTTAAAAGCTGAGATAAGGGTTGACTGTACAACCTCGTTTGGAAAATGATTCCACCGTATGTTTGTTGCTTCTCCAGGCCTGATGTACGGGGTAGAATCCGACATGGAGGCTGGAGACAGTGCAAGGCTCAAGTTAATTCACTACCGTATAAATCCTGCTCAACAGTCTGTCGTGAAAGCAGAGCTAGACTACGTATGGAAAAAGGGTCTGAGGGATAAGGGATATCGTGAGTGGCCGTTGCCAGTGAGTTTGCAACCTGAGTTGAGTGGCAAGATCAGTGTGTGTGTTGATTGCAAGAGTGTAGGTGCATTATCCCTGACAGACGCCTATCCATTACCCAGAGTTGACGACACCATAGACCGCATCGGGGCTGCCTCATTTATCACGAAGGTAGAACTAGTGAAAGGTTATTGGCAGGTCCCGTTGCCGGAGAGAGCGAAGAGAAGTGCCAGTCTTGTGATGATCTGGGCAGTTTATCAGTGCCAGGTGTTGTTTTGCTGCCGGAACACAAGTTGGATGTGTGGCATGTTAAGGGCACTGATAATGTTTTGGCTGATTGTTTGTCACGGGAGGGTATGTTTGCAGGAGAACCCTCGCCGTTCAGTCAGTGTGTGTTTGAGAGTGGAGAAAAACCAGGCTTGCCCCTGTAGAGCAGCCGTCAAAAACAACATTAACATTTAATAACAAAAATCACATAAAAACTCTTTCTTTTTTATAGTTAATTGTAAGTTGCCAATGTTATAGCTAAAGTCCTAAGTTGAACCTGTCTTTCACTTAGTAGGCTGGGCTCTGTGAAGCTCGCTCAGGGAGCATAGCAGGCTAAATTATACTATTGTGTTTGGGAGGGGTTATAAGATTTTCTTTATGCTAATATGTAGTTTTATTTAAGATTGAGCTTTGCATTTAATTTCTGGTGGAGTGGCTAGGTGTGGCGGGTCTTGCCGGCATTCTGCCTTGTCAGATATGGTGCTCGCCTCATGTTGAGCGTCCCATATCTTAGGCGGGGTGTGACGTTTACCAGCGTTGGCAGAATCGCCTCTCGTTAGCCACTAGCACTCGCCAGGGACATCGAAATGGGCTACAGTTATCCGAGAATGTTGTTCTTTCTTTCCTTGTAATCGCATTGTCACAGAGAGTCCAGTGGTGGTCTTTGTTTTCGTCTGTGACAACGGGTTATATTTTATGTCAACAGTAGTGATGATAGTACCAGCGTGGGAATGAGAAAGACTTTCAGAGCGAGAAGGTAGTAAGTGTCTGAGTCACGTATGCATTCCTGCCTCTCGCTCGCCATTGGCCGGCATGTCTGGCTGTGTCACGTGACACCTGCTGTCTTGTGACGTATCGGCCCGTGATTGGCCGACCATCGCGCCTTTTCGGGCTCCTGTGTAACTTGCCTCCTCCATGAGGCTCCCCAGAAGCTGTCCTTGTCAGGACAGGCTTGGCGCGCGTGCTTCTAACATACCTTTGCATACTCTCTTCCAATCACCCCCTTTACCACTGTTTCTCTCTCTGACCTTCTTCTTTTCCATTACTTCTCGCCTTTATTAAATTACTTATCCCCTTGGGTTCTGCATACGGTTTCCATAGCCGGCCCATTGTATTGCATGTGCCGTCCTCAGAGATATTTACATGTACTTAGAATAGGTTTGAGGGTTCTTAGTTAGTATAGGTTAAGAACTTTGTGTGTCTCCATTATTGATTTGGTGTTTCTGCTCTTTTATTTAATGCTAGACTGGGATAAGGTAACTGTAGTCGTTGTCTCCGATGTGTGTATGGTTTGCTTATACCTACACGACTTCGACCAGTCCTGTGGTAGCCTGGGTTGTCTTTTCGGTTGCGTCCTTTGCGAGTGCAGCATTGTGTTGACTGAGGGTTTTGGCCTGTACCAGTTCCACACTTTGCTGCCTCTTTGCTTGTCTTTAGAGGGTCGCCAGGATAGAACCAGATACTTGTGATCTGGATCTATCAAGAGAGCCCCCTTGTCAATTAACGTAACTTAAAGGATGCAGTCTTAAGGACATCGCTAGGCTACGAGCCTGTCTTGCTCAACCCCTGTTCCTTACCTAGAGTATCCCAGCTAGACATTATTAATCGAGTAGACACTTGTTAGTATTTAATATAAGCTCTTTGATATGTACGCATTATTATTCACAGCATTTATTAGTCTAGGTTGTTGTTGAGTCGCACAACCATAGCAGACCGTTTCGTTGATGAGGAAGTACTTCTTTTAGTGTCGAGCATTGCTACCGTTGCGCATTTATAGTATTCTCGTGTCAGTTAACATTATATGTCCTATATTTTAGTGTATTCGATTTACACGTGTGGTGTCCTGCCTCCTGCCTTTATATAGTTCAAGATTAGTACGAGCATCTTATGAGCATCTTATGAGCATCAGACTTTCTTCAGAAGTTTCCAGGTCTATGCTGTAGGACTATACTTCACTTTCTTTCAGATAGGAGTGAAGAGTTTATTGTTGTTTAGAGTAACTGTATTGAAGCATCTTTTTATTGTATTAAATCTTGCAGTGATTTAATTGATCTTTCCATAGATTACTTTTTATGCATTTTAACGTAACTTGCATCTTGTTTGTTATCAGGCTATACCAGTGTGGGTTAGCCTGAAATAGAGTACACTTATGCCCAGTTAAGGATACCCCGCTATCGCAGATTAACTCTGGAGGGTATAAGTGTTTTGTTCGCCGGCATATAAGTTCGAGGGTTTGGATCTAGCGTACCGTTGTTGCATAGTGCCCTATTACTAGTCCAATCTTTAAGTGCCCTTGTTTTATTCGTAGCCCCGGTCGTAACAATACGTATTCCATTTTATATCTACATGCTTAAACGGACTTAAGTTACTATCAATATATCGTTTTCACTACAGTATATACATATATATATATATATACATATATATATATATATATATATATAGATATATATATAGTACTAACAAAGTAACAAATTATATTTACCATCGAATATTTGTAATCGTGTAGCAAAAACTAGTTATCATACACTGTATATAATGATGTTTCAAACCCTACGGCTTTAACACATTGATTCTCATGCATTTATTATTAAGCATATAGAGCAATGTATTATCTGAAAATTAACACCGAAATGTTGACAAAATTAATAAAAGCACAATATGAAGAGTACGTTCTTGATAATAAAGTGCTCGCCCCAAAGTGGGGGTTGTATTCATTAAGTATCTGATCGACTTATAATTTCCCTTCGAGATAAACATTCTATCTTTTTCTAATCATTCCATTCCCCTTGTAGGCAGAGTTCCCCTCTTCAGCCACGCCTCTCTCTGCTCCCCTTTCCTTGCTATTTTCTCATTTAGTACAACGGAGTTTGGGATACTTTCTACATTTGGTTACACTTATCATCTGACTGAATCTCTACATATACGTAACGTTTCTGCTGAGGTGCAAAATGTATACAAACACAAAATATACTTTTCTAAATATAATTTGGTGATGTTAGACTAAGAAGATAGATATTGGTGACTAATGTGTGCGTTACAATGGCCTAGTTTCTTGTTAACCCGGCGAGTTAGCAATTAGTCAATTTGAGCGATGGAACTCTTACTTTAAGGTGAGTGGCTGACGGTACTGTGTTATATAATTTCTTGTGCTTGTTTTTTGCAAGTGAATTTTTTTATTCGGACACCATACCAACAGCCTGATCAGCTCGAAGTTAAGAGTTCTCTATCTCAAAGCGAAAAGTGTCAACTGGTCAAGTAAAACAAAGTATGGACTATAGTTACGTTTAGTTTTTAGTTTTTTCTAACAAGACCTCCGTCTACGTATTGTGAAAAACCTGTTATCCTCCGGCAAATTGTGGGGTTGAGTGAGTGAAGGGGGGGACAGTGAATGAAGGAGGATGCATGTTTTTCATAATACGTGTTGCTAGCCCCAAACGCGCGAGCAACTGTGGCTTTCAACCATCCAACACATCTAACTAAACTACGTTTAGTTATAAAATGGTGTAAATGGAATCCTTCAAAACAAAATTTAACTCGTCAAATTAGACTTAGATTGTATATATTTGCTTGCCAAGATGCTATTATGTACTCACAAATAGCATAGTAACAGTCAAACCTGTTGGTAACTTTCTGATCTGCCCCTTCTCGGTTGCAAAACGTAACTGCCCTCCCTTTCATTATCCGTAGTTTCCCCTACATTCTCTCCCCTCTAGTAATTTGGGAGGTGTTCTTAGTATTTATTCGTTTTTCATGTTACCATTTGATTTAGTGTTTCCTTCTTCCGCTGTTTTAGTGTAGGCTTTCTTATTCATATGCTATTTGATGCCTTTAAGAATACGATGATTTATTTTTTCACTTCATGCTGGCTAATTACATTGAAGGAGTTTAAGAGGGGATCGTCGTATTTGTGTCCTCATTTATATATATTTATATTGTTTGTTTAGTTTCCTCCCTAGACCTCCATCAAACTTTAACTCCCCCCCCCCCCCAAGAACCTCTTTCAAGATAAATGTGGATTTTTTTCGATCACAAAATTTCCCGGTCAAAGGCTGGTTGCTTTTATATTACAGGCTCACTATCGTTTGCCAGGAAACAATCGACACCTACTGTAAATATTGACAAAGAAATGTGTGATAGTCATTAAATTGCCAAACTAATAGGACAAACGTCATAAAATATGAAAACTAATGGGGCTAAACATGAGGAAGAAGGGAGACCAGAAAAACGACCCATCTCCCCTTAATGTGTTTTGAAAGACCCTCTAGGACTCCGAAGACTTAAGTATGTTTAAAACATACTTCTACAGTAACTTCTAAGAATCGCTCCAAGCTTAAATTATAGTCTACTGATACCCCAATAAATATAAATTATAGTCTACTGATACCCCAATAAATATAAATTATAGTCTACTGATACCCCAATAAATATAAAACTTAGCATTTCCGTATGCAAATAGGTTTAACCACAATATCCTAATAATGTATTTAAGGATGTTCGGCTTTACCTTTCTAATTAACCCCTTCTGTACCGGCGACGTCTTTTTAAATTCATTCTAGCTACATTTAACCGATTTTGTGCAGTTTCAGAAGGATCTGGGATACTACAAATGGATAAGTGATATAGTTCGAAGCCTGTAAATTGTTGGAGGTACTTTTTAAACTGAATATAATCGTCTAATAGTAGCCAGAATAAAGTTAAAAAGACGTCGCCGGTAAAGAAGGGGTTAAGAATATTCACTAATGTGTGGCCTTAATTTTCACTATGCCAACTCATTCTACAAACAAATTAATTGGTCATCCTATATATGTTTGCAAGTTTTTTATTTTCCTTCTTTACTCAATTATTACTCAATGAAACTATTTTTTATGTCAAAATATCGCATTGTCTTTATTTTGAATACCCAGTTCAGTTCATTGAGGAATTTCAGCTCTCGAGCAGGCTGGTGTGCGTCGATTTATGGAGAGTATTGGGAAAGTTAAAGCCATTGAAACTTATTATAAACTTAACCTAGTATTACTTTATCTCCGTAAGGCATTTCAGATTGCGTAGTTTGCTGTTCTTGCACTATTATGTAAATGCTCAGTTTATGGCTATATTATTTAAATTTACATTGATCGTATTCGTTGATTGTAAGATAATTCATAACCGAGAGTGAAAAGTAGAATATATACCTTCGCCATGTGCAATTATTTAGAAGCAGTATTGCAGGAATTATAACCAATCATCACAGATAGTTGTATAAATTGACCACTTGCGAGTTTCAGCCTAGGAGGAAGTTGGAGCTGTAGGCATCGATATTTAGCAGAATTAACAACTAAAGTACGGTCCTAGTACATTTATAAATACATAAAGCCAAATTAAACACACTTTCTATCCATCAGAAACCTACATTATTTTGTGTATTGATGTTCTATGTCGATGTTTACAGCTCCAACTTCCTTATAGCCTTAAACTCGCAAGTGGGTATCCAGTGCCACAGTGAGTTTCGGTAAATTCAAGCTATAACTTATTATAACCACATTTTGTGAGAGGCTTTACAGAGTTGTCAGATCATCAAATGCTGGCCAATAATTAATAGTTTCGACTTACCTACGAGGTTGTATAAATATTCGCTCATAATAATTGAACACAACTACTTTCAAACAGGCAAAGAGAGAGCCAAACAGACATACAAAGACGATCACAATCTCCAATGAGCTCTATTTTGTCGGATATGATAACATGGGTAATAGTGGTCATAAATATCTTGCATTTGCGTTGGCATATACATGAATGGATAATTGATGGGCTATTGATATAAAAGTTTGAAGATCTGGTGCAACTTCGTATTATAAACATATCAACTAGACTCACCCCCCCCCCCCCCCCTTGTATATATCTCGCCAATAAGTTCAAAGTAGATGGGTGTTAATATAGTAACTTTGAAGTATTCGCTCTCTAATTCTCTCTCTCTCTCTCTCTCTCTCTCTCTCTCTATTGTGTGCGTAAAAAAGAAGCAACTATCTTTTGTTCCCATCCTCCACATAACCGAGACCACAAATTACCATAAATATTACCGGGGGTCACGCAGTCGCCAGCAAAAAAACAAACACCGCAAGGAAAACAATCTATCTGTCTACCTAGGTGGGGGGGGGGGGGGGAGAGAGAGAGAGAGAGAGAGAGAGAGAGAGAGAAAGAGAGAATGGATATATATATATATATATATATACATACATAAATAAAGATAGAGATATATATATAGATTGAACGAGATAGATAGATAATGAGAGAGAGAGAGAGAGAGAGAGAGAGAGAGAGAGAGAGAGAGAGAGAGAGAGAGAGAGAGAGAGAGAGAGAGAGAGAGAATTACAGTATTCCATAATAAGGCTAAAATGGTAACTGAAATCCTAATAATCAGCGGGGCAATCGTAAAGTAAATATTGTAACCCTCTCTTTACCGATGCCGTACACCGGAAAGACTAGGACCCTCAGCAATCACTTATAAAGTATTACGACATTTTACAAGTTGGATAAAGTAAGATATAACATGTCACTTACGGTTAGTATTTTTAATATAATTATACTTAGTTATGAAATGTTGTATGATAGGTTAGTGGTTTGATTACATATTATGGTCTGTTTCTTAGCTGACGGAACATTGTTACATCTCCATCTCTGTTATTAAGAGTAATGATTATTGCGAAGAATTTCAAGCAAAATAGGTTGGTCATGATGAAAATTTGATATTAATGCGATACAGAGATAGTGATTTCATATGAAATGCACTACTTAAGGATTCATTTTTCCGCCAAGTGAAAATAAACTAATGTGTGATAAGTGTGCAATTGCGTTATGGTGATAGCTTCGTAGTGTAATATATGTGGACTATTTACGGACAATATCACATTCTAAACATTCCCCCACCATTTGTGTATTGTTATAATTATACATATTTAACAACCAATCTTGCATCTTGCTATATTCCTTCCTAATGAACTATACATTACCATACTCTTCAAGATCAGTTTTATATTATGTATTATGTTCCCTCCACCAACCGACTTTACTCCTAAACTCAATTAATGAAATCAACAAATGCATGTTAACAGAGAACATTCACTATTAATAGTGATTTTTTAACACTGACGACAAACTAAATATTGGTTCATACTATATTATCTCAAAATCTATAACTTTATAGTAAGGATATTTTTAAGTTTCATTATCATTGTAGAACATGTCGAAATCTCAATTATATATATATATATATATACTGTATATACTGTATATATATATATATATATATATATATATATATATATATATATATGTGCGCGCGCGCGCGTGTGATTTTTGTTTCGATGGGGGGGGGGGTGTTACAATAACATTTTGGTTCCATATAATAGTTCCAAAGAACAATATCATTGTCCCTATGCAGTTTGTAAAATATATCCACAATTGCGCATGTCTCTCCTATGCTTTATTGTACCTTTTAAATTACACTATTATAGTGTTTAGCAAATTGCATAATATATAATTATACATACCATTAAATATTTATTTTGTATCCCAGTATATTTTGTATATCATGAATGAAGTACCAATGGTACATAAACGTGACAAACTAAAATTGAAAATGAAGTAAAAGCAGATTGATGGTAATGTTTTGGAAGTACAGTATACAGGAATGTGTGCATGTTCAAATATACTATGCAAAAATTACATTGTAAAACAAGCAGCAACATATATATTGATCCTCACAAAGCTTATTGTATTTCATCTACCTAACCTTGGTGAAAGTAAAGGATAGGCCAGTATGAAAGAATGATGTTCATTTGTAAACAGTTAAGCGAGGGTTGAATGGGATATGCTTATATAGTCGATTATCTAAAGTTTGGACAGTTCAACGCTCATTAACATTACTTAGTCCTGCTAACCCAACCAAGAAAATTGGGGCTTATAACGCATTTATGTTAGGTGCTGATTAGGTGTAATAACCTCGATATAATGGATAAAACAACATAGCTTCACAATTTCACTAAATGATCTGTATCTGGATCTGTATAATTATGTATTTAATTTCACACTGGGGTAATTTATTAAGATAGATAGACAAAAAGTATCTTTATCAACATCTTGAAGTCTTAGATAATGTTGTTAAATTTATAGTATTTTGAATAATATGAAGTGAGCTGTGTATCGCGAAAATGGGTGTTAGGTGTTCACAATGAAATATATTACCTCATGGTCCGATGATGTAGCCTGTTCACTCAAAGGTTTCGTCCAGAATTGGATCATTGACCAGAAGCATAAGGCGAGATAAACAATCTATGACAAGACTGACTTATTGGCTCCTGTAGCCTGATTGATACGTATTATATTGTATTGCCTTACATCTATTACTGACACAGAAAGCCATTCGAAATAGTTATGAGATAAGGAGAGAATATAGGGGGATACAGTTTGTGATATTTTGGAAAACTAAACCCACATATTGAAAATAGTACTTATTGTAAAGATACAGTAAATACTCTTTTTATTATGTTGGTTTAGGTTTTCAATATTGTATTCACGGCACTGAATTTTACACGCATCGTAACAGTTTGTTAGAGGCTCACTATTTTACTAAGTGGCCAATATGCGAATATAACTAAAATTAATCTTAACTTTACACACCCAAAACTATTGCTTCAACCTGATTGCGTTCTCCAATCACGAGTTTTTTTTTCTTTCTCGTAGATGCCTTCCTCAGACGAATACGAGTATAAGTAGTCCATTCCATTAGTTTAAGACTATTGACAAATATTTGCTTTACCTCATTTGAGCGAAAAGGCTTTGCAATGATGGCACAATAATTTCCTCCAGTAATTTTTTTATAATCAATTGTGACGTATATTTTGGCATCCATATTGTCAAGACCATTAATAACTTTAAATACTTTAACTTGATCCCCATTTAGCCTGCATTTTGTTAGACTGAAGAAGCATCGCGAGATGCTAAAATAGGTTGTTCCTAATATGGCCTTGTTCCTTTGTTCCACGTTAAATTTAATATTATAATAGATTTTAATTTATTTTGCAAGGAAAGTTCTCCTCTATACTGTATGACAAAGGTGACATTGTATATTCTCATTGATGGATTTGAAGAGGTCTAGTTCTTTAAAAAATACCGTCAACAAACCATCAATTAGTAATGCTAAAAAACATATTTTGATTTGGAACGTAGGATCATCCAAATCAGAAAGAGTATCACATACTAAAATATATTATTGCTTTAAAGTGCAATGAAACCCCCAAAGTGTGTTTAAATAATTAAATTTAATGGATCATCATAAAAAACAATGTTTATATATTGTAAGATTACATCTCAGCACAATTAATGTCCAGTTTCTTCAATGAACGAGGCAATAGTACTGATACAAATCCTTATCTATGTCGTGTGCCGTTATTTGCCCCAAATATATTATATGTAGATAATTATGTATCAATTGAAAAATAATTATTTCATTGCCTTCTAAATATGTACGCGGTTTTATGAAGTTGTATGCATGTGTATTATACATCAGAATAACGCATACTATTATTAGTAACACGTAAAATAAAATTGAATTAGGAAAATTGGTGTACAAATACTATTTTTGTCAGTGTTTCTAATTTGCGTACACATAAATCAACCTCTCTGCGTGTGAGTGTGTGTATATATATATACTGTATATATATATATATATATATATATATATATATATATATATATATATATATATATATCATCTGAAACCCACTGTCGGCCCAAATGATGAATAAATACATCGACCTTGTGTTCGTGTAAATCATAGTATTGTATATTTCACAAGTATTTATGTAAGATAGCTATCGATATGTTTCTTTTTTCAGGAATTTAATTTTAATAACAAACTTTTACTTATTTGTCTTCACCCAGTAGTAATCGTTGCCACTAGTATAAGAAATTAATTATTTACGAAGAATATTCTATGAGTATATAAATTGTTTGATAAAAAAAAACATTATATATATATATATATATATATTTATTTATTCAGAATGTTGTACCGATACAAATTAGATGTATGTTGGCAATTAGCGTAGATTTCGGCATAATTATTTGTATATCTATATTTCAATAACGCATGTTAATTAGCTACTAAAAATAAAATGGGTCTACTATACATACCATTCGTCTTTATATATTATTTGATTATATTGAATATAGTCTTATAACACATATTATCATGGTATTATATATCGAGTTCTATAAATTAATACTTAAAACAAAATCAGTGAAGGGTTTCAAAATAGTTATTTCAAATACATTTACCTTAAAATTTGTGTTTAATAATATAATTTATTCTTAGTACTACATAACCTACAGTATATAGAAAAAGGGTGATCCATTATTAAGCAATAAATAACTGAACCGTTGAATGATGTTATGTGATGGATATTATGTAACTGCAAGTGGACGAATACTTAGTGAAATATATTAATAATTATGATTACTAAATACTGGTAGTCAATTACATCAATGTTAAAGTAATTAAATCTATATAATTTGACTTTATAATATATAAATTTATTTAAAAGTGAATTAAAACTAATAACACAGCTTAAAACGTATAGCCATTCAAAAGAATAAACAAATGTGATTTTGTTGTAAAACAACAAGTAATGTATTGTTACTGAATAATGGACACACTACATACAGAAAACATATATGCCCAAATAGTCTACGGGATCAGCACATACAACCACAGAACAGACTCTCCAATCAATAAATGATTTACCTTATCAGTATTACATTTAATTTCGGACAACATTAAGCGAGTCTTTGCAGATCACGAAGAACCTGCAGTAATGTATTAAAACTTACTATTATTAAATAAACCCTCTAGTTCTCTCACATTCTTCCTAAGCTGAATTAAATCGTCTTTTTATAACAAATGTATAATGAAGAAAAGCTGCATCATATACTGAAGGGGTTTATATATAAATTTTATTTAGGCTTGTGCTACAGAGTGCTGCAAAATTATAACTTTCCGAATGGTAAACACAGATTTTTATCAACATTGCAAATTGTCTTAATGCAATGATAATATGATAACTGTATACAAATGTCATATTCTGTGTGACCCACATCAACTGTGGTACATGGTAGCTCCTATTTTAATGTAACCGAAAACTTGGTAAATTAAAAATACCTTGAAGAAGCTTGACATCGGATCTAATGTGGACTACCATTTTTAAAACGGTAAAATGGCTAATGGATGTTTACTGTTCTTGAAATATCTGCATGTATTAAATATTAAATGTATCCCAAGCAATAATAACATTGTGCAAAATGAGTGTTTTGTATGCACTCATTGTTTAAAGTTGTATGTTTTATATATTTCAACCTCTAACCTGCTTATGTTAGGTCATTTACAATTTATACACATATAACGCATGAGTTTTACCGACAGAAGGCCAATATGGCAAAATCGTAAACAAATATATAAGAAGACACGGAAATCCCCAAAAGCCCGACGGAAGCAGATCCCTTTCACACCTAACCCCTCTAATTCACATGATTATCAAGTTTAACCTTGAATACTTTCGCCATTCTTAAGTTTAGCAAAGTACTACAGTAGGTATCTAATTATAAAAGACAAATTAATCATTTGGTGTTACTATATAAAGCTGGCAAACATCTTAATTTATTGAGGAAAATATTAAACGATTTTGAAACACTTACACACTAATAATGATTGGTAAGCAAGCGCATATGAACTTTAAATAACATTTGATTAAACGGCATATTAATATTGTAGATATAGCGGTTTTCGTTTAAATTTTACAATAATTATTAAGTACGGACGCCACTTACTTTATCCAACATTAATTATTATTATTATTATTATTAATAATCTCATTTAATTATTCCTCTCTTGCATAGTTGTACAATGTTCTCTTTTTGTTTTGATAAACATAAATTTAGGTAGATTAGATTGATGAACAGATATACTAATACCTATTTATAAATTGTTGTTTATTGGTGAAATATAAATATTGGGAGATGCATCATTTATATCATTAAGAACTACAATTGAACGGAAGTCGAAGGATACTCAACATGAACTACGTAATAATATCTATTGACATACATTTGGTAGCGGGAAATGGTTTTGACGACATACGATATATCAGAAAACTGCATCTAACATCACCCAGTTTTGTTTTAGTCAAAGTGAAATAATACTGTTTAAGAGGAGGCAGTTGTTTTTTCGAGTCGTCCTCCTCCCTCATGTTTAGCCCAATTAATTAGGAGATTTCAAGACATTCGCCCCATTTGTTTGGAGATTTTCAGACCTTTTGCCCCATTTTTTGCCAATATTAAGACCTTTCGTGCCATTTAGGTGTCTATTGTTTTCGTAACGAGCGATAGCGAGCCTATATTTGAAGAGGAATCGGCCTTTCGGCCGGGACATTTTTCTACCGAAAAATTTACAAATTTATATCGAAGGGGGATCTTGTGGGTGTTTTTTTAAGTTTGATAGAGGTATAGAGAGCAAACTAAACCCCCTCCTTTAACCATTGAGCCGAACCAGTAAATTATGATGCACAATACCGTCTGGGCTCCCTTAAGCTTGATAAATATTAAAATCTAAGATATGCTAATTATACATTTTGATAAGACAAAGCATTCGTGATACCCACTAGGTAATGAGAACAAACAGAATCATTGTCACTTTGGATGCTTCGTGAATAAACTCAATGAAAGTTAAATATGTCCAAACTATTAAATCGCATGTAATGTAACTAAAGTCGAGAATCCAACGATATCATAATATATACTGCAGGATGAGAAACAACTAGTGATGCAATTATTTCTACCAATCTGGATACAGTTTCAATGTAGATATTAAGTACGATGCGATAGCAAAATACATAGTTATAGCCGGTAATAGAACAAAATAGATGTCTAAATTTAAATAAATCTAAAACCAGTGAAATAAAGAAAAC
This sequence comes from Paralithodes platypus, assembly GCA_032716605.1. NCBI lineage: Eukaryota > Metazoa > Arthropoda > Malacostraca > Decapoda > Lithodidae > Paralithodes > Paralithodes platypus. The sequence goes on from CM064519.1 coordinate 29,049,232, forward strand.
GTGACAATGAAATAGAAGAAGCACACCATACGAGAATCGACTTTAACCACTCCAAAGCCGACAATATGATACTTCAGCGAAGAAATAGCTCAGTTTACCATCCCTAAGGTTCAGTTTTCTCTGGAGCCCAACGACGGGGGGAGAGCGTTCCCTTTGAGTTTCCCGTGGCTGTTACTAGATGGCGCTCGGGAGGCAAAATAAACCATAAATCTACAATGGCTGTCCACACTCTAGTCACCGCCGGGCCCCCGAAAGCTGTACTACCTCCCGCCCCCGCCTCCTTCGCCGCCTACTCAGAAACTTGGTGAAGTGGTTTGGGGTTCGGTATACGATACATCGGAGTTAGGATTTTAGCTGCAAGATTAGGTAGTGTTGCAGACGGTTTAAAGTGGTAGGCTTTTAGGAATCCTGATTAGCTGTAAGATCGGATAGGATATACTGTAAGATTATTATAGCTGTATATAGACGATTTTGTGCGGCTGACTAATTTTCTGTGGTATTAAAAAGGGTTAGGCGATATAGTTTGAAGTATGTAATTGCTGGATATAATATATATACTGAATATAATCGTTTAATAGTAGCCAGCATAAAGTTAAAATTACGTCGCCGGTAAAGAAGGGGTTAAGAAGGGATAAGGTGAGGATCTGGGTTAGCAATAAAACCAGTTAACTCCTCCTGTAACAGCAATATATATATATAATTTAATTATAGCAATATTTAGACGATTTTGTACAGTTTAAGAAGGATCTGCGGTAGTAAAAAGGGTTAAGTGAGATAGTTCTAGGCCTGTTCATTGCTGGAAGCCCAGAATAAAGTTAACCCTTTCACGCATTTATGACGCAGAGGTTGCCAGATTAGCAATAAGAAATAGAATTCTCTCACTCTTATAATTACCTCTCCAAAATTAGGTTTCTGCCCACAGCGAACTCCTAAGACAACTGCAGAGGTTGACGTAACTAAACTAAAGGTTTCTAAATACCCCTGATGGTAACAAAGGCTTTAAAGTATCCCCAATAGGCTCAAAATCGCGTCATAGGTCGGAGAGGGTTAAATGGACGGCACCGGTACAAAAGGGGTTAACATGTAATTTAAATAGCTTTGACGCATGATAGTTTTCTGGATTAGCTAGGACATCGGGAAAAATATTTATAATTATGACTCGTGTAGGGTTAGCTATAAGAGCAGGTATAGTCACAATCAATTGATGTGTAAGAACTTTGAGGATATTTTGTGTGAAATCCAGAGAGAGAGAGAGAGAGAGAGAAAGCAAGAGAGATAGATATTTACTGAATATTTTTAACGACGTGAAGCAGTAATTAAGCACTAGTTATGGGTTATTAACAAACAGAAGAATTGTCACAGAAAACAAATATACTAAAATTAACACACTTGATTTCCAGGATTTTCGGCGAGCTATTGATTTCGACTCGCTAAAGTTCTATTTTAACCCTTTTTACGTGTCGAGTTTATTATAAATGTTGTCAGTAACTTCCAACATAATATATTCCTTTTTCTGAATGGACATTATCGAACACCTGACTCTTTGAGAAGATACAGCATGACCGTAACTTTCTATATAACAATATTTTACTGTACTTCTCATTATTCAACTTATTCTTCCTCGTATCCAAATTACTCTACTTTCCTACTTTACTCCAGCCATGTCAGTAATAACTGAATTTAATTTACTTCTTATTTATCAACTTACTCTTCCTTTATCCAAATGACTCTACTCTCCTTCTTTACTTCAGCCATCAAGTCAAGTCAATAACTGAACTACAAGAATCTGCCACACATCACTGGTTGCTCTCCCACTAGTAATGCCGAAATATGACTTAGAACCAAGGAAAATATGCCAAGATATGTTCGCATTTTTTATTCTTTCCTGTGGATAGCTAATATGAACTGGTTAATAAGCTCGACAAATATATAAATCTCTCTCCAATATCGCTAACATATCGTAATGGAGGATCAATTACAGCAACGCACTATTAAACAAGGCATATTAGTTAACGATTATTCCAATGTTTTTCTTTCTGATAACGAGCAAATTCGTACTGCATGCTCTTCTTGACAGTGCTTAAGTCTATTAGTAACCAAACAAATTATCTCATTAATTTTCGATTGATATATTTCCTTGTGCAAATCGTCAAACAAACTAATTAGCAGAGGTAATCTATCAAACATTTTATGTCGGTCATAGAATTTGACAACATATAAAAATAGATTAACCATGTTCTATGCTTGATAACGGTATAACTTTCTGATAGTGAATGGCCAAACCTATATTTTAACAAAGGCAAAGGAATCGTATTTTCCCACATCACTATTCAATTTGTTCTTTATGTTTTCTTCTACAAGTGACGCTAATTGTGATAATGCCAATTATATAACTCATATCAAATCGTACGTCCATCAATCATTGCAAGAAAAAAAACTATTATACTCAAATATTTGTAGTGTGTGCATTGATTGATTAGCCTATACGGAATAATTAAATGTATTATCTTATATTAATCAATGGATGCTACATCTTCTTAAAATGTCCAAATGGTAGTGCATGAAAGAGTTAAATATAGATTGATAATAAATATACAACTGTTGATAGAATTATAATAAAAGACAAAATTAACTAATTTAATTTAACATATACTTTAGTCTTGAAAGTACGCTGACCGAATTATTAACTAAAAATTGCAATATTAAGCAGTAATTTATAGCGTTATAACAGAAACGAAAACAGTAAGACCATTATGCTAAGTTATCTCAAATTTCTAGACTTATTTAATTACTATAAATTGGAGAAACACATGTTAGCCGCACAACTAAATAATATTCAAAATATAGCATTAGTAGGATATACATGTCTATTATAATGTTGACACTATATCCTATTGGGCTATTTTTTTTATAATCTTATATCAGTCACAGCCATAATTGTTTTGTAATATTTGCAATTACTATTATACATTTTGTAGATCATAATATCATCATACAAAATATTTACAACGGAACATGATATACATTTAGCCACCTAGCGTATATTACGACGTAACTATATTAATTATATATATGAATAATTGAAGGACAACATAGATTAAGTTTCCTTGAATGTTCTTCACTTTACTTGAACAGTATGTTTACCGAGAGGATTATAATCATATCTCACACAGGTAATTAAGTAACACCCCGTTCTTAACAATAATCATCAATTACAAACCCCAATGCACTTGATTAAACTAATGAAAGCATATGGTCCTCCCGGGATTAGAGATATATTGATTATCGATGACTCTAGTGCTTATGCATCAAGTGAATACTAATGAAATATGTAAAATCGACACTATTCTTCATATATTATATGACTTACAATTGAATATACACAAATCTACACCAAGTTATATATTTATCGAAACACTTTTGCTACCACTTAACTATAGCAAATATATATTAGAAAATATTGACAATATACAGTATAGTGATAATTAAGAGTTAATTATTTATAAAGATATATTATTAGTACTTGCTAATATATTATTTTGTACAACTTCACATGAATGATATGATGCCGAAAACATATACTAGTGCATTTAAGTAACCCTCACACCTGATGGTTAGTGCAAAGTAGAAACGTTCTATCAATCGAAGGGAAAATGGAGAAGATCAAAATACTATTGAGCCATGTTGACAGCGGGCGCGTGGGTGTTAGTAGACATTTCTCTCAATAGATGGCGGTGGGGCGGCCGACCATAAATCATAATGGCGGCGGCTGACAGAAGGTAAACAAACATCAGGTTTCAACATAACTGAGCCGTGTTCCCTGTCACCGCTCAAAATCAGAGCCCGCACTGAAGTGGCTGCCTACCATGGCTAGATTGTACTGAAAACTTGATAAAAATTATGTTATACGAACAATATTTTTGTATTTGGATAGTTATATAATAAACACTTTGACATAGTGATGGCATCATGGAAATAATGACAAGCTAGCGTCTCTTCTCCTTTGTTCTAGTTTAACGTAAATCGAAGTAGATCATTCCTATGGTTATATTTTGATCCATGACGTGATGGAAATAGATAAGTAAAACTAATTAATTGATAATCAACATAAAACTTTGGGAATGATAACGATCCATTTCGCATGGTACGGTAGGCCGAATGAGTAATGTTTCAGTAGCCAGTATGTTCTGCTTCCTCAAAATTGTATTAATATCTACCGGGAGTTAAATACAGTAGCTGCAAGACATCAGAGAGATATTTTAGACCCTACGCGATAAATATATCATGGTTTACAGTACAATTTGGGATGCTGTTTATTTATATAAGGTAAGGTCGGATTCAAAAGTACGGGAACTACTTACAAATGGATACACAAATTAATTAAAAATTGATATGTTAGTAGCTCGCAGTTGTGCATAATCATTCACTGATTATCTTCGGTATATTTGGGTCATATACTGTAATGTATTTTTGTTTATGTATATTACCTTCACTGTAAATACTTTCTCACTAATCCTTAACTGTACTTGAACTTGTGGTACGTATTTTCTCCACATTATCAACTCTTTATCCTTTTGAGTCATGCAGTTCGGAATATGTGAAGAGAGGACTATTTTCCTATCAGTACGTTATTTACAAGTAATTGTTCTAATCGCAATTTATCTACATCCAAAAAGATAGTATGATCCAATAGAATAGTGGTGAACAGAGCGCCAGATATCATTATTATTTTCTTATTAGTTAATAGGGGAGGTGTGGTGGAGTGGTCTTGCCACTGGCCTGGTAATCCAAAGGTCCCGGGTTCAAATCCCGATGTATCAATGGGATGATATTATTGGGATGGAATTTGTGCTGTACCTGGTATCCGTGCATTACCACAAGCCCACCGAAACGTCAATAAAATACCCTCATTGTTCCCTGATTAAATAGCACTGTATGAATATTCCCATATTCAAAATATGCTATTGGGGTGCAATGCCTGGTGAGTTATCTGCTCAACAGGTGGCGTTGTGTGTGTGTAAGTGTGAGAGTCCGAGTGTAGTGGGTGAGACAGTGAAGCACGGGAACGAGGTGGCTTCAGAGATGGGGTCGTTTCGGGCCATGAGTGAGCACCGTGCCTCATGTGAAGGCAAGATGGCAGGTGCTCGTTGTACTCTACGTGCTTCACATGTCTCACTCCCTAGACTGGAACAAGACCTCACGGGCTTCACTGTTCATTGTAAAGCGGTGAATGTTAAGGCTCTCAGCCTATGCCCGAGAGGAAGTAAGTTGGAATATAGAAAAAAAAAAAAAAAAAAAAAGGTACTCTAAATCATGATATCCTCTTTCTCCTAGACTGTGAAATGTAATTCGTATGAAAAGGGTTCTAAAAGAGTTTATAATAATTTACCTATTTAAAGGTATATTGATGGTAATACACCCATTTAAAACGATAAATCACATAAAAAACACCCAATGACTGTATGTACTGTTTTCAAACCCTTTGTATATCCTTGATGTTTTGCAGACTATTATTTCCGGGTAGAGAATTGGAGATGTAAGGGTGATAAACAGTAGCATATACAGTATATATATATTCCTAATAACGGGTACGCCATAATATTACTAAACAAATTTAGTATCACCTGCTAAAGTTGTGGTAATTGAAAGGTAAGAAGTATATGTTGTCTGGCTAATAGATACCCCATGATATCCCTTTCTTTCCAACATTAAAACCATATTTACTGATAAAGAAGTGGATATACAGTACAAGTGTGAGAGGAATCAATAATCGGTATATTTTCACTTGACGGTACTGGTCCTCACCTTGATTATTAAGCTATTACATTGTTTTTATAGTGAAACATGTTAATTTTGAAACCTTGGTATTCATATTCTAGACATAATAGTTTCATATTTTTCCATCAAGTTTCGAAACCTCCGTTGCTAAGGGATTGGATGTACCGTCAGCTGGGAACAAATAGTCTAGTATATCGAGCGAGGCCTCATTAGTATGCTCTGCGCCGGCACTTGCGGGGGTGAAAAAGTATTCAATCGGTTTCGGGCGTAGGAGCAGCCGCCCTACTGCGTTCACTTATTATACCAAAATGATACAAAAATATATTACGATAGCAATTCTGTCATCTATTTGATCGAAGGCTTATAGTACTGTGTGTCGATAGTGTTGTGAAAAAAAAAAAAAAAGGAAATTATATATATATATATATATAATATATACCTGTATATATATATATATATATATATATATATATATATATATATATATATATATATATATATATACATATACATATACATATATATAATATATATATATATATATATCGGTACAACAGTATATATTAGATATGACTAATATATGAGTTATATGCAGAGACTATTTAATTTTGTTCGCACCACAAATATTAACCAACAGGTTTGTATGCACACAAGTAGTTCTGATATTTACTAGGTTAATATTATTCACGATTATTTGATGCATGCATGGTATTGTATTGAAAGTTTTAAACCAATTCATGGTATTTTTAAAAATCATAGTCGCCTAATATTCTGTTCAATATGACTTTAAACATAATGTACTTGTACGAAACTAACAACACAAATGATTCAGTAATACCTGCCAACACAAAAAAATATTTATTTATAATTACAAACAAATTATATCACCTGTTGATTGATCCTTTATGGAATCAAAGTGATCTACTGAATAAAAAAAAATATATATACAGTATGTGTAAGACCTAATCAAAAACAGCCCCCCCCCCCTCTGTTGTACGTATCTGATGTAATTGGCAACACACCGCATGAGTACCATCATATTTAATCTGATTTTTAATTATCAATATACAGTATATTTTAGAGTTAGACTTAAGAGTTGTTTTTTCTCATATATTCTAATGCCTACTAGAGAACACAGTTCACAGGCAACCATTTTCTGTTTCTAAAGACATACATTTGTTTCCAGACATGATTCTAGTACTCGAAAAGGAATGGATGAAGTTTGAGGCATACGTCGTGCACTTTATGCTTTATATCACCGAGAGGAACACACCACTGACCGCTTCCCCTGACCACCACCATCACCACTACCCTCGTCTTCACCACACAGACACACACACCTTCAGGCACGGGAGGCCAGGTATACGGAAGGGGCTGAACAGGTATAGAGACTGGTTTGGGGGGAGAGAAGGGGCAAGGATAGTTCAAGTTAAGCACATTGAGGAATGTATTGAATGTGGAGCAGTAGGAGTGGCATAGACAAAGAAAACACAAAAAGGTAAAACAAAGCTATACGGAAGGAGCAGTTGAGGTGGCTGATTTGGGGAGAGAAGGAGCAAGGATAGTTCAGTGTTAAGCAAGTTGAGGATTGTATTGGAATTGGAGCAGTATCGTGGTACAGAAAAAAAGGTAAAACAAAACTATACAGAAGGGGCAGGTGAGTTATAGAGGCTAATTTGGGGGGATAGAAATGGCAAAGATAGTTCAGTGTTAAACAAATTGAGGAATGTATTCAAATTGGAGCATTATGGGTGGCATTGACAAACCAAATAAAACAAAACTATACGGAAGGGGCAGGAGAGGTGGCTGATTTTGGGGAGAGAAGGGAAAAATATTGTTCAGTGTTAAGCAAATTGGAATAATGTATAGGAATTGGAATATAATGGGTGGCATAGGCAGAACAGATAAACAGGGTGATGCTGTTTAAAGGAGGGGATAACAACAAAGATCAAGATAGATCAGAATTGTTTTTAAACTAAATATGAGAATGAAATAGTGGGTGGGAGGAAGAAGACAGAAATAAGAAAGGAGAGGTCGAATGGTAGGAGGGGACTGGTGAAAATCGAGGAAGAAATGTGTGGAAGAGGGAAGAGGAGTGGAAGGATGAATATGGAGTAGAAGAGTGTGAGGAAGAGGAGGGGGAGAGGGAAGAGAGATATAGGAGAGATAAACTGTTATAGGAAGATAGAAAGAGGAACGCTAATATATATATATATATATATATATATATATATATATATATATATATATATAGAGAGAGAGAGAGAGAGAGATACCTGATACATAAAGCAAGATAGTTAGGACAGATATCCTATACAAGAGAAGGAGAGGTAATAATTAGACTGAGAAGAAAGATATTGATGAGTTTGCATTGTATAGAGATACTATATATACTACTACGAGATGAAGCAGTAGTGGTGATGGAGACTTAGATACAGGGAACATAAATGTTGGTATTTTTGTACCGATAGTCTCCCACATAGGCTCTGTTATTTCACAAGAGTGGAATATGGAAGTAAAATTAGTAATTGAATTAATAGTGTACATTATTATATATATATATATATCAGTTAAATAATCAGATTAATTTACAACGCTTAAAAAAAAACAAAAAACAAAAAAATCGTAATTCACTCACTCTTAATTCTCTTAATTATCCGACATCATGCAGAAGAACATAACTCATGTAGAAGGTTGTATATGTGTACATAATCGCAATAGGGTGAAGATGCTTAATCATGATTTTGCACTAACAAAAATAAAAAACAAAATGACAATACGCCAGGTACTAGAAATAGAAACGAATAAGTATAAATTAAAAGAGGAAGACAAATACACCAGCAGGAATGAAGGGCACCTACTGAAAAAATAAGGAATACAGGTCAGGTACAGTTGTAGACAGAGAAGCAGCTACGTGTGTTGATTAATATAATGTTCTTGTGGAGTTATCTATATTTCGGATGGAGTTTGCATTTTAGTTGTTAAAAGTGAGTAAAGCTATCCATTTACGATTATACTATATAATAAGCCTTGGTAGGGGTAGCATTAAGCCAGATCTGTCCATCACATGTGTCTGCTTCATCTGTCTACAAGTGTACATTAGGGGAGCTTTGAAAAAGACGGCTGCTGAACAAAAAAGGAGAAAGAGAAAGGGATATGGTATTGAGGAATAGGGTAAAAATGGCATGATACTGATCAGAGGTGGAAACGACAGGTACCGGTAATGATAAAAGATGAAAAGGAAGCTAAGTGCAGAGGAAACATAGTTACTACAAACAACGGGGAAGAAGGGTAAATACTAAGTTTGTATGAATAGAATGGCAGGCATTGGTAAAAATAAGTCTAATATTTATTGACAAGAACATTAAGGATTTCAGAGACTAAGAAGAAGGTCAAATGAGGACCAGAGGGGAAGTAACAACCACAAGAGGAAGAAGAAAAACGTGAAATTATAGGATAAGAGCTTAAGAGTACAAAATTATACTTATTTATTGCGTAAATAACTTCCATGTCCTTGCAGGAAATAGTTGGTGCTGAAATAGATATTGCATTATATTTTCAGGAGTTAAGCCTCAACTCATAATATTACTGAATTATAGTTTTGCAATTGTATATATAAGGAACTCGATGTATCAGGTACTACATTGAATAAAATTGTTCCTGTATGGATATCATTTAATTAATAACTAGTCTTTTGTTAATATTTCCTTCGATTTATATTTTATACGATAATGATATACCTGTATAGCATGCACTACAAAATCATAAAATATTTCAACTTAGCTCTTTGTAATTACGACAGTTTCTCTACCATTTCAGGCATCAGTCAACTCAACAGTCTCTAATATCCAAATTTAACATAATGATCCAACATAATAACACCATAATTAATCAACCTAATTTAATCAAACTAATCCAGCCTAATGTTACTAAACAAACCAAAACATGAAATTTAGCTAAGGGTGATGACACATGATCATTTTTACCGGCAATTTTCGATGAGCAAGATTTTTTTCATTGTCACATTGTAATCGTCAACTATGTCTTGTTCCTTATGAATAGGCCAGAAATCAACTCCCAACCTCTCATAACTAATGAAAAAGGGACTTAAGTAATTAAGTTGCGATGTCCACTATTTGAAAGTAAACCAATTAATAGGTTTGGTTAATTACAGCCAGTTTGCTCCAGCCCTCCCTGAGTTACTAGAAGTTAGGGGTAAGATTTCTAGCCTACTTATAATGAATACACTATAGACTGAGGGTAGCTGATTTAAGCACACTTATATATTATATATATTTAATTCAGAAATTACCTGATCCGACGAAAATGCCGTTCGTGTGTCACCATGGTATATATTTTGAAGTACCTAACTTAACTAAACTATATCTAACTTATCCTAACATACGCCCACCCAAGTTCTTCACAAACTAGCCTAAAACGAAATAGCGAAACCGCTCCAATGTTATACTAATGGTGATAACTGTGTCCCGTACCTAACTTTAACGATACTAAACTAACATACTCTAACCTAACATATCTTCAAACTAGTGTAAAACGAAGGGGTTGATAATAGCGACCCCCCCCCATGTTATCATAAGGGTGATAATTATTCGCCGGCACCTAACATAATACAATTTAACCTAAATTAACCTACCCTCCAATCCAACCTACCTTAACTTAACAACTTCACTTAACTTAACCCTCTAACGATCGATGACTCGCTTCTTTTCGGTCTTTTATTTCATTGGAAAGTATTTGGTATTGGAGTGAAATTAATACAAACAATTATTATTTGACGATTTTAGTCAGATTAGGAATGATATGTGGAAGTTAGAGGTTCTTTACCCTATTAATCCCACAGATCCTTCGTAAGCAATTTACAATCGTCTAATGATAGCCTGAACAAACTGTCAAAACGCGGGGTGATCCTCAAGGGTTTAAACTCAATCAAGCACAGAACGACAAGAGAGGTTGATACTATAGTCTATTCGCTGTAAATAGGCTAGAAATCATGACCTCTATCCTCTGTACCTCAAAAAAGACTAGCGTAATCGAGCTAATATCTCTACCAATCGGGAAAGGTCAGCCAGGGAATATGTGTGGACATTTACAGCCAATTTGCTCTAGCCCTTTTTGAGTTACAGAGGATAGGTCATGATTTCTAGCCTACTTACAGCGAATAGACTATAGCGCCCACCCTCCCATGTTATCCTAATGGTGATAACAATTTGGCAGCCGTTGTATCGCATCGTATCGTTCAGTGTTGTTATGGTGGTATGCGGAGTACGATTATAGGTGAGGCAGGAACGTCCGCCCGCATCACCTGCTGCCATTACGTATACGTCCTACCTGTCCTCAAGGCACTCTAGTTTTCTTTCATGGTTACTCTCTCTCTTAGCATTTGCGTGTTCATTGCCTTATCAATTTACTTTTGCTATATCGTGAGTTCATTTGCATTACACAATGTTCATGTTTTGTCTGATGTACGAAATCATTCTACTGCCAACCCATTATGCATGTCATCGGTGTATAAATATATTTGGTTTATTGCTATCCTCTGTATTGTTGTTCTACCGTTATTTTCTCTCAAGATCACTCCGATTACCTTTGCTTAGTTTCTTTCATCTAAGTTCTATTTTCTTCAAAATGTCTTTAAATATTACACACAACATGTGTTCAAACATTTTGACTCCAACGTACCTTCAATTTGGCTCTCTATCACTATTTTTTTAAAGGGTGGAGGGGGGGGGGGGGGGGGGTGCACTTGTTACAGGAAGATTTGCATTTTGTTTCCTTCATACACACAGGCGAAAATAATTTCACCGAGTGGTTAGGCTTGTTCAGAAGGTGCATATATATATATATATATATATATATATATATATATATATATATATATATATATATATATATAATTATATATATATATATATATATATATATACTGTATATAACATGCTTATCTTTAACTCATTTTATATCTTTCATGCAGCAGTCGGGCTTACTCAAAGTCGTGCCCCACATACACAAATTCAAATATGGACTTATTTTTTACTAGTGAAAGGAAACTTGCAATTGTGGAAGTGAAACGCATTTTCGACCGTAACTGAACACCTTTTAATCACCTTCACTTTTGTTATTATCTATTCCTTATCTACCACTGCATTCTTAGTTTTCCGATTTCGCCTATTCAGTTTGCCATGATGCAATATTTCATGCCATTATGATTTTTTAGACGATATTATTGAGTTTAGATAGGATCTGTGGTACTCAAAAAAATAATCGGGACATATTTTACAGTTATGTACTATGTACTGTATATATATATATATATATATATATATATATTTCTAATCTCTCAGTGGGGTTCGAACAACATTTAGTGGCTCACGTGTATTTGTGATATATACTCAATATATATATATATATATATATATATATATATATATATATAAATATATATATATAATGAACAAAGGAGCAGTCTTCGTCACCCAACATTCTCCTATTAACCTCTTATAACCATTTGCTTATCCTATTTCTGCATTCCTCCAAATTCCCTTTCATAATGTAAACATATAAACAATCTCTAGGCACAACATTCCCTTACAATCCCACAATCCCTCAACATCATATCTTATCTCCTCCCTCCTTCTGTCATTCTTCAACATTCCCGCGATAGAAAGCAAAACAAATAAACTCCCAATCAAAACAAAACAACTATCAGACTGACTCGCTCGCCACGGAGATAAAAGAAGAGGAGCATCAAAAACAAACCACTCGCAGGTGTACAAAAAAAGAGAGAGAGGGAGAAAGAAAAAAAGAAAAGCGAGCGAGATTGGTGAAAAAAGTAGGGTAAAAAGAGTACAGCTGGCAACGTCGCGGGCCTGTCAGTTTCCGTAGCGGCCGCCAGATGTCGAGTGGAGGCCGGGCGGGCGCTGATTGGCTGGCTAACGGAGGGGGGAGGGTCACTTGTCAGTCATCCTCGTTGCCTTACATGCGAGCCTCACGGGAAAAGAGAAAGAGAGAAAGAGAGAGAGAGAATGTATCTTCCCTTTCAATTAAACAGATACAATATAACTAACTATCTTGGCATGCTAGGCTAGCTTACTTGCATAAATTTATATAAATTGAATAATTCGAGAGTTGGAGGAAAGTAACTACACATTATATTTCTCCAAGATAATTATTTGGTTATTGTGAATATCCCTAGAATCTGACGCTAATAAAAATACAAGATTCAGAAAAAACCAGACTGCAGCAAAATAAAAATAGACACAAATGAAAAACTGCTAAGACCGAAGAAGAGGAAATAATATTGACGGGAAGCAAAAATGTGCACGGAAAAAAATGAATGTGAAGGTAGCAGGCGAAAAAAAAGGAGAAAGAATAACAAAAAACGAATTCTGTGGATATTGGAAGGTGGGGGGAACTGTGCTATTTCTCCCTCCACCGAGCGCCCGCCCCGCCTCCTTGCTAATGAAATGTATGAGTTCTGTATCTGATGGAAGCCTTCATTGTCAAAATACATTTCAGGGCTTGTGTATATGTGTAATATGTGTATAGCAATTGTTTATTCGTCATTCTTTTGTATCTGTGGTGTTCTTCATGTGTAGTTATCTGGTTTGAATGATTTAATTAAAGTTCTGCTGAGCATAGTTCTCGTTAAAGTTAGTGATCTTTAGATTGGTGGTTCTAAGATTAGTTTTCCTTGAAATATACTGTAGATCATAAGGGTAAAAATACAAGCATATAGATAGATAAGGGTAAGACTCTAAAGTGTGCAATTAAAGGTAGTGTTCAATTCCACTCGTATTTTGTCTGCATGGTGTCCCTGTCCGTGTGGTGTCCCTGTCCGTGTGGTGCCCCTGTCCGTGTGGTGCCCCTGTCCGTGTGGTGCCCCTGTCCGTGTGGTGTCCCTGTCCGTGTGGTGTCCCTGTCCGTGTGGTGTCCCTGTCCGTGTGGTGTCCCTGTCCGTGTGGTGTCCCTGTCCGTGTGGTGTCCCTGTCCGTGTGGTGTTCCTGTCCGTGTGGTGTCCCTGTCCGTGTGGTGTCCCTGTCCGTGTGGTGTCCCTGTCCGTGTGGTGTCTCTGTCCGTGTGGTGTCCCTGTCTGTGTGGTGTCCCAGTCTGTGTGGTGTCCCAATCCGTATGGTGTCCCTGTCTGTGTGGTATCCTTGTCTGTGTGGTAGCCTTGTCTGTGTGGTAGCCTTGTCTGCGTGGTGTCCCTGTCTGTGTGGTGTCCCTGTCTGTGTGGTGTCTGTGTGGTGTCCTTGTCTGTGTGGTGTCCTTGTCTGTGTGGTGTCCTTGTCTGTGTGGTGTCCTTGTCTGTGTGGTGTCCTTGTCTGTGGTGTCCTTGTCTGTGTGGTGTCCTTGTCTGTGTGGTGTCCTTGTCTGTGTGGTGTCCTTGTCTGTGTGGTGTCCTTGTCTGTGTGGTGTCCTTGTCTGTGTGGTGTCCTTGTCTGTGTGGTGTCCTTGTCTGTGTGGTGTCCTTGTCTGTGTGGTGTCCTTGTCTGTGTGGTGTCCTTGTCTGTGTGGTGTCCTTGTCTGTGTGGTGTCCTTGTCTGTGTGGTGTCCTTGTCTGTGTGGTGTCCTTGTCTGTGTGGTGTCCTTGTCTGTGTGGTGTCCCTGTCTGTGTGGTGTCCTTGTCTGTGTGGTGTCCTTGTCTGTGTGGTGTCCTTGCCTGTGTGGTGTCCTTGTCTGTGTGGTGTCCTTGTCTGTGTGGTGTCCTTGTCTGTGTGGTATCCCTGTCTGTGTGGTGTCCTTGTCTGTGTGGTGTCCTTGTCTGTGTGGTGTCCTTGTCTGTGTGGTGTCCTTGTCTGTGTGGTGTCCTTGTCTGTGTGGTGTCCTTGTCTGTGTGGTGTCCTTGTCTGTGTGGCGGTGAATTATGCATAAAGTCATTGCATGTATGGCACTATTCGGGTAATGCAGAGATCTGAGGACGTGTGATAATATAACTTCTATGTCTCTCCAAACTATTGATGTAAAGTTTTCATAATTATCAACATACTTCGCTATTAAACTTTCATATTAGGTGCGTAATCAAGATGGGAACATGTCAATTTCCCGTCAGCTGGTAAAACATTGAGCATAGTCTTTGTATACCCCTGATCTGTGTAGCCTCCTGGCCTATGGCATCTCTCGGTCTGTGTGGACACATTATTTGTGTAGTCTCCTGATATATGTTGCCCCCTGATCCGTGCAATGCTTTGAACTGCATACAGTTATTAAAATGTAATATTATTGCTAGGCTAAGGCAACTATTTTCAACACTGCCAGGTTCACTACACATATGGTTCCCTCTACCTAGTGGAGATAACTTATTCCAGATTTTGATATCTTAGCAACTAAATTATTCCAGGTTTTGTAAACTTTGCCACTTGCCCATAGCTAACGTAGGAGGCTATAGGCACAATCCAAACAGGGCGGTACTCCCGGGGAGTACTACAGGTGGTGGCTAAGGACAACTGGAACTCCTGTCTCACCATCTGGCCTCCTTTCCATGCCTCACTAAAATAGAGGGCAACCCCAGTTTGCCCTCCAAAACGCCTTCTCTCTCTTTCAACGTACTATGCTACTGTGGGGAGATCACCAAAGTCGAGGAAACAGCCCCAGGCAGACCAACAGCAGAAACAGGTGTCTCTACGAATTCCCGAACCCCCACGCTCCTGATACAACTTGAAGACCCCCCAACACCAGCGAAAGGGGTGAAATTGCTCCCACCACCACGCACCCTCAATGGCCAAGCCAAGGAAGTCAAGCGCATGACGTCACACCAGAGGAACCCCCAGATAGGCCAAAGCGCTCGCCCGGTCAACCCCTTGATTGGCCAGTCGGGGCAGATGAAAGATGCCGCTGAGGAGGAATCACGAAAAGTAGAAGAATTAAGAAGTAAATCAAGATCTGACCTGAGGGGCCTTCTGATTTGCTGGAGACGAAATAAGTTTTCTGCACCCAGGTCTTATAAGAACCCCCTGCCGCTACCACAAGTTCTACAAAACACTCTGCAACAAGGTAGACAGCAAGAAATCGACCAGGCATGCCAGGAGCATTCACCGACTGACACCCCCTTCACACTTCAGGAGCTGAAAGACACTAGAAGACCAGGGAAGGACGAGCTCCTGGAAAAACGGTCTGATCCAACCTATACCCAAACCAAAGGACCCAACCAAACCTAGACCCATCCCCCTGTTTAGCTGCCTTGGCAAGACAGCAGAGAAGATGGTCAGGGCCAGGCATGCTCACCAAATAGGCCTGCTTAACCAGAGACTTTGCATACCAAGAAGGCGTAGGAACCGCCAACAATATTGCGTCAGTACTCGGGGAAGTGAACGATGGCCGAGCCCTGATCATCTTCTCAGGATATGCTGTTTTGCAGTCTCTGGTCAGGAAGGAAGTGCGTGGCAAGCTCCTGGCCTGGATAAGAGACTATCTCACCAATCAAGGAGCGAGAGATAGGTTCCAGTGGCAGATTTTGTCCAACAAACACCTAGAAAACGGAACCCCACAAGGAGGTATCCTCAGCCTTACACTCTTCAATGAGCTGATGGAGAAGCTGGTTTCCCTGGACCTGGGAAGCTGGGTCAAGCTGTTTTGCTACGCTGAAGACCTGCAACTCATTGTCCGGGGAAACAACAAACTCCAAAAAGCCCAAAATACCCTAAACAGGATTGAGGAAATTTGCAATGAACTGGGCCTAAAGATCAACGGAGCGTAAACATAGGTTATTGCAGTGAACCTCCCCGCTCCAAAGGACAAGCTGAGACTACAAGGAGCAGACGTCGACTGGGTCTAGCAGCATCAGTGCCTGGGAGTTAAGTTTGACAACAAACTCTACTTCAATGCAAAAGTTAAGTACCTTAGAGATAAGGGTCATGAGAACAATCACTGGCACT
Organism: Paralithodes platypus; assembly: GCA_032716605.1. Lineage (NCBI taxonomy): Eukaryota > Metazoa > Arthropoda > Malacostraca > Decapoda > Lithodidae > Paralithodes > Paralithodes platypus. The sequence goes on from CM064519.1 coordinate 29,065,902, forward strand.
AGATCGGGGGCTGACTTCAGTGTGCTCAGGATGTATATTACACCTATGCTGTAAGGTCACTGATCGACTATGCCTCCCCCGCCTTGGCCGCCCTGAACCCAGAGGCTTGAAGTTGCACAGAACCAGGCACTCGGGTTGCTAACCTGCTACTTGAAACACAGTTGTACCCAATCAGCATCAGGGTAAGCATAAACGCTGCTTGCCTTGTAGCTCGCAGCAGCATAAAAAACAGCATGTAAGATGCGACTCTAAAAATCCTTGCATCTGCCCCGCAAAGAAGAGCCCTCTTCCCCACTACTTAGACTTAGAAGATGGCCGATATGATCAATAGGTTTGAGATCACCCAGCTATTGAGAGTGGGAGTTGACAGCCCGCACCCTGATTGGACCCCACCAGCCCCGTGGAGTGAGCAAAGGGTGAATTACCGGAGTGGAGCTGAGGACGCTAGGCACACTGGCACCGATCCAGCTCCACTAAGAAGATAAGCTGAAGAGACCATCAACTCGCTCATGAGACATCACCCCCTCATTTACTTTACTGATGGCTCACTCGACCCCATTTTCGTGCACAGCGGGTCAGCCTTTGTGAGAAATGGCGAGGCTGGGATGTAGAGGACACTAGATGGCTGCTCAACTCTTCAATGGAGCTGACAGCAATCATGCAAGCCTTGGGGGATGCAGAGCAGAGGCAGGGTGATACAATCATCACCATCGATTCCAGCTGTGCCATTTCAACAATCAAGAACAAGAAACTAAAAGACAATATCAGAATCACAAATAGCATCTGGGCGACATTGTATTAACTAATGAACCAGGTCCGTCTCGTCACTTTCCTATGGATTCCCAGCGACGTGGGAATCCAGGGGAATGATGAAGCGGACGAGACAGCAATATTCGCCACCAGATTCAATATCACCACCCTGCCACTTCACACGTCTCTTTCCAAGATCAAGAACAAAACTATCAAAAAGGCAACTGAGCTAAGATATCAGTCACATCGAGCGATAATCCCCAATTCATACTCGGCAGACTGGTATCAACAGGCGACCCACGGCCAACCCCTTCAACTTCCACACCCAGTATGAAGGGAGACACGAGTAAGCATAAATAGACTGAGGTTCGAGTACAGGTTGGTGACTGTGATACATCACAATGATAGAACATGCGAGCACTATCAAGAAAACACCACCGAGCCGCTGCTGCACTACATTTTTTAATGTCCCGTCACTACCCAATTAAGACGCCTCACAGGCACTCCAGACACAGACTACCACAACTATCAGTCAGTGCTCTCTGACCTACCATCGCAACAGGTCTATGACTCTCTAGCTCTCTTGCTTCACCACCACCAACACCATGCCTTCTGCAACCTCTAGGCTCTACCACCATTGCTGGAAGGGTTAAGTGGTTCAATGTGAAGCAGGGATACGGCTTTATTAACAGAGATGATAATGGAGCCGATATATTCACCCAAAGACGCCAAATCTCTTCCCCAAATCTACATCACGCAGTGCCCTTTCTCGGCGACGGCGAGAAGGTAACTTTTACTATCATGAAGGGGAGAAAAGGTTGAAGAAGCTAGCAATATCAGGAGACCTAATGTATAGGACTCCTGACACACCTGGGGGAGGAGAAAAGAGGAGGAAAAGAGAAACATTGACTACCCATCAGCAAGCTATGGCCAGCCACAACGTTTCAGATCAGAATTAATTCAGATCGTAGTCACCACAGTCATAGTACTCGCTGGTGGGGACCAAATCTCCTTAGAAAGTACCTCCCAACCCTCCTGGAGGCTAACAACCTCCCCTCCATCAACATCCCAGTGCTCCAGCCCATAAAACGTGTCTGGCCCCCTGAGCTCATACCTACACAAGTTCTGAGAAAACATAGAAGTTGCCCTAAACAACGCCTGGACCTACCAAAACCTCTTAGCAGAACTACTGAAGAAGCAGCGAACCCTTCAAGGCCAAAGTCACCTCCAGCAACCATCACAGAGGCCAAGATGAAGTTATCAATGACGCCATTATTAGAGATCTCCCACCAACAAGCTGAGGAAGAAGAAGCCATCGAACGACACCCTGAAGAGGACGAGCTTCCAGAGCCATCAAGAAAGGTTGAGGGAAGTCCTCTCACCACCTTCACCACCCCAGCAGCCCACCCAAAAAACTGAAAAAGATCAATAAGAAGATCCAAATCAAGGATAAACATACCAAGAACCTGGAAAGGCTGCAAGAGAAGTTATAACGCCAATAACGAAAACGCCAAAAACCTTGACAACGAAGACCACCACCAAGAAGAGGGAGCTGTGGGCTATTAGTACAGGACTCCCAGTAGGGCCGGGAGTATAAAATTGGCCTTTAACCATCTACCCATAAAATCCCACAGATCCTGCCTCCCAGTTCCTAACCCAGAGTCTCCTCTTCCGGGGCCATTTGTTCTGATCATCCTGCTGCACACTCCGAGAACCATCTGGCAGTCCAGTTAAGCCTGCGTACTCTTTTTCTCCTACTAAAGTTGACTTCATCCAACTGATTCTTGCCCTATCCTGCTGCACACTCAGAGAACCATCTGGCAGTCCAGTTAAGCCTGGGAACTTATTTTCACTTACTATAATTAACTTCATCTAACTGATTTTTGTCCTATTCCCAAGCCAAAAATCCCAAACCCTTGACAATGAAGAACACCACGAACACCACCAAGAAGAGGGAGCTGTGGGCTATTAGTACGGGACTCCCACTCGGGCCGGGAGGATAAAATTAGTCTTTAACTCTCTACCCATACAATAGCTCACAGATCCTGCCTCCCAATTCCTGACCCAGTGTCTCCTCTGGCAGGGCCGGTTGTCCTGCTCATCCTACTGTACACTCTGATAACCATCTGTTAAGCCTGGGCACATTTTTTCTCCTACTAAAATTCACTTAATCCAAATATTTCTTGCCCTATCCCCATTTCCCCCCTAACCCCCTTTCACAACTATTTTTCGATTCAATTCTATACCACAGTCAGTTCGATCCACTGTTCCTAGTGACCAAGACCTTCTCCTCCCCCCAGCTCCCCCTGCTGTAGCTACGAGCAATAAGGAAGCACAAAGAGGCGCGGTAAGAAAAGAGACACATGAGTTTGACCAAAGTGAAAGAACGAATGAAAGACTGCCTTCAATCATTCCAATGCATTTGCTATAGCTGCCCCCCACCCTCCATAACCCAGAGCTATTAGAGCTGCACGACCCCCTTGTGGCACACCTCAAAGATGCATGACAGCTACTTCGAGGAACTGACCATACACTGGGAGACAGAGTTACCATGAGTGTTGAGGGAGGAACTGAGGTGCGAGAAGTGAGTACCTCTGCCCAGTACCTCCACGCCCCGCCGACGAGGGCCCTGATGAAGCCACTAATGGAGGCACAGCCGACAACGAGATGATAAGGAAACGAGACGACCTGGCTTGGATGACCAGCTCCACCACACCTTATGAAAGTTGTATTAGGCGACATAGGGCCGTTAGACGGCCATTTAGAGTACTTGCAGCTGAACTGATAGAGACTTGTATGTCCTTGGGGGTGGTCCAAGGACCTTAATCAATTGCCTGTAAACTTATTCACTCAACTCCGAGGTTAGCTCCCAAGTTATACCATATCAACTCATTAGTCATGCCGAGTATAGCTCTTAGCAGGTAGAGCCCTCGATCATGGTCAGCGGTGACGAGATTGAAGGGATAGACGTTAGGGGTCATTAGGTTAGTAAACGAGTTAGCTTGCAAAGAGAGAAATAAGTCAATGTTAGGATCTGTCCCGCCCTAAGCAGACAGATAGTAGGAATTATCAACAGAGAGAAGACGAACCTAGATTTGACAAACTGTCTTCAAGTTAGTATATAAACACCAAAGGAGTAGGAGCACTTTAATGACAACGTTTCACAGTTGACTTCTTCAGGACCTCAAGAAGCTATCTGCGAAACGTTGTCAATAAAGTGCTCCTCCTCACTTGGTGTTTATATTCATTCTGTCAACTTTTCTAAGTTATTTCAACAGATTAACTTCATCCCATTGATCAGGTTAAAAATTTAATTAACTAAGAGATTAACCACTTGTCTTAAAAGCAAAGGTTTATTGTTGTATTCGAGTTAGTTTGTATATAAGTGTGTATTCATTTATTACCGAGTGAAAGTATTGTATGTAAGGTTGTTGCCAGGTAAGTACTATAGGCTATTGTCTACACGAGCACAGCCAGTATCTACTTATCACTGATATCATACTGTGTATTGCTGTTTTTGTTTGTACTGTGTTCTGTGTATTCTGGTTTAATTCCCTTAAAGTTAATAACACTATTTTGTATACCTATGTTATCATTTGTTTCTGTTATCCAGCTGAGCATGAAGTGGACCCTACCATTATTAGAATTGGTAGAACATTGGTGACAAGCGGTGGTCTCAGCTCAGTAACCGGACAAGTATATACCAAATATACAACATAATCTTTGATAACAACGAGCACAAAACGGTCATATACAGAATGGCTTCCGTAACGAACCTACAACATGCGTCATACAGCCCAGAGACTTGGGAAATAGGAGCCTGGATCCAACTCATTGAAGTGCGATTAAACACCATGCCAGATATTAATGACCAACAGAAATTAGCTCTTGGGTGTCATTCTTGGGGTTCCATGCCCAAAGGGTGATTGACTCAATCAAAGCTAAAACAACGTGGGATGAGCTAAGACCCTACATTCAAGCCCTCAATGACCCCCAATGAAGCCAAAGCGCGAAGCAAAGACCTAGTACTCGAAGAGAAGTTCAATAATATTATACTCAAGTCCCTCAGACTAGCCTATACAAAATAGCCCGCCCAGATCTTGAACAGATCGCCCTGAACAAAGTAGTCTAGGTTACCATCACCGCCCGCATTCCCCCTCACTTAAGAGTACACATTAAAGGGAAGGAACGCACGTACCTTGACCAAGACCTAAATATTCTGAAAGCATATATGTCTAGCATCCCCCCCCCCCACCCCTTCACAATCGCCCCAATCAGAAGGGCTGCTCCCCACAAAATATATCAAAGAAACTCCAACGTTCGAGAATAATAAATTTGATAGCAACCCGAGAGCACCGCCGTGCTCTTGCCTTATTCCGACAAGTCATGAAGGCAAAAAAAAAAAAAAAAACGCCTAATGACACAGACCAAGAAAATAGACCTACGCGTCAATTTAAATTCTATCGATGCGGCGGCCGAGAACACATGAACCGAGAATGCCCCACACCTAAGGATTTTTCAATGGCTCCCAGGCCGCCTTGGGCCTGGGAGCTATTCAGGACTATTCCCTTCCACCCCCCACCCCTGTTGTTCGCGATTTCAGTACACGGTGTCACCAAAACCCTCCATGAGTTAAAAGCTGGCACTGTTCATGCCGCACTCACAGTCATGGACATGCCCCTCCCCGAAAAATTTACGGCTACCTAGGATGGGGCATTCTATCCGGGTACGAGGCTTGCCTAGAACTAGGCGCTCACCATCTGACACTCCGGAAATGCGAGCCCCTTAAAGAACCCTTTGTGATACTAATTATATTTTGTAACTTTCTTTCTAAAAATAAGTATAACTTATGTTTATAGGAGACTCGCCCTCCTCCAACATCGCTTTTATTGTTATAAAGTATATACACATGAATGGCAAATCCACCACAGTATAGTGAATAATATGAAGGATTTCGTAATATTTCTATTTCACCGATCAAGTGTAAAAGTGATTTTTGCCCATATTATGCTATGAAGTTAAAAATAGATGTGGCTTGCTGAATTCTTAACCTATTTACCTATATACATGGCATTTTCAAAGTAACTGCTCATTATAATCCGAAATATAGATAAAGAAAACACTGCCGATATTCCAAATTTTGTCTCCAAATATAATAAGTGGGGCTCTCCAATGTGCTTGTGAATCTTTGACCGTTTTCAGAGCTACTTCGATGCAGCTATGGTGTAGCTAACTGGTATACTAGCGCACACTATTTCAATTCTCTAAATATATATTCTGGGAAACCCCCCCCCCCCCCCCCGAGTACCCCAGCTAAGTCTCATCTCCATATTCCCAAGGAATTGAGGGATAAAGGGACCCAGACTTAAAAATAACTAAATAAATAAATAAATAAATAAATAAATAAATAAAACTAAAATAAGAAAATAGAATAAACAATAAATACAAAAACTAACAAGTAACTATAACTAACAACTAATTACAAACTAACTAACACACTACAAACAAGCCAAGTTTAAATAAATATATATATATACAGTATATATGTATACAGTATATATATATATATATATTGGCTATGCTAAAGATACGAGCTTTGTAGGTCTTTGACAACTATAATATTCTTTGAGTTTGCCCATTCCCCACGAATTAAAAAGAGGAAGACCTACATCTAAAAATAGTAGTCTAGAATCAATTTGTTATTTTTTTTTTTGGAGAAATCACAATAAACTAAATCATCAGAGATGGATAGCCCACTTCAAGAACCAACGAGAATCAAACTTGCGATCCATATATCCAAGCACAAAGGTTCAATTTTACATCTTAAATATGTTTAAGGTTGACACAATTGAATAATGCCCTTAACTGTTCTGAATCTTGAAAACTGTGATCATCGGTAGCAAAAGGATAGACAGACGCACACCATTTTTAGAATATTTAATAGATTATGTTTAAAGCGGGCAGTGTTCTGTCTTTATACCAGTAACAAATTAATTAAACAATATTTTGCCAACACTATCGCACCAATCATGCAATACATGCACCTCACTATTCCCCAGCATAATCCACAAACAGATACTTATCATATTCCACTTTAAGCATGCCTAGCTATTATACACGAACTATCAAACACCTTACCCTACTACACCGCATTACCTCCAATCAAATGACTGCTTAACGGGAGGTTTTTAGTTTGGTCCGTAGATATCCTTCAAGCTTAAGATTACACCCCCTTGAGCCCCTTTAAAGATAAATTTGTACATTTTTCGGTAGAAAAATGTCCCGGCTGAAAGCCGGTTCCTCTTAAATTACAGGCTCGCTATCGCTCGCCAGAATAAAATCGACACCTAAATGGCACGAAAGGTCTTAAAATTGACATAAATGGGTTGAAAGTTCTTAAAATCGTCAAAATAATGGGGCGAACGTCTTAACATTAGGAAAACAATGGGGCTAAACATGAGGGAGAAAGGAGTCAAGAAAAAAATCCCTCAAGTGGATATCTCCCCTTAACCGCTTCAACTAGATGACAGTTGAAACGGTTAAGGGGAGATATCCAACTAGATGACAGGGCGGGTGCCCGACCCCGAAAGGGGTTGAAATAGGGGAGCTATCCCCCCGCCAAATGCGGCTTTCGAGGGACTTTTCTAGCTGATGCTGAGAGGATTGGGTTCTAGTCATGTGGTGATGGGCTGGTCTATCAGAGTGAGAACTGAGCGATCTCTGCCATACTCATAGCTTACTCTGACTGTTCCTTTAACTTATATATTTTCTAGATCTCAAGTGACGGCGTCTTTTCCGTGGATTGACCTCCCAATCTACCAAGATTGGAATCCAAAGCGTCACATTTTTCCCTTGGCCCTCAACTTTCTCTTCATAATTGCTGTGGGGCACAGGGCCCTGGGTGGGGCTTTGGTTTCCCGGGCGTTTCCGCACCCTCCTCAGCTCCCCGCCATGGAGTGGCTTCGGTCACCCAGGCTTTATTGTGGTCGGCAGGGAGGGTTCTGTGGGGGCGCTCGGTTATGGCCTTGGAATTGCTCGGGGCCTTGGGGCTGTTCGGCCAGGCAGCTTGGGGAACAACAACAACAACTAGATGACTATTTTCTTGGATAATTATGTTGCCAGATAATTTCATAAAGCTTAGCTCCAGAATATTATAAAACACAACATAGCACACAGTTAACTCTCTAGCTCTGCCAGGCACTTAGAAAGTTGAACACAATCATATGGGGAATGCCTGGCTGAAACAAAATATGGTGTCATCTGACTGAAAGGGTTCAAAATGAATGTCTTTGGCCCGTTTAATACTTTCGCTAACAAGTGATGCATGCTTGTTTTAACAAAATATATATAATTTCAGATTAATCTCACCAAATCAATGTATAAAGAGAAATTGCGCAATTAGATTGTTTCATGTTGGTAGGCCTATTGAGTATTATGTTTAAATGGTGAGAACACGAAACAAAGGCGATATCCTAGGACTTATTGACGCAATAATGTATATGAAAAAAAAAAATAGATTTTCGAAGTATATTCCGTCACAGAATGAATAATAACCGATCAAGTCTATGGGAATAAAGCAAACATTTCCAGAGTAGATTCGCCACATTATCGAATTAGAGGAAACAAAGATGGACAAAAGCTATTGGGGCCTAACAAAATCATCCAAAGTGATCATGCTCATCTTTTCTCGAGAATACATTTTTCCTAGAAGTCTTCCTATGAATGATATTTATCTTGCCTAATCGTATAACTATTCTAAAGGTTTCCCTGTAAATTATTCCTATTTATAAATATTAATGGCTTAGCAGATATTCAGTACCTTAGCTCTACGATTCCAAGAGTTACTTCCGAATCTAAAGGACATCATTTGAAGGTAACTTCAGTAGATTCAAGTAAGTGTTTGTTATACTGCCCACTATTTCTTAAGACTTTCTATAGACATTTATTGCCCCTTTCAATCAATACATTTATATAATAATTATATATATCGTATTAACTACATTATAGCTTAGATAATGTCCACGTGTTGGTGTATGAAAGCTAGTTTCTTAAATAAGTAACATACTTTGTGACTAACCATGTGGTTGTATATGCCCATTAAAGTCGGTAGCCTAGATTATGTAGTGAACAATATACTGTACAGGTAAAGGATAGCATCATATATCGTCAGGGGTAGTTATTTTACTCATCTTCACAGCACAAAATACCACTTTATAGACTTCATATGATATTTTGTAAATGTTCCTCTTCCTTTCCAACTTCCACATATATTCAGTTGGCCACATAAGTTCTGTTCCGCGTCGTGATCCTATGTATGTTAGTACAATTATTATGAATTAATTGCGAGTGTAGTTTCTTTTAATTGTCAATTGGCTAGTCAGATACGTTAACCACTCCATAAAAATCTACTCGTAATTCAATAACGCGCATTATATTTCCATGTATAAGATCACGGAGAGGAACAGAACTAATATGGACAACTGTACAATCGCCGACAGATAAAGGCGGTACAGATTTGCTTTACCAATTCTGACACACCGATGAAATATTCTGAAACATTTCCTTTAGACATGTCGAAGTCAGTGTTTTCCCTCATTGATAACACTTTCGAGTGTATTGTAAAATAATATACTAGCTACTTGTGCAGGCGGTTGTATCTGAGCAGTCCTCATTCATGTTAAAAGTACATTCACAAGCTATAATTAGCATGCACCCATTTAAATCTGTATCGAATACAAAATACCGTGCTAGATAGTATGGTGGTATAAAACGTCCCTATGTCTTCAGAGTTTCAAGTACCGGTATAAACGTTGGAAGATTCCAATAAGTTTATCCTTATCATGGAACGTGAGTGTACAGATAACGTTATGACCAACAGCAAGAGCTACTTACAAGTTTTCATACAAATGACGTCTCCCAAAATGTGGTAAGAGTCTCCAGCGAATAACAAATACCACCATTCTTTGTTGTACTTACTCCATCGATTAGCTGTAGTAGTAATTTTTGAAGCAAGTTTACATGCGTCCTCTGCCACACAAGTAAACGCGCGCACATACACATATACACCCACATACACATTAGTAGAATGAAGATGGTCTCCTCCTTGACCTTTCAGCAAATGTCATAGGGTACAGAAAACAAGACAAAAAACAAAAACAAAAACAGTAATGATGAATACAACAAAGAATTAAAGGGCACTATAGAGTTTGTTTTTCCAGGCTATTAAGAAACAGGTAATCCCTTCAAGCCCAGGACGTAAGTTCTATATTATTCGGATTACAATTAGGCGATTTCCTTTAACTTATAATCTACCTCTTTAACTAATAGGTGTAAATTCGATCTTAGTGCTTAATGGAATATCTATCTGGATTTTTTGTATTGCAAAGTTTATATATCAATCGGAGAGATTTACAGTGAATGTACAATGCACAGTACCTTTTCATAGAACATTAGTTTTCTCATTTTTAGAATACAGTGTGTGTGTGTGTGTGTGTGTGTGTGTACTTACTCAAGTTACTTACTCTAGTTGTATTGCGGGAGTGAGCATGCTCGTTATTTCCCGCCTCCTATATGTGTAGGTGTTATATGTATCGTTGGAATGGCTGTGGATGTGTGTGTAGTCTGTATTTTTAGCCCATTGGCGACATCGGAAACGAAGGCTTAGGGTGGATCTGTATGGTACCATTCTCACTATAGACGGTACCGTCTCGCCCGAAGGCTTAGGTAGCCATCAGCTTAGGTGAACCATATGATACCCATCTCGCCTTGTACCATTTTTGCCAACTCCAGATGGGACGTCACAACGTCGTACACTTATTCCAGGTACCTATTTACAGCTAGGTGAACTGAGGCGAACACATGAAAGGAGACAAGCCCAATTTGTCTCCGCCCGGCCGGGGATTGAACCCCCGACCCCTCGTGTGTGAGACGAGAGCGCTGTGTGTGTGTGTGTGTGTGTGTGTGTGTGTGTGTGTGTGTGTGTTGAAAGTTCATGTATCATCGATGTTCTTTTTTGTTCTCTATGTGTATGGAGACAGAAGGCAAAGCGGTCTGTAGCATGATCTATTTCAGGTATCTTTTATTTTTGTTTTATTTTTATTTTTTCAGCTACACTTTTAATAATAATGCTCAAATGAAAACAACATTGATCGAATAACAACCACACTTTTATTATATTTAAAACTGAAAAAAGTTACTTCGAGCATAGAATTGGATACACACCCTCGGCAATAGTATGTATGTAGGTAGGTGTGTATATGTGTAGGTGTGCTCCAGGGACTATGGTGAGTGTGCTTAAGTTGGTGTGAATTAAAAGTATTATGTGGGTTAAGGTTACTTTAGCATAGTGCTGTGTAGGTGGATGTCAACAGGTCCGATTCTAATTAGTGTGTGTGTGTGTGTGTGTGTGTGTGTGTGTGTGTGTGTGTGTGTGTGTGTGTGTGTGTGTGTGTGCCATGCCAGCCTGTATACGCCTGGGAGGGTGTATTCACACTAAAGTCTACGGGAATTAAACACCACAGTCCAGTGATTTTGGAGTAGGTTGCGTCACAATATGGCATCATTTTAAATACAGACAACAGAAAGCCATTGGAGCCTATCATACATATTTTCAAAATATGCCTATTTATTCTTAGATATATTAGTGCCATATACCTCTTAGAGTACAAGGTATTAGGCCTTATACTTCCAGCTATCGTAAAACACCGTTTGTGTTTGATTTCGTACATTCTTTATGTTGCATGTCTAGGGTTTGTGTGTGTGTGTGTGTGTGTGTGTGTGTGTGTGTGTGTGTGTGTGTGTGTGTGTGTGTGTGTGTGTGTGTGTGTGTGTGTGTGTGTGGGTCATCAAAGGGTTAATGAGGCATATTTTTTCGGTTTATGACGCTTACTTAAGACGTTAAGAATAACCTCAGTAGACTCCTCATCACGTGCGAGTTAAGGAGGCGAAGTAAACGTCTGTAAGAAACTCGTACTTAGGCTTGTTTATAATTACTGTAAGGTACACCCGGATTGCATTGTTCCCAGATAATCTATGAGCAACTATACTCGGTTTCATTTCATCTGACAGTAAATTGAATCCCTTAGCAGCTAATTTCTCTATATTTAATGAACAAATATGAAACTACCACGTCTCCGCATCATATTATGACCAATTACAGTATATAAAACAAACACCATATTTCACTACAAGATCTACAACATAACTGTGAAATCTTGGTGGAAACTTTGCAATTTACCGTCAGTGACAGGAAACAGAGTATAGGAGCATTCAAGATAAACAGTAACTCAGTCATGCTAGTCTTCAAATGTCTGGAGTAACCCTATTGCTATTGCTCTCAATTTTTTTTAGGATTGTCAACATTATGGTTTGCTCTCTGATCTTTACACGAATTTTCATCAAGGGCGTCAAAATGTTTTTGAATCCGGGTATGTATCCGGAATCAAAGTATCATAGACAAGTTTGATTGGTCGATTGATAATTAAAAAACATGGCACCGCAATAACAACGTCATATGGCACCGTATACACTAAAACAAAAACATGATCGGAAACAAAAACTTATAACTGTAGGATGAATAGGAAATATCAATGTAAAAAATAAAATAATGCAGTCATAAAACAGTGAAAGAGGGCAGCCTCCTTCAAAAATAAAAATAATTAGTTTCAAGGGGTACCAGTCCCAGAGCATGATCAGAAACAAAGTTGATCGTTCCATCTTAAATTAATATAAATTCTTGTCTAATGTGTTGATGTAGGCTACTTTTTAACAAATGTTTACAGACACGCACAAAAATCATGTTTTATTGAGATGTCACCCGTACATATTTGTGTAAGAGGAAAGCGTATGTTCATTGAACCGAGTAAGTTGTTTAATTGACTTGAAGGTCAGGTTGTGAACAGATACACAGGCTATGGTATTTAACATATATTAATCATTCGTGGCAGTAAGAGGCACTCGAGGCTACCTTCATTGAATTAGAACATAAACATTCTACAAAGTAATACTAATCCATCAGCAGCAACACTACAATGAATAGCATAGATAATGAATACGAATAGAATTTAGTATTTTCAGTGAGTTACCCCAAGAAGGCAAAATTGCGTAGTTTAAATTCGCAATGGGGGCGTGGTAATGGAGGTGTTGTAGGAGGCAGACATTGAAGTCATTAACTTAAACTCTTACTACAAGAACAGAATCATCCAGGTTTAACAAAGTAAAGTCGATGATGGAAAGGCTTAAGGATAGGCGTGTGTTTTTTTTTTAAATAACCTTCGTAAGGGCCTATCAAGGGACTCTGAAAGACAAAGCCAATGTAGCTAATGTGTCCGTCCAGATATGATCCGGCCTGCGTCGTGTGCAGGGCGATCGTCTCTTCTGGATTACTGGTTTTCTTTGTTGCTCCTTCTCTGAGCTGCTTCAATGACTGGTAATAGTGAGGGGTTGATTTACCCCAACTAGAAGTTGGCAGAGCTACTCATGCCATTGCTGAGAATTTCAAGCATAGCCGAAATGAGCTACCTCACTCGTAACCAGAGTGGTGGAGATACTCCGTTGGCTGAGAATCTCAAGCCAACCTGAATGAGATGCTCAAGACAGGGATTAAACAACTGTAGCCACTGGTTGGATGAATCTTCTCATATAAATAGCTATATTAGCTAAGCTAAACCTGAATGAGCTAATCAAAACGGGGGTTAGGATACCTCATAACCAGAGGAACGGAGATGCTCACATTGTTGGCCGAGAATCTCAGGCCTCACTGAATTAGTTAATCTAGACAGGGGTTAGATAACTAACCACAGGTTGGATGAAGCTGCTCACATCCGTGCCGGAATAGCCAGGTTTAACCCTACTCAAAACGGGGTCTCGCTGCCGAAGAGATAATTTATATTTCTTTTTTGCCTGCTAGTTCTCTTCTTCTGGGCTAGAAATCCCTCTCAGGGAGCGACGAGATGAAAGGCAGCAGCACAAGTGGCCCGGCTTGGGGATTTCCTGGGGTCTTGGGAGCCACAGCTAACCCCTTTGACCGTGTTTCCCGTTCAAGCTGGGGTGAAGCCATGGTCGAAGAAGACCAGGCTTATGGTCTTTGGCGATGCCAAGCTTGTCTAATGCGCAGTTGCATCGGCGACGCACCTTTAAAACCACACTGAGGTAAACAAATATGACGACCGGTATGCCCTGTCGTCCTTGCATGGCCATCATTAACAACAATAACAGCAACGAAAATAAGAAACTTTTCAAACAATGATGACTTCCGTCACAACACCTTAACTAGATGACGAAATATAAATACAGTTAATGGCAAAAGAGGGAAGCCATCGAGTGCATGATCTACACAAACAAGAATAATCTTAATAATTAACACTGTACGCAAGAACATCTCTATAACTTAGATTATTTTTATTTTCTGAATATATCCAACTCCTTTTAAAGGGATGCAATTATGATCACGGACACAGTAATTTATATATAAATATTAGTATGCTTTTAGGTATTGGAGGTATCAGTAAAGACTGTAATTATAATAGCATAAGTAACTTAATAATATACTACGAAACCTATCCTGGTTACTGAATCGACAAGAGCAGCAGGAGTCGGACATTTTATTTTTATCAATACGATCAGAAAACTTAAATACTTCGTCAGCTCATTTCTTCCTACTGCCACCCAGAAACTTAAGCATTTCTTGTTTTGAAATCTCTCCTCCCAGGTGTGTGCTTCCTGGTATATAATCTATCTATTAGTGTATATATTTGTTGATGCACAATATTAGGCAGTCATGATTCTCATTCACCCATATATTATTATTGTATTCACTATATGTTGCCTAGCTTTATAACCAACACTACAAGCAGCAGTTTATGGAGTTGAACACATGTTTGGTTTGTCTAAATTTAGGGATAGGGATTTAGCGTGTCGATGGGAAATTATAGTAAGGAGCAGGGTATAGTGAATGTTTAGGCCCTTTGATGAATGGTACGATTGAATGATACTGGACAAAAATATATATACAGTGCAATTGACGCTTTCAATCAGCAAGGCGATTTCTGTGCTATAGTGTTGCTGCCAGATGATTTTAATTAAAGTCTATTTCCGAGTGACGTTAAATACTGTATACTCCTTCAATAGCCGATTTTCCGGTACCGTACTCGATGGAGAAATATATTGCTGCTACATCTTCGCATCGTGTAAATACCATATTTTCATTAGAACACATTTATCTACAAAATCTTCGTAAAAGCGGAGTATTCAAGATGAAGACAACTTACACTCAGCTACACAAAATACACAAACAAACTGACTAGAGTATGCAAACAACCTTTAGGGATGAAAGGGTTAAAGAACATATTAAGTAATCATATATTTTGGACAATAAATTCTGAAGTTTAAGGGGGGTGACCTGCTTTTTGTTATTTCTCTCCTTTTCTCTCTTTCTCTGGCTTGTATCCATTAGGCCCCATTTAGCCAACTATTTTAAGACTTTTATCCCCATCTAGGTGTCGATTTATTCCTGGCGAGCGATAGCGAGCCAGCATTATATGAAGAAATCCGACTTCGCCGGAGACATTTTTCTATCGAAAAATTTACAAATTTAGCCAGCTGTCAAAAAAATATATAAAATATGCTGGCTCGCTACCGCTCACCAGTAAACAATTGACACCTGGATGGGGATAAACGTCTTACAACAGTAGGCTGAATGGGGCCAAATGGGTACAAGGCAGAGAAAGATAGAAAAGGACAGAACAAAAACAGGTCACCCCCCTTAAGTAAATCATCTATAGGTAGGTATAATAAAACAAAACTGGTGTAATCTGATTGAAAAGGACGAGATGTTCCCCTAGCGCTTGTAAGATTCCGAAACATGCAAGCAAATATGCGAAGCTTTCAAGGTATGGTAAACCGTTTGTTCAGTTTCGTTTTTGTGTTAACCCCTTGAGGATTATGACGCGTTTTGACAGTATATTCTGGCTATTAGTAGACGATTTCATTTAGATTAGGAAGGGTATACGTAAGTCAGAGGGTTAATTGAGATAGTATTTACCCCTTTAATCGCTACAGATCCTTTCTAAGATGTATGAAATCGTCTAATATTAACCAGAATTAAACTATCAATACGCGTCATGATCCTCAAAGGGTTAAATGCAGTGTCTAAAGAAGAGGCTGAACCTTCAAGCACGTTGTATATTGCTTACTGAAAGAATTAGCCTCACTCCTCAATCCTTCTAGTCATAACTCGAAACGAAAAATGAAAGGGAGAAGCCATGCAACATTGCAAGATGACAAGCTTGTTTACTAACGAGTCCCTAGTTTTCTATTTTGAGATATAATAGCGGGAATGTCTTTAGGGCTACTCTTATCGTTACTTAACCTGATATTTTTTTTTCTTCTCTAAAATGATTAAATTAACACATGGGGAGTATTTATAGAGTACGAACCTCCGCCATGCAAGCACACCAGACCAAGCGTCATCTAAATGCGCTCAAAACTGCCTTCTCTAGCACTAATTATTTGTTCACTCTCTCTTCTGTGTATTTTTTCTATCTATCTATTTCCCCTAAACCTGGCAAACCATGACCATAGATAATAACATTATATATTGAAAGAAAGCGGGGAACAGGGTATATTTCGGGGTTTGCAGTAGGCCAGAAATTAAAGTTACTGTTTTTGTACCAAATTAAGGTTTTTACAAAGGTGTTGCACATCTAATTATGCACATAGTTTTTTGTTTTTGTATTATATATGATGCTTGCAAACAGACAAACAGATAGACAAACATACAGCGGCGATCACATAATCCATCTCCACCAAAATGTGTTTGGTGGAGATAAAAAAGACGAAATAGGAAGCGGTATGTCACCATAACAAGGTTGGCTTCACAATAGCTTACATACTCTTTTTCAATACTCATGAATTGATAAAATAAAACTCATGTTTCCCTGAATGACAATACTTAAAACATGAATATTTACTAACACCATTTTTTTTTTTTGCATATCAATAAATATACACAAACTTTCTTTTCTATTGCGACTTTTAACTATATTAACAAGTTATATTAATATAGGGTTTGGAGAAATGATGAATATTGCATATATATATATGGTAACTTACTTTTAGAGTATGGATGAATTAACCAAGTGTGGGAGTGTAATTAGTGCAGAATGGGTGGTGAATTAATAAAGGGGGAGTGCATTGGGAACAAGTGGGAGCCATTTCGTCAAGTCACTTCACTCCCAGTCACTTCGCCCACAACTACTTCATCACAGTCACATTTAGAACAATAATTTTGTCTATAGCCATGTTATCCGATTATTCTGCCACATAGTTCACAAAAAGTTAGTTATTTTCCATACAGCTACTTTACTCAATCAGATTGACAAAGCACATTAGCCTTAGTCACCAGTTACTTGGCCCGCAGACAATTCGTTCAAATTTAGAGTCTATTGGCCCATACCTAATATAACATATCTATCTTACACCATTCTATTTCGCTTCCTCTGCATTACACTTCTCTGTAGATAACGTGTAATTGCTGCGTTTTCTGTATGTATTTTCCTTTTCTATTTCGAACTAGCTACATTTTACCATTCTTTCACTTTTTCCTACAATAGCATTCCCTTGCCTTTATACCGGCTACTGGATATTTGTGAGTAAACTATCTTAGACAATATTGTATCTGGATACTGATTTGAAAATGTAGAGGGTGGGCATGACAAATAATACAGGAACGCGAATGGTTATGCATACACGTTAAATGAAGGAGCGTTACATAAGACAAATAGTAATTTGCAGAGAATAGAAATAATTACAATGTATAAGAACTGGGGACTAAAAGAGAACTGGGGACTAAGAGAGAACTGGGGACTAAGAGAGAACTGGGGACTAAGAGAGAACTGGGGACTAAGAGAGAACTGAGGATTAAAAGAGAACTGAGGACTAAAAGAGAACTGGGGATTAAAAGAGAACTGAGGACTAAAAGAGAACTGGGGACTAAAAGATAACTGGGGACTAAAAGAGTATCTATCTATCTATCTATTGCCTGACGCCGTGATCCCCGAAGGGGTGGCCACGAACGAACCGCTCCCATGCACCTCTGTCCCCAGTCAGTCGACGCCCCTCCCCCCAACCAGCACCGCCTTCGTTCATGTACTTCCTCACTCCATCCTTCCACCTCTCATTCGGTCTACCTCTCCCTCTGTCCTTCCACTAGTCTAAAAGAGTTCTGGGGACTAAAATAAAATTGGGAACTAAAAGAGAACTGAGGACAAAGAAAACTGAGGATTAAAGGAGAACTGAGGACTAAAAGATAACTGGAATCTAAATTAAAAACGTTGGAGACTACACTAAAAGAATTTTGGACCAAACGCAAAGATCTGGGGACAAAATACAAATAATATAAGACGTAAACAAGAAGACAATTTATGAAGAAAAAAAAACTGGGGCCTTAAGGGGAGGTTTTTGTTTGTTTGTATATTTATTTATGTATTTATCGTTTGCTTAGCTTCCTCCTTAAAGCTTCATCAGGCTTCTTAAAATAATACAACCAAGCCCCCCCCCCCCCTTTAAGACACAATATTAGATTTTCCGGTAGAAAATTCCTTCATCATAATTCGCAGGCTAGCTACCATTCACCAGGTACTAATAGACACCTAAATTGCACGAAAGGTCTTAAAATCGTCAAACTAATGAGGCGATTGTCTAAAATCTCAAAACGGATGAAGCTAAACATGAAGGAAAGGGGGTCCCCCCCCCCCCCCTTCCTTCCCCCGAAGCAAAAACATGATCATTAAACAAAATCTCAGAATATCCCCCAATACGTCGGACTGTATAGTGTAGAAATACGCGTGAGCATCGGGTATAATTATAATGAAAAGAGCAGAGAACCTACGGTGGAACAGACCACCGAGGATCTAGGTGAATCCAGAGGGGGGCCGAGGTAGATAGTTCAGGTACCTGACTTTTCGCTCGTAAACTAAAGGCTTTCTCACTAATCTTCTTCACTCACACTATAATCTAAGCATTGACACTATCTGGTGGAACGTCTCGGGAGTTATTATGGAATTGTGTTACATTATTATTATTATTGAGGGTTTTGATTGCCGTTACCATTTTCGACAAATTTATTTTTAGTTTCTCCCTAGACTAAGAAAATCGCCTCCCCAGACCCCCTTTAAGCTAAAAAAACACATCACTCAGACCCCTTCAAGATAGATAGATACATATTTTCGGTAGAAAAAAAAATCTGATAAATTGTAGGCTCGCTATCCCTCGCCTAGAACAAAACCCGACACCTGAATGGGGTGAAGTGTCTAATCATTGCCAAACTAATGACATGAAACTTTTTAAAATCTCCAAAGCAATGGAGTGAAATATGGTGGTTCGAAATAGATCCGCCCTGCATCAGAGAGAGTTAAGATGAGTCTAGAAGTGTTGTTCTTTAACCTCAGGAAGGGCAGGAGACAATGGGCTATAGTTGTCTATTTACCGACTCTTCCCAAACAATAGATTCCCAGTATACTGTATCAGCTCGACTGGCCATTTACATTACACATTATACGAGGTTAGGGTTTGGGATTTCTAGACCTTTCATAATGAACTGATTTGCCTATTATACTTAAATTAACTCGCATATTGAAGTCGGTTAAGATAAGCTAGGGTATTATTTGGTTAAGTAGAGGCTGGAGTAGAAAATGTTAAGCTAGACTGGCTAGTTAAAATAAGTTAGGCAGCATAGGTTAAGTTTGACCATGCTAGAGGAGGTTACGCGAATGTAAGCGGAGTGACACTGAACGAAATGACTGTAAACCGACATCCAGTTCGGTGTTGCTCCCCGTACCTCTGAATATTCATAAGGAGAGACACACCATCAGCCCTCACCTCCACCACCACCACCGCACACTCATCTATAGGAACATGTTTCGCCAATTCACAGGATTTACAGGCGCCATTTTGCAAACTTCGTGATGGGTTAAGGTCTGCTTGCCATCATTGCATTTAAGCTATCACAATATACGATGATGAGTTTCTTTATTCAGTTTAAATTCTTATATTTTACAGCTTAGGAAGAACCTTTCCAAATTTCTGCTCGGTAATCCAATAAATATGGGTAAAAATATGTTAATAGCTCTAGGATATCCTCCCCTTACAAAGGAATACTATTATATTTTTAAGAAATCTTGAATAGGGACTTTCTTATAGGCCTTAACTATATGGCTGGGATATTTCAGCTCAGTTTCCGATTGATACGGCGACAATTGAACTATAAAATAAACAGCTCATTATGTTTTCCTCAGTGTTGATTATATTTTATTGTTTTCAATGTGAGCGAGGGAGACAAAAGGCAGAACTGCCTGTGACGAGTGCCTCCCCGAGAATTGAAAGAGTGACAGGGCCAAAATCGAGGGACGTTCGAGCCAAAATGCCTGGATACATGGATTTTGAAGTAATTTAAGTCATAGGAAGTGGGCAAGACTGATTCTGGGAGATATTTCCATAACTCAGCTGTTGAATAGAAGACAGATTTAGAATAAAGTTTCACTCTTAGGTTGGAAAGTTGCACAGGGTAGGGGTGAGATTGTGTTGCAAGACGGGTGCTACGAGCTTTACGAAAGGGGGGGGGGGGGTTATACACAGAGAGCTTTGAGGAACACTGATTATTGTAATAGCGGTAGAATAGTGAGAGATGCAACATTGCGGCGAAGAGAAGAATATTGCAGATAATTGGTAAGTGGACGTGAGTTAATGAGACGGAAGGCTGTGCTGCACAGCACAATATCAGAGGTGTTTCATGCCGAACAGTCAGTTTGTGGAATTCCCTTGAGCTTTAGGTGCGCAGTGCGACTAATATCAACTTAGTCAAATCAAGTAATACGCTATTGAGTATTACTATGGAAACAATATTTACTCTCCTCCATGTGCCCCGTCAATTAATTTCCATATGATTACTTTTGTTTAGTATTATATGAGTTTTGTCTAAATTTTTCCCTTGTCCTTATGTGCTCTAATAGGTGTTATAGGGTTGCCTAAGTAGCAATTTATAGTGCTTGGACTTTTCCATCTCTATCTATGACAATCAGATTAACAATTATCATAATGAACACTAATAATTATAATAGTTTTGGCTTTCGATTGACTTGGGAGCCTCTGTGGATTATATCTATCTGCATACTAAATATAATCCTTATATTTAAATTAATACGACGATGAATATTGATTGTCTTATGCAAAGCCGACTTCACAAGAGCCTCAAAAAGAAAAACAAAGTGGACCAATCATTAGTCAGTCATCGACAACGGCAAAATAACTATATGTATAACGTTTGTTGCATTTGAACAGTATACATGCAGTGTATCGCTTGTTTGAAACTTATGTGATTCCCATAACCAGGTATACAACATGGTGGCTACTGTATAGAATGTCCTAAACTCTCCCTACAGCCGGGTATTGAGCCAGCTAGCACCGTTGGGAGACAGACGGGGGCTAGCTTACCTGTTTCTGTTCGCATTGAGAGACATATTTTGAGCCGCTTGTTCTCGGACTTGTGATGTAGAAACATGTGTGTCCAGTTCCTTGCAATTCCGCCATTTTTCTAGGGTGGTATGCTTTGATTTTATTGATCTTATTTTATTTAAAAATACAGAACCATCAAACATAGCTTCTATATCAATAACAAGCAAAAACTGCCTAAATGACACCAAAATCAACTTGGTAATCTTTCAATTCAATTAAAATTGTTTATTTTGCCTATAAACAAATTACAGAGTATAATATAAATATATGTCCATATCGAAAGGCTGAGCTCATGAAATAAAATATTTTTTATGAGCTCAGTAAATAGTTATACATTATACTACGGGAAAACACTACATACACAATAGCGCCGTACAGTCTGATATCCAGTGATTTGTCTTTACAAGACAAAAGTGCAGGGAACTGTACAACGTACGGTCGCGCTAATAAGTAATTTCCCAGCTGTCATTACGTTTGGCTTGCTCTGTGCTGTATTAATGTCTGTCAGATGTTGAATAGGGGGGGTAAATGTAGGAACAGGTTTGTATATTTCACTCGATATGAAGAAATGAAGCTTAGATATTACTGATACCAATTATTGATCAAAACATACTTGGTGCCGAGACATCACTTATTAGCGCGATTGTACAATTACACTAAGTTTGTCTTATTTATTACAGAGTCTATTGACCCTTACCGGTATATATACGATAGCACTTTTACTGTTATTTTCATTCTGGCTGACATTATGCAATTTTATGCAGCTTAAGAATTAATTCTAGGCATCGAACAGGCCACACGACATCTTACTTAGCCCTTTAACCGTACTTGCTCCGAATTCTTGTGGGTTATTATGCAATTTTACTTAATTATTTTTAAAGAATTGCTTGCTGTTGCCATTTTTAGTAATGTATTCCAGTGTGTCCTCTATTCTAACAAAAACACCTACCTAGACATTTAAGAAAAGTAAATGTATACATTTTTCGATAGAAAAATGCCCCGACAAAAGGCAAATTTTTCTATTGCTCGCCCCTCCAAAAAAAAAAAAAAAAAAAAAAATAGACACCAGAATGGGGTGAAGCGTCATATTATCGCCAAATTAATGGGGTGAAAAGTCTCAAAATCTCTAAATAAATAAAATGAACCATTGGAGATCCCAAAAGAGCTTCCTGAGACCAAATAGAGTTAACTCGTACAGGTCCTTTGTAAGCTGACCTTAACTGTATATACAGTATATAGCACTATACTGTATATACAGTATAGTGCTATATACTGTATATATACAGTATAGTGCTATATACTGTATATATACAGTAGTGATATATACAGTATAGTGCTATATACTGTATATATACAGTATAGTGCTATATACTGTATATATACAGTATAGTGCTATATACTGTATATATACAGTATAGTGCTATATACTGTATATATACAGTATAGTGCTATATACTGTATATATACAGTATAGTGCTATATACTGTATATACAGTATAGTGCTATATACTGTATATTATATTCTACTGAGGAGAGGAGTAATTTTCAACAGGTTAACTATATTTGTCCGAGGGAAGGGGTTTTCGGACCTCCCTCTTTTCGCTCCATCAGTTTGAATATTTAAAGACGTTTCACCCCAATTATTTGGCAATAGTAAAAAGCTTCACCCCATTCATCTGTCATTTACTTTCTGGACGAGCGATGGCAAGTTTGCAACTTAAAACATACCTGCCTTTGACCAAGACATTTTGCTATAACAAACATTATCAAAATTAGCTTGGAGTCTTGGTGGGCATTTTGTTATGTTTTTAGTTCGAAGGAAGTCTGGGAAGTCGTTTCTGTTAGCCTAGGGAACAAACTATAATACATTGCTTCAAAATGGCAAAACAATAATTCCTCAATAATAACTAAACACAATATCAGTCCCTACTGTAGACGTCGGACCAGATAGTGTTCAAGATATTTCCACTTGTAAAAATTCAACATTGTATTGACTGAGCCTAACCCCTCCAACACCATCAATTAACTTGTTGGAAATTTGAGTTTGTAATTCCTAAAATGCGTTATTTTGTTTTGTCTTTCTAGATCTCCCTCAAACTTAAAACAAAAACAAAATTGAAAAACGCCCAAGACCCCCCTTTGAGATATATTTTATATTTGTACATTTTTCGATTCCTCCTCGCCAGGAAATAATCGACAACTAAATGGCACGAAAGGTCTTGATATTGGCAATATGCGAAATGTCTTAAAATCGTAAAACTAATTCGGCAAATTCTGCTGTGAAAGGAGTTTTCAATTTCAGTCGAAAGTAAAACTGTTAACTATAGCTCAGTAATCGGGTTGACACCAATTATTATAATTTTTTATTTTTATGTGAAGGAAGTCCGCTCTACAAAATAAAACAAAATCGTAGCAGCGTTTATAGGGAGAACATTCTTAATGGAATGCAGAAGAAAAAAGTATATTATTTTGTCAACCTGGTTATTGAGCTAAAGACAACGCATGTTGACTTTTAAATTCAGTTGAGAAAACACTTATGACCGAAACGGCACCTTTGGCAATGTGCAGCAACCCCAGTGTACCAGGCTGGATAGCTCAACTAAGTTTCCCACCACTTGCACCAAAAGGCAACGATACGGTGATGAGCGCTTCAGCAAAGCGTAACCTCGACTAATTCCTCTTTTATTTTTTCTTCTAAGTTCACAACCTTTCCTTCTAATGAAATGCAAACTACAATATTAATCACATTTACGAATAAAGGTTTATGATAAAGTATGAAAGTGTAAGTCTCTCCTAAAATCTTATAACCTACAATCTGTGTGTCAAATAAGTCTGCACACTGTACTCAGCTGCTACTACGAATATCCTTTATAATTCAAGTTTCTGCTGACATTCAGGTTAAAAATACAAAGAGGGCATGGAGAAGACTTAATAAAACTGCAAGAGAGGAAGAGGGGAATGGCGGATGATGGAAGGGAGGTGGAGAGAAAGGCGAGAAAGAAAAATAAACACTGAAAGGGGAATGACAGAGACGGGGATATGTGGAAACAAAGGAGAGAGAGAGAGAGAGAGAGAGAGAGAGAGAGAGAGAGAGAAGAGAGAGAGAGAGAGAGAGAGAGAGAGCGAGAGAGAGAGAGAGAGAGAGAGAGAGAGAGAGAGAGAGAGAGAGAGAGAGAGAGAGAGAGAGAGAGAGAGAGAGAGAGAGAGAGAGAGAGAGAGAGAGAGAGAGAGAGAGAGAGAGAGAGAGAGAGAGAGAGAGAGAGAGAGAAAGAGAGAATTTACATAGATACACTGACAACACAGACCTTACGATCCCAGCGAGGTGGTGAGGACTTAATGCTAGTAGAGATAGCTAACCCGAGAGTAAGGGACAGTGGAAGGAGAGGATAGCAAAGAAGAAGGCTCTCTCCCCACCCTTCGTTCCCTCCGAGAGAGAGAGAGCGAGAGCAGGAGAGAGAGAGAGAGGAAGAAGAGAGAGAGAGAGGAAGAAGAGAGAGAGAGAGAGAGAGAGAGAGAGAGAGAGAGAGAGAGAGAGAGAGAGAGAGAGAGAGAGAGAGAGAGAGAGAGAGAGAGAGAGGAATAGAGAGAGAGAGGAATAGAGAGAGAGAGGAATAGAAAGAGAGAGGAATAGAGAGAGAGAGAGGAATAGAGAGAGAGAGAGGAATAGAGAGAGAGAGGAATAGAGAGAGAGAGGAATAGAGAGAGAGAGGAATAGAGAGCGAGCGAGAGAGAGAGAGAGAGTATGATGAATGACAAGTGAGGCCCCAGGAAGTCAAGCAGGGTAACTGGAGCCATAATTCACAAAACCCTCGCCTCCTGACTCACACACTCTGTTACTGTTCTGCCATACAGTCTGGTTTCATCAAAGATAATAGATTCCCCATTGAAATAGGGAAATCCTAACATATGGAAACTTAGCTCATCAGATTGATTTTCTACACTCGCACATACAGTATTATTCTGATACGTATTTTTAATCGTCATTGGTATTTAAGTAAATGTGGAATACGCTAAATAATGTAGGTAAGATTGACTTACTTCGATGTTACCTGCTCGATGCTCAGAGGGTTAATATAACAAAAATAAATACTAATTCATATCGAGTAGCTTTCTCTTCAGTATTGAATTTTAAGAAGCAAATCTGAGAAAGATACAGTATCTGAAATGAGTTTTACCACAAATGATCTATATTTGTGTTTATTATACGTTACTAGGTACGTATCAATTACGCTCATACGAATCAATATGTCGCCAAGTCAGAAAATGAATGAAAATTAATCTTACTATTCAAAGACTTAAAATAATGCAAAATAATTACTTTCTCAAGCAATCAGAAAGACACATAAAAGCACAGTGGTTTGAATGGATACACCATTAAGTAAAATTGTTCTACATGACAGCCCCCCTAGCCAAACAGACAGACTCCCAGGCTCCACTCCCTCCCTCCCTTGGTCTGAACGCGATTTAAATCAATTTTGTAGGTGATTTATGGGCAAGGACTCTTGTTAAGTAAATTTATCCGGGCTGTGAGGGAGAGAGGCGACCACTTCTAGCGTCTCACTGAATTACCTCGCCATTACTCTCATAAATTGAAAAGGGTCGGTGGCTCTCCTCTCTCTCTCTGTGGCACCGTTCAGGCAATTGCGTTTATGCTTGACATGTATCTGTTTTTTGTTTTGTGTTTTAAATATTATACTTAAGCTATTGTGTTCAAGCAACTCGACGTTATGTAATAAGACATGTTTTTTGTAAGTAAAGTATTGCCTGCCAATAATTTTCAATATACTGTACATCCACAAACGGATTAAATAAAATTAAACTTTTCCGAACTTTTTTGCGAAATGCAGTGCTACATGATAACGAGCTGTCTATAATTCCATTGATTTGTTCATACATTGCACACAAAGTTTATATGTAACTTATAATAAATATTATTTTAATCTATTAATTACAGCTTTTGTATAGGCTACCCCTCAATTTATTAATCATGGTATGTTTTAAGTGCTGTTAACAGTGGAACACTGACTTAGGAAGCGAAGCATGGACGTTTGAGAAGAGACCCAGACCAAGAGTGAGAGGAGAGGAAATTAGTTACTTGAGAAGTGCGTGCGGAGTTACATGGAGGGATAGACAGACGAATGAGGAAGTAAGAAGGAGGTGTGGTGTAGAGGTAGATGTGCTGGAAAGTGTGAAAAGGAATACCTTGAGATGGTTCGGCCATATGGAATGTATGGGAAGCGAGAGAATGACTAAGAAGGTGTACGAGAGCGATGTGGAAGGACAGAGAGGGAGAGGTAGACCGAAAGAGAGGTATATGGATGAAGGCGGTGCTGGTTGGGAGGAAGGGCGTCGACTGACTGGGGACAGAGGTGCATGGGGGCGGTTCGTTCGTGGCCACCCCTTCGGGGATCACAGCGTCAGGTAATAGATAGATAGATAGGAAGGATCTCTAACAATTATAAGGCTTCGAACTATCTCAATCAACCCTTTTTAGCTATCACAGATCCTCCCTAAGCTGCATAAAATTGTCTGAATATAGCTAGAATACAATATAACAGACATCGCTGGTACAGAGAGGGTTAAATGCAATTAAAGGCGTTGAATGGCGTTGAATGAACTTACGGAAAATATAACCGAAACTACCACTAATTTTCCCATGGTTTTTCTTATGGGTTTTAGGTAGTTTTCATAACTATACAGTAGTTGAAATTAGTTACAATCCCCGGAAAACTTTATTTCTCCCATTATCCAACGATCTTAAAACACTCAGATGTAAGTAATTTTCAGAGTAAATATAAATGTTGTTTTGCCTTTGGATACAAGATGGGTTGAGGGAGGGCTTTGCCCCCTCTCACCCCCCCCCCCCCCCTCTGAATTATTGAAATCAGCATCTATTTGAATAGTAAAGGGCTTAATAAAAAATTCCCTGCCGGCAATAGGGAGAATTATAGGGAGATTTTTGTTTTTACAGTGTTTTATATAGTGCACATAAAATGGATCTCCGGAGGTTGAAACACATTTTAATATGATCTTTGCAACATCCTTATTATATAATAGCCTTCAAACATGGAGAAATAATTAGTGGTAGTTTCAGTTATAAGTACCGAACTTACTTTATCATTGAAATACCGCTAGCGGTAATTCTGCATAACTACAACTCCTGTTATTTTATGTTTTATATATTTTCTTTTTGTATTTTAATGCTTTGTAAGTGTGTATTTTATTATTAGAGAGTGTGGAAAGCATTTTTTATTAGCATTTGCATTGTTAATTGTAATTCAGATACACCAACAATCTAGGAGTTGACTCGATTTAGTCAACTTTGAAAAGACATTAGCCTAACCTAACACCTTACCTAACCTATCCTTGTATTATGAGTGGGGGCTGCCGCCCCCACCCCCCCGCTGATTGGGTATTAAGACTATACAAATTTGATGGGATAAAGTCTATGGTGTTTACTCTGCAATCTTCAGCTTTGGCTGTCGATAATAGGAAAGTACCAATAAAAATTTACTGACTTCTTATAGGTGAAGCTCCACTCTGATTGGCTACTAAACATCGGGGAGGAGCCTCCAAGGAGGCTAGAATGTAAATAAAGTGTCCTGAACTGGCTGTACAAAAATAACTGATAATGTTATAGGGGAGTGAAAATCAAATTGACAATATAACAAAAGTAGCACTTATCTGCACATCAGTAAGGTCCCCTGAGTAAGTTAGGAGCAAAAAAAATTAATTCCATGAGACAGGAATCCCGTAATCAAGGAGTTGTTGTTCTGCAGAATAGCCTATTTTTGTTTTGACAGCAAGCTAAATTTGTACATTTTTCGATAGAAAAATTTTCTCCGGCGAAGCCGGATTTCTCCATACAATACTGGCTCGCCTGGAAAAAATAGACACCTGGATGGAGGTAAACGTCCTAAAACAGTTGGCTGAATGGGGCCAAATGGATACAAGCTAGAGAAAGAGAGAAAATGAGAGAAAGAGGAAAAAGCAGGTGACCCCCCTTAAGGAAGTCAATCTTCCCCGATAATCCTCATCAGAGTCCTTAACTAATGTCCAGATCTTTGCCAGCCACATTCCGGGCCAGAACGTCCTATCATACTGGCCTCCCGACCCATACGTCCGTGCTGCTCCAGTAATGGCACACCCAGACATAGCCAATGAAATCACCACTAACATGCTGCTGGACCACATCACCAATTCATTAACGCTCCGCTCCTTAAGGCTTCATCAATAAATGGGTTGATAATACTGCATCCATGACTTATACCGGTAGTACAACTTTTTCACGAATGGCTGTCGTCCTCCATCCACGACTGGGACTATTATTGATAATTATAGGGAATAGGCTCGCAGCCTTATCGTACATAATTTATTAGGGACAATGTAGGTCAATGGAATCCTTATACTGAACTCGTGTATAATCCACTATGAGAGAATAATTTTGATCACATTTATAAAACCCGATATTAATAGAAAAAACGCCCATTCTAATCAATCTCAGAGCTCTTTCGGACATCCTCACTGTTTACAAACGCCTTCTTTATGCAGAATAATCGATATTTACCCAATGCTGGCAACATAGATGACAATTTCAATAAGTCATGGGGGGTGAGGGGGGCAACCCCCCCCACCCCCCCACAACCCATCGTGTATCCCACATTGGAATTATAACTAAGACCATGAAAACATTCATTTCTCAAAATCTGGAAGAAAAAACATGAAAAATATGTGTGCGAGCCCTATAATTACCATTTTATTAATCTAACTTCGTCCACAACTAATTATGATCAGGTTTTGTCCATGACAGGGACTAAATTGCTTTGCTCACGAATGGCGATCACGCAGTATAAGAGCACCTGCACATCATCACTGAGAGGGAGCCTGCAACACCTGAGCTTCCATTCCATGTATGCATCCCAACATTACCTGCTTTAAATAAAGAAGACAAAGGAATCCACTAGATTTCCCTCTCTACATCTCCTTTGCCTCACCATTAACAGAGCCAGATAGGGGTGTATCATGAACTCGCTTCTTCAAGCCGAGGTATTAACTGGAGAGTTACACAGCAGGAGCTCTGTATTCTAGCTTAATGAATATATACAGTATACTATCTTAAAGTTACTCTAACCTGATAAAATAGCTAAATATTATTGGTAGTAGTGATAGTTGGTGGAACTCCTGTTTCATTTGTCTACTTCACTACACTAAACAACCACACCAAACTTCTTTCTACCACAATAACATTCTTTACACATGGTGAATGAACAAGGGCTTGAGGAAAATGAAAATGTTTTAGTTTTAGGGGACCTATATAAATGCTAGGGTAGGAAATTAGCCTGTTGAAGAGTCATCGGTAGTAATGGTGTGGTTGGTGTAAGCGAGAGTGATGAAAGATTGATTGGTGCATGTGAAGTGTAAGAGTGTAGGTAATACATTCTTAAAAAAAAACGTATACACAAGTACACAAGGCATAATTTGTGAGGGGAGAGATTGTAGAGAGGGCATTTATGGATTATGTGCTGGTGATAAGGGAAAGATTGTGTAGACTGCTGAATGTGAATGTGCTGAGAGGTGAGGCGGAGGATCATTACCTGGTGAAGGGAAAGCTAAGAGTGTGAGACAAGCGTGAAGTATGAGAGGTAATAAAAGTTAGCGAGTTAGAGAAAAGTACAACAGAAAGATAGTACAAGGAAAGGCTAAATGAAAAATGAATGAAAGAGAGATGAAAGAGAGATGGAACAGAGATGTAGAGGTTGAATGGAAACAGTTTAAGGAAGGAGTGAAAGTAAGCGCAGAGGAAGTTATGTGGTAAAAGGTAAGTAGGAGGCAGATGTATCAGAATGGGAAGCGAATGGTGGAATGATACGGTGAGAAAGGCAGTTGAGGAAAGGAGACAGTGGTTTGAGAGGGTTTTATTAGATGGTATTGTTGAGGAATGGTTGAGGTACAAGGAGAAAAAGAGAGAGTATAACTCCATTTATTTGTCACCAATTATTTTGACATATTTGAAGACAGATATGGAATCTACATGCTCTAAGTATCATATTAAAATTAGTTTCAACCCTCGGCAAAACCTAATAAAAATATATGGTACTAAAATGGATTTTTTTCGTAACATGGTTGTCAATACCTTCCTATAGACGGCACCGATTCGTACACACACCATTTAGAACATGGGTGCTTGACTACTGATGTGACGTAAGAGGTAAGATTTTTACGCATAGGTTTAAACTTCCGGAAATTAATAAGGGGTAAAAAATTTACCTATGGTCCCGTTAAAATATCCTCAAGTAACCTATTAATAACTGTTCAGGGGACTGGTTAGAACTTGTAGGATGTTTAATTGAATGTCGGAAATCAGTATTTACTGAGAAATAAAAGTGTTAAAATGCGCTATGTTTTACGGGAGGGTCTGTATGCTGCCACATACGCGCGGCCCCACCCACTGCCCAAAATGTACAAATATTATATTCGATTAGATTAGCCTATTAACCTAACCTAACCTAACCTAACCCTAATATAATATAATATAACATAACATAACATTACCTGGGAAAGAGAGGGCAGGGACCCTGGGTGACCCATAGCGCATTTTAAGACTGTTATATCTCAGTAAATACTGATTTCCGACATTCAATTAAACATCCTACAAGTTCTAACAAGTCCCCTGAACAGTTTTTGATAGGTTACTTGAGGATATTTTAACGGGACCATAGGTAAACATTTATCGGTAAATTGATACGGTGTGACAGTCACGAGTTTTAGCATGAGTTTTTTTTTTTCTTTGATATACAGTGTTGTTTTATACCAAGGACTGTCGCAAATGAGTATTTACCCATTATCCAACAATTTAAAACACGGCCCCCACTAGTGGGGAGGGCTATGAAGATTAGGGAAATTGCGGGATAAAAGGGGAAAAATAAGAGGCATTTTTCAAGGTAAAAAAACCCAGTAATTGAATTTTGAAAGTTGGCTCGAGTTTTCATGTCCATTAAACCCCAAAATTTGAAAACCCGAGCCAACATTTGCCAAAACTTGGCTCGGGTTTAGCGATTTTTTGAAGTAAAAAAACACAGTAACCTAACCTAGAACGTTGGATACAAGAATAACCCTTACCTACCAGCTAGTATGTGTCCCTAGTTGATCCCATACCTACCAGCTGATCCCTTGTCATGAACCTAACTAAGAAACCTAACCTAACCTAACCTAACCTAACCTAAAAGTAATACGTGGATAGCGGGAAAAGTGTAATCCGGCAGAGAGAACATAAACAAAGTGACAGTGGCTTTGTGCAGTGGGGACTCTGAAAATGTTATAGGGGAGGGAAAATAAAATGTACGCAATTACCAAAGCAGCACTGGATCGCGCAACTGTAAGGTCCCCCGAGTAAGGTAGGAGGGAGAAAAAAAAATCTTTAAAGCAGAAATCCCGTAACACAGGACTTGTCATTATGCAGACAAGACTGTGTTTTACCCTATATCTCCCTTATAATAAATTTGCGAAGGGAAGGACATATATAGGACTGAAGACTATTATATAACATACCTATAGGCTACACAAACATCGATGGGGCTTGAAACTGTCACACCGTAAAATCTTACCCATTTATCAAATTGTTTCTAATAGTGCGCCACAAATCATCTTAATTATCACCAAGATAATATTCAAGGACACTAGTGCGACGTTATGAGAAACAATTTATTAGGGAAAATAGGCACCAATAGATTCGCCATATTTTTCTCCATATAGTCCGCATGGAGGATTTTCGTTATCAACAAATTGAAAAATACCCACTTCACAAATACACCACAAATCTAAGTCAAAGCGGGGGTGTGGGGGCAGCAGCCCCACCTATAATACTAGGATAGGTTAGGTAAGGTTGTTAGCAGAGATTGTGTATAGGAGATAGGAGGCTTCCTATGCATTCTATTAATAAAAAGGTGCCTCTAAACGTTGCCAGTTACCCTTTTTCGATTTTTTTTCCAGCGCCATCTATTGCAGGGTTCCAGAACTACTCAATATGAATAAATCTACGGATGTACCCTCCATTCTGTTTTTTTTTTAATTATATGTACCGGTACACTAATTCTCGCTCTCTCTCTCTCTCTCTCCATCTCTATGTATATATATATATATATATATATATATATATATATACAGTATACTGTATATACGATATATATATATATATATATATATATATATATATATATATATGTTTGACCAAAGTTTGAGTGTGGCTGTGTACTTCCAAGTTAGTAACTTATATTACAATGTAAATACTTTTCTTCAATTGAGATTAGTTTTTCATATAGGCTACATTCATTGTTAATAAATTTACAGTCAATATCAAATAATCATCAACAGCCTTTATGATCCATTGCAAACCATATCCTTATTCTCAAGGTCAACCACAGCCTCCTTACATCATCACGGAGGCTTGGTTCAGCTTGGTAAGCTATGTAATTAACCCCTTCTATACCGACGACGTCTTTTGTTTTTATTCTGGCTCCTACTAATCGATTGTATTAACTTTAGGAAGGATCTTTAGCAATTATAAGGCTTCGAACTATCTCAATCAACCCTTTTAACTACCACAGATCCTTTCTAAGCTGTATCAAATCGTCTACATATTGCTAGAATAAAATATAACATACGACGACGGTACAGAAGGGGTTAATGGAATATTGTTCACATTTCAGTGTAGGCAATACTTTGGAGTGCTTTTGCATATCAGTGTACTCTTAAATCATTGTATTCATAATGACTATGGCTGATATGGTGATAGCAAACAAGTTACATGAGTTTCTACAGACTCTACACGAGACACGTGTACACCATTGCAGCAAGGGAGAGGAACTGTCAATAAACAGACGACAGAAGTAATTTCCCGCGATAGGGAGGAGCTATGCGCTACCGCCATCTATTGCAGGGTTCCAGCCAAATCTGTAAATAATGGCCAACTACTATTAACACGGCTGATTTTCCAAGACACCCCTCTTAGGTATTCTTACTCTATGGTTGTTAGGTTAGGCTAATGTCCTTTCAAAGGGGTATAGGGTAGTAAATACTAGGATAGCCTATACCCGGTCAGAGGTAAGAAGAAGAAGAGTCTTGCAGTAGTCTCCTTGAATGCTACCATCACCAATTTTAAATATCCAATTTTAAATACCCAGTTTTACACGTGGGACAATTTTTACGTGTTTTTTTTTTTACCTTGTTTTCGTTTTTATATGTGTGCTATTTTATAAACCCCGTCGGAAATTGTAAAACAAACATTATCCATCAATCTTAAGACACCAAAGCAACAAAACACATTCGCTCGCACGTGATCACGTTTCCGGCAATTTTGACGGTAAATTTCTATAATTGTACCTATACGAGCTAAACAATATATTATTGTATTGAACAGGAAGGTACGACGAGGTAAGTGATGTGGTATAGATGGCAATATGCGGAAATGGGTTATAAGGGCATTCCGCCCCCTCTGACAAAAGTATCAATCTAGATGTGACACGGATTTTACATTGTTTCAGAGAGACATTAACCTAACCTAACCTAACAACCTTACCTAGCTGGTAACATTCAAAGAGACTACAGCAGGACTCTTCTTCTTCTTCTTACCTCTGACCAGGTATAGACTATCCTAGTGTTTACTAGTCTAATACCCCTTTGAAAGGACATTAGCCTAACCCAACAACCTTACCTAACCTATCCTAGTATTATGGGTGGGGGCTGCCGCCCCCACATCCCCGCTATTTGACATCTTTGACAGATTTTTGGTGTATTTTTTCTGTGAAATCAGGTTTTTTCAAGCGTCGATAACGAAATTCGGAAAAATGTTATTTTAATACCACGAATTTTCCGAGTGTTTTTTATAAACAAAATTGGTCATTTGCATCAATATATAGTGTTTGTAATTAATTAGAAATCTCGGGAAAACCTATTTTCCCCATTAGGCCTATCGATGGATGGTGAGACCCGCCATGTCTTAGGCTAATGTCTTTTCAAATCACTATCGAGGGGGGGGGGGCCCCCCTCGATAGTGATTTGAAAAGACATTAGCCTAACCTAACAACCTTACCTAACCTAACCTAGTATTATGTAATAGCTATGGTGCCGCATATGGAGAGATTTTTTTTTTTTTTTTTACAGTAGGTATAATTCCTTATAATGCATTTCCGCCGCTTTGGACATATATAGGAATTAAGTATGGTATATGACAACTCTAAAGTAGCCATAGAAATTTATGAGTATGCTGTGAAAGCGAAACTAGAATTAAACCCTGCAATCTTCAGCTTGATTGTACATTGATAACGGGAAAGTACCGTATTGACAACCTTGTTACGAAAATTAGAATTTAGTACCATACTATTAAATTAGGTTTTTCCGAGGGTTTAACAAATTTTCATATGATCTTTAGAGCTATCGATGACTGTAAGTACCGTATTGACAACCTTGTTACGAAAAAGACATTTTAGTACCATACTTTTTTATTAAGTTTTGCCGAGGGTTAAAACAAATTTTCTTATGATCTTTAGAGCATATAGATTCAATATTTATCTTCAAATATATCAACAAAATTCGTGGTATTAAAATAACATTAAACCCGAAAGTCCTCCATGCGGACTATAATGAGAAAAATATGGCGAGTTTATTGGTCCCCATTTTGGGTATTCTGCAGAACAACTACTCCTCGATTACGGGATTCCTGTCTCGTGGAATTTTTTTTTTTTGGCTCTTACCTTACTCAGGGGACCTTACTGATGTGCGGATAAGTGCTACTTTTCTTATTTTGTCAATTTGATTTTCACTCCCCTATAACATTATCAGAGTTATTTTTGTACAGCAAGTCCAGGACACTTTGTTTACATTCTAGCCTCCTTGGAGGCTCCTCCCCGATGTTTAGTAGCCAATCAGAGTGGAGCTTAACCTACAAGAAGTCGGATAAATTTTAATGGTAGTTTACTGTTATAGACAGCCAAAGCTGAAGATTGCAGAGTAAACACCATAGACTTTATCCCATCAATTTTGTATAGTTTTAATACCTAATCAGCGGTGGTGTGGGGGCGGCAGCCCCCACCCATAATACTAGGATAGGTTAGGTAAGGTTGTTAGGTTAGGCTAATGTCTTTTCAAAGTTGACTAAATCGAGTAAACTCCTAGTTTGTTGGGGTATCTGAATAATTACAATTAACAAACCAAATGCTAATAAAAAGTGCTTTCCGCACTTTGTAACAATAAAATACACACTTGCAATGCATTAAAATACATAAAGAAAATAAATAAAACTTAAAATAACAGGAGTAGTAGTTATGCAGAATTACCATAGTATCGACCCAGTGTTAGGATAAACTAGAAAACTTTGTAAATAAGGCTGCTATAGTTGTCTTGAATGCTACGCTATGTAGATGCTAATTTATAGATGGCCGCGGTCTCTCACCATTCCCATTACTTCCTCGTATGATCGAAGGGAAAATAATTTTACTTTCGACATAAATGGCACAAACAGATGTTTCATGAAATAGAAGCCATTAACCTTATTCTTGAAAATTACCGAGGTGATAATATAAACAGTTGCCCCAATGTTCAAACTCCACTTTTGGAAAATATGTGTATACTAGTACGGCGAAATGCTTACCTCTATAGCCATTTTTCAGCGTTGATGAACTTCGTTTTCAACTTCCACGTACAAATCACAGCACTACCAGAACGTTGCACATTTCAGTTTCGCGATTCACCATCCCTTCCACAATTTTAAGTATATTCAGCACTACAATCTTTTCCTTGCTATTGCGAAGAGTAGGTATATAAAATAAAGTCAATATCTCCATATAAAATGTCCAAATGTCGTGTATAAACAGCCTCGTTGAACAGCTCGCCCCCTCCCACTCACGGCCACACTAACACTGACCGACCTACAGTATATAGTAGACAGAGCCAAGACTGAAGGCTTCGGGGATTCAGCGGTTCTAACTCACGTGCTCGAAACTTTTCACGCAGGAGGAATTTACTGCATATTTTCCTTAATAAGAATTAAAAGTTTAATTATTTATATATTAATTTATTTATCTATTTTGTACGATTTTACCTATAGAGTACACACACACACACACACACATATATACATGGATATGTGTGTGTGTACTCTGCCATGGTTGCTTGAACTCCTCATAATTATAGAATCAAGGCATTAATTAACTAGTGAATCCGAGTAATGTGATCGATGTGGTCAAGCAGTGATCATTTTCTTTTTCGCCAGTGTATTTCATATCCATCTCCAAAAATTACCTATAAATTCCTGTCCACGACTGTATTGTACTATCAATGACAAAGGTTCGTTCCCCAACCAGCCACTGAGTGAATCCGAAACACCTGGTGGTCGATAAACGAAGCATCTGAATGAAGTGCCATTTACACCCAATAAATGCTTCGTTTTTCGACCCCCATGTGATTCGGATTCACACAGCAACAGGTCGGGGGAACGAACATTTTTCGTTGATAGTACGTGGTTTGCTATTAGAAGTATTTTCATGTGTCGGTTATTTCCTTTTCTTAGCGAACGAAGACCCAGTTTCTTGAAGATGGCAAACTATTTCAAATAATTTCCTTCAGTAAAATTAAAAGATTCAATGCATTAAAGTGTACGAATATAGCGGTACAGTAAGTTTCCTTTCTCCCAAGTTTTTATGAATCGTTTTTACCTCAATTGGGGGTAAACCTAACCATATTGTTGTATAAATTATAATTTTCAATTGTAGGCACTCTTAAACTAGCTTAGTTGCGCAAACACATCGGATTTTTTTCTGCAGTACATAAACAAACATGTGTTTGTCTCTATATACAAAATTGCATCCATAAATATTATTGAATAGGTATGCTGGCATAATGAATAATGCGGGGAATCCACACACTTTTGTAAGTGTGCTGTATTACCATAATTTTCTGATAATCCATATTTGAGAACACCATAACAGAATGATTATACATGCACTAGTGGAGTCTGTATATTCAAGACATAAATAATACTGTATATATTTGTAAACTAAAGTAGGGCCTCTACATATTAAAAATTCAACTTTCAAAATTCCATCACCATTATAATTTATGAAGCATTAAACTATTTAAAAGCTTAAAAACACTCTTCCTCATCCCACGACCCACTCGCGGAAAAAAAGTTAATCACAATTTGTACAGTTTAATCCAATTGCCCCGCGCTGAAACTTGAATATTAATTTTTCCCCTCGTATCACAGCCGTTCATTTATATGCAAATTAATATTGTGGTGGGGCCGTCTAATTTATTGCGATAGCGGCCATGCCAAAACCCACGTGATTTATACCCGTGGAAGGAAGGAAGGAAGGAAGGCCGGAAGGCTGGAAGGTTGGAAGGGCGAGCCGCAGGAATCACCAGTAGCCTACAATACTTTCAACACACATGAACATGTTGGATGGATGTTGTTTGTACTTTGTCGAACAAAGAGTATTTTTGTTTTTCTCCGTAGTGTACGCATGCCAAAAATGACTACATACCCTATAGATGATTGCTTTAAATTGGTTGCCTTGTTCGTGTTGTTATTCTTTTAATTGTTGCTGATGGGCTGGATCATACAAAATTCTACTTTATTACCGAAACTGAAATGATCCCAAGATATCCCTGGCGTTCCTGCGCAACAACCACCTGAAGTGTAGCGCAGACATCAACATCCTTGCATTCAAACCACAGTTGAAAGATCCATCCGACGTGGTTAATGGCACTCCACAACATATTTGTTATTTTGTTTAACCAACAAGCATGCACATAAATCATATACATCATGAAATCGGCGACATTTTAGCAGACATGATATAGATAAACTTCACAGCGTAGAGTACACACGGCTGCAGTGAATGGTGGCACATTATGATTGAACAATTATGCCACTGATGAATCATTTTGAAATGTTCCTTTTAGACATATATCACAGTCACTGTTATTATCGTCCACTGTTTCAAGTTTATTCTATAGAAGTATACCAGCTGCTTGTACTGTACAAGCAATTTTACCTTCTACTAGAGGCAGCCACAACTATCTAAGTACCACCGACAAACGGTACAACAATAACACTTT
The DNA here is from genome assembly GCA_032716605.1 of Paralithodes platypus. Lineage (NCBI taxonomy): Eukaryota > Metazoa > Arthropoda > Malacostraca > Decapoda > Lithodidae > Paralithodes > Paralithodes platypus. The sequence goes on from CM064519.1 coordinate 29,104,272, forward strand.
ATATTGTCCATGCTACATCCTAAGACGCTCTCATTTGCGTTTTATATAGTTACTAGTCCGACTATTGGTATGGTTAAAGCCATAGAGTATATATGACTTAGAGGCAAAAGCGTGACGTCACACGGTTATTTTGCCACGCGTCCTAGGAATTTGGTGGCAGCACTGTTGTACGGTACAACAACCAAAGCACCTCAGTGGCTTGTCCTTATAGTCTGTGCGCAGCTGGCTTGCTGCAGTGATACCAAAGTTAAGGGAATATCCGCAAAACGAGGGAGCAATAGATTAAAGAGGGAACGTATTTAAGAGTTATTTAATGTTGGTAAAAACACTTGTAAATTATTTAATATAAATTAGATATATATAAGCAAGATGAAAACATTAAGTATACATATACACTATAAAACATACTCATATATGATGCAAGCTGTATACCTTCAAGCAACACAACAACATTAAAATGTAATTTTGAATATATATTATGTTACATGTTATGTAGATGTTAATTTGTAAAGTAGCACTAAAACTTGACATTTATACTTATGACATCTAGGGATATTTTGTCGCACCATTGACGTTGGCAACTCCCGAATCTCACATCAACAATGGCGGGTGTTGGAGGAGTTTTGCTTGTGTACCTCCTCATAATGACGACAATTACACGATGACTGGCCTTTACAGTAGCCTCTATTTATGTCTATTTAACTATGTCATGTCTGCAGAGTCTCTGGATAACGTTCAATTGATTATTAATAGCGTTATTAGTACAAGGTAGTGATTACTACGAATTAATGGGGACCAAGGATAGTTAATATAATGTCTTTGTGGGGACCCTCCCATTGTCCTTTGCGACCGTGCTGCCATCTCTCGAACGCGCGGATCGCTATTTTCAGATTTGTGACGTCATGCTTTCGCCTCTAGGTCATAATTATGTACTATATGGTTAAAGCTAATATGAAATGTTTCAGATTCATAGTTGACAGTTCGAAGCCTTAAATATCATATTGTTCTCGCTAATGACACAGTCGTAGTACAAAATCATCATTACGTATGTCAACAAATTCAGTTCATTCCATTTCACTGAGAGATTCCGAGAAACTGCTTTTGGCCAACGTGATGTGCGGTGGTTGTGGGAGAGTGATTAGCATATGATTGGGACAGTAGGAGTTATTAAATTACCTATTCTCATAATTGGCCTGAAATACTGCCAATCATGAGTTAATTGCTACTTTTTCCAAGTTTAAGAAATAGTATTTTATAACAAACCTGAGCATATTTCAACAAAAAACAATTCTTCAGATGTACTGTACTTTATTGTATTGTGTAACAGGTCTTTTGGCTCCTACTGTATCTAGCAGCAATTTTTCACTACTGTCACCTCACATTTAGGAACAAATGTTATTATAGTATGGATAGGGTACATACTGTACATGCATACATAGTTGTTTAGCGTCCTTTTTCCATTCCACTGAAACGGCTCAGATTGCGTTGTCTTTCGGCAGTTGGACTATGATACTGTACAATAATGTCTTGCGATAACACTGCACCATTATATCATCATTATAGTTGATGCTGGCGAAATGCTAACAGAACTCCAGCAAAACTCAACAAATCTTCCCTGCAGCACTTAACTGCAGCTCACCAGCCTCAACATTGCTACAGCAAGGTGTCATCATAAAGCTGTATAGGATGACTCCGTCCAAACTCAAGCTATTCCCCCCATAAGTCGCCATGTATGACATGCAGTAGGCTACAGGGGAGATATATTAAAATTCCTCCTGTAAATGTGAAGGCTCCCTTACCTCCAGGGGCATGAGCCTATAATTCGTTACTAATAATGGTAGGTCGTCTATACATAAGCTTTTAGTTTAAGCTTCCCCATTAGGCTAATTAATGTCTTCAGTTGTACGAAAAAATACTTTTCACTCCATATGAAAAGACCTTGATCAAAAAGGTTTTAGTCAGCAGCTACATTTCTCAAACCCTTGTAAACAGTTAGATCCACATAAGTTAATACTGTACATACTTTAGCACGTTGGCTGAGTTTTGCTTACCTAGAGGTTAACTGTTAACTGTTCTATTAAAGTGGAATATACATTCCAATATGAGACTACTTCGAACGTGTGAGTGGTAGGTTGGACTGTTTGTGCAAGTATCACAGGATTGAATAAACTAGCTAGCAAATACTCTAATATAAACACACACTTTTATAAGAATGCAATGTAAGTGAATGTCATGCTTCGAAATACTGAAGACATATATATATATATATATATATATATATATATATTATATATATATATATATATATATATATATATATATATATATATATATATATATATATACCGGTATATATATATATATATATATATATATATATATGTGTGTGTGTGTGTCTAGTAAGTTGTCCATATTTTAGAATTGTAAACACTTTCACAGTTTTCAACCGAGTTTATTCAATGTCCATACTACATAATTATATCATAATTCTTTAAAGTTTAAATAAGTCATATCAATATTTTATATATGACCCTGAATTTATGACATATTTACTTAAACGAAATGTTAGTCTCAATACTGCCGATTTCATGAGTTTATTGGAATGTCATTGATGATATTAGTGATTCATTCCTGATATAGCAAGTCGCCATTAACCTCTCATTATAATTTGCTTTGGTTTGGCATCCAGTGTTTTATGGATTCCACGTTCAGTTCGCCACCATGGTTGAATAATAAACACAGATCCGAAACCAACAAAACAGGCCGCAATTTTAGCCCTCTCTTTCACAATTAAATTAAAACTGGCAGCTTGATTAATTTGATAGAAACACAAATTATTCTATCAAAAGCTTAAGCAATTATAAATCATATGAAATTAGTGTAATTAGAATTGTTTGAATAATGCAGTTATTTAAATAGGGAGCAACTTATTGAAACACCCTGTACTTACTGATTCTAACCTTCCCCTACCTTCAAGATGTCCAGCTCTGGCAGCCAAGGAAAGGAAGTGTTGGAGATGTCCACGTTGGGCTGGTGTGTAGAATGCTCCTGGCCTATAAACAATTTTTCACAACCATTATCAACACTGTGTAGCCATTAAATGTGTACTGTAATGAACCATCAATTGTTATTATTTATTGTCCTTACTAATTCAATTCATAGGTTTCAATGACAAGATTGGACTTATACGGCCGGAAAATATTGATATTTATGCATTACTGAGATGTGTTATATTCAGTAGATTTCCATAGCTAGTAACAATTATGATGCCATATATTCTAATGAATATTAGCAAATCTTTATAATATCCATTATTATAATACAAACATTGTATTCACCTATCTGGGAATTTATTGAGAGAGAGAGAGAAGAAAAAAAACCCCAGTATACTGATGTTCCAATTACAATCTTACTAGAGCAGCTTTGATAAACCTATGCAGCAGTAATTTTATTTTAGTATATACCGTACATGTATCTTAGCAACTTATATTGATACTATAATATATATAAATGTATTAACTTTATTCAACTGTATCACTCTATCATTATAGAGTGATTGGGGTGATCTGGTGGTGTTCATAATTGATATCCGTCAGCTGCTTCGTTCATTGAAGCTCAGGTGATTCACACTAGTACTGAGATGACTGCAGACCAATGCTTATAAACATAATACAAGAGGGACTTATAATTTAATTATAGCCACCGATATATATATATAAACATATTTAAATACTCCCAGCCGGGATCGAACCTCCAACATTCAGACATTCAGAACGAGTGTCCCGGCTATGAGTAATTAAAAATGTATTAGCTCACGTGTATTTGTGAGATATACTTGAAAAACAAAAAACAATTATAGGCCTATATATATATATATATATATATATATATATATATATATATATATATATATATATATATATATATATATATATGGGTATATACTCTCAGCGGGGCTCGAACCACCTACATTCAGGACGATTGTCCAAGTTTTAGCCAACTTAAGCCGTGGGAGAGTTGGTTAAGCATGGACAATCGTCCTGACTGTCGGGTGCTCGAGCCCCGCTGAGAGTATATAAACATTTAATAGCCTACGTGTATCTGTGAGATATACTTGATATATAACAGTATATATTATATATCAATTAATATATATTAAATTAACCTTTTCAATTTACGGGGACATCTTTCTAACGTTTTTTTCTGGCTGTTAGTAGACGTTTTTTCCGATTAGGAAGGAATTGCGGGAGTCAGCAAGATAATTGATTAACACGTTACCCCTTTGATTCGCTGAGGTTCTTCTAAAATTGAATGAAATCATCTAGATGTTAGCCAGAATATAGTGAAAATGCTTCCTCGATGCTGATAGGGTTAAAGTAAAGTAAATTTCTATAACGTTAAACAAAATTAATAACACGGAAGGTCCACGAATTGCTGAAATTAGTATTTCATATGCGTGCAGCATAGCACATGCATTACTTATTGAACTGACCTTTTATTTTATTTATTAGTTCAATTGTCCTGGTGTTATAATCAGATTGAAACCTTGGTTACGAAATGCAAATATATACAATTATTGCGCTGCCAAACCTATACTGAATATTATGGACTGATCATTCTGTCTTACAATGTTTCTCACCTATTGTCCATTCATTATAGGTATGCCAAAAATAATGGCCTTTAACCTCTGTAACTCAAAAAGGGCTAGAGCAAGTAGGCTGTACATTAGTACATCTATTCCTTGGCTGACTCTTCCCCAATGGTAGAAATATTTGCTCGATTGCTCTAGTCCTTTTTAGAGTTATGAGAGGTTGAGGTCTGAATTTTTGGCTTACATATAATGGACAGCGTATAATTATGCTACACTTTTATTTATTTTTCTCTCTCTCTCTCTCTCTCTCTCTCTCTCTCTCTCTCTCTCTTATAATTTACCATTCGAGGACACTAAAAGCCAACGTATACAAGGACATTTATTTAATCCACTCTTGAGTCGTCATTATTACAATAAACGCACTATTCAATTTATTTACAGACAAGAAAGTGTAAGGGTGGTTTGAAGGACTGAAGGCTTAGGTATCTGGTTATTTTACCCACAAATACTTCCACTCGAAGTTTGAATATGTTTTCGTTAGGTTATTTTAAGATTAAGTTCAGCCAAATGCAGTTAATAAAGCCAAGTTAGGATAGGTTTAAGTTAGATTAAGATTTTGGTTACAGTTGGTTAGAAAATTTAGCCTTGGTTCGGGTAATTTCAGCAAGGTTAGGTTAGGTTACGGAGCTCAAGGTCTGGTTATGTTAGAGTGAAGAATTGTTAATAGGATTAGGGTAGCATAAATTTAGCTGAGGTTGATTAGGTGAGATTTGGCTAAGCTAGGTTAGTTATTGGCGAATCAACTATGAAGGTAGGCGGGATTAGGTCGTGAAGGGCCGCTCGAACCTGGGGGTGAAATGATTTTGGGGCAAAACAACCGTACACCAGGGATAAATCTTTCGGTACCGGTGTCGTCCTTTTAACATTACTTTGGCAACTATTAGACGATTGTATTCAGTATAAAACAAGACCTCCAACAATTAACAGGCTTCGAACTATCTCACTTAACGCGGTTTACTACCACAGATCCTTCTTAAACTGCAAACAATCGTCTAAATATAGCTAGAATATCATTTAAAATACGTTGCCGGTACAGTACAAGTTTACCCCTTCTGTACCAGCGACGTCTTATATATTTTATTATAGTTATATTTAGACGATTTTGTGGAGCTTAGGAAGGATAGGTGGTAGTTAAAAGGGTTAAGTGATATAGTTCGAAGCTTGGTAATTGCTGGAGGCCCTTATTTAAACTGAATAAAATCATCTAACAGTTACCAAAATATAATGAGAAGGATGTCGCCGGGTTAAGGGGGGTGCCCTGCTTTCTTTCTCTCTCTGGGTTGTATCCATTTGGCCTCATTCACCCTACTGTTTTAAGACGTTTATCCCCATCCAGGTGTCAATTTATACCTGGCGAGCGATAGCGAGCCGCCATATTTTGGAGAATGAGTTAGACAGCTGGCTAAATTTGTACATTTTTCGATAGAAACATGTCTCCGGCGAAGCCGCATTTCTCCATAAAATGCTGACTAGCTATCGCTCGCCATGAAAAAAATCGACACCAGGATGGGGATAAATGTCTTAAAACAGTAGGCTGAATAGGATAGAATGGATACAACCAAGGAAGAGAAATAAACAGGTTACCCCCCTTAAGAGGACAATGGGAGAGAAGGGATATCGGTCTGGGGGTGGAGATTCCAAGGCGTCCACATTGATTCCATTTGTTCTGTATTATGTTCTTCCCATTAATACAATACAAACATTCGGCTTTGTTCTGTATTATGTTCTTCCCATAAATACAATACAAACATTCGGCTTTGTTCTGTATTATGTTCTTCCCATTAATACAATACCAACATTCGGCTTTGTTCTGTATTATGTTCTTCCCATAAATACAATACCAACATTCGGCTTTGTTCTGTATTATGTTCTTCCCATTAATACAATACAAACATTCGGCTTTGTTCTGTATTATGTTCTTCCCATTAATACAATACAAACATTCGGCTTTGTTCTGTATTATGTTCTTCCCATAAATACACTATAAACATTCGGCTTTGTTCTGTATTATGTTCTTCCCATAAATACAATACAAACATTCGGCTTTGTTCTGTATTATGTTCTTCCCATTAATACAATACCAACATTCGGCTTTGTTCTGTATTATGTTCTTCCCATTAATACAATACAAACATTCGGCTATTACATCCAACTAGCGAGACACACCAGTTCAATAATTTCCTCACACAGCTTCATATTTGTTTGCTTTGTTAGATTACACTTATTTTCTTCTTAAGAGGAGATGGGCCGTTTTTTGTTGGTAGATTTGTTCATTTATTAATTATTGTTCTAGTTTCCTCCCTAGCCCTCCATCAAACTAAGACAAAACATCCATTAGATCCCCTTTCTAGATTTATTTGTACATTTTTCGGTAGAAAATTTTTCCGGCCAAAGGCCGGTTCCTCTTAAAATATCAAGCTCGCTATCGCTCGCCAGGAAAAAATCGACACCTAAATGGCACGAAAGGTCTTAAAATTGACACCTAAATGGAGCGAAACGTGTTAAAATCGTCAAACTAATGGGCCGAACGTTTTAAAATATCAAAACTAATAGGGCTAAACACGAGGGAAAAGGGGGACCAGAAAAGCGGCCCATGTCCCCTTAATCGTGTTGTAAAACTTTCTGCACTGTTTTTATTCACTGATGTATTTTCTTGTATACTTTCTGCAAAACATCTACTATGAACACTTTGGCACTTGCAACATCAGTTCATCGTTGCCAGGATTCCTTATGAAGGATGATAAACACAGTCATTAAGGAGAAATATACTATACGCGATTTGTTTAATACAAATGGTAATATCAAATGCATATTATACACACATGCACACCGCTCTCTCTTCCTCTCTCTCAAACATAGTAGTTATATATATATATATATATATATATATATATATATATATATATATATATATATATATTATATATATATATATGTTTAATCTCTCAGTGGGGTTCGGACCGTCGACCGTAAGGACGATAGCCGATGCTTTAACCAACTGCCGTGGTGGAGTTGGCTAAAGTGTCGGCTGTCGTCATGACGGTCGACGGTTGGAACCCCACTGAGAGATTAAAACATTTAGTGGCTCACGTGTATTTGTGATATATACTTAATATATACATATATATATATATATATATATATATATATATATATATATATATATATATATATATAATAGTATTCATGACGTATCGAGCAATAGGAGTCCATTGGAAAAATAAAACATACACTTAAATTTTTCATTATACATCTTTAGGATGATAATACAATTTATCTCTCTATAAAAAAAAAAAAAAAAACACACATTAAGGGAGCCCACCTCGCTTTTTTCTCTTGCTCTCCCTCTCTCTTTGGCTTGTATCCATTCGGCCCCATTCAGCCTACTGTTTTAAGACGTTTACCCCCATCCAGGTGTCAATATTTTCCTGGCGAGCGGTAGCGAGCCAGCATATATATATTTTTGTTTTGACAGCAAGCTAAATTTGTACTTTTTTCGATAGAAAAATTTCTCCGGCGAAGCCGGATTTCTCCATACTGTACAATGCTGGCTCGCTATCGCTCGCCAGGAAGAAATCAACACCTGGATGGGGATAAACGTCTTAAAACAGTTGGTAGAAGGGGGCCAAATGGATTCAAGCCAGGGAAAGAGAGAAAAGGAGAAAAAGGTAAAAAAAAAACGGTGACCCCCTTAAAATAAAACACATAAATGAGAAAGATTATTGCGAATAGAAAACAATAACAAACTTCCAAGATTCCGAAATTCCAAACTCAAGAATGGGAATTTTTGCCTCTCCCCTCCCGCACCAACTTTCAAATGAAAAAAAAGAAAAAGAGAAAAAAAAGAGACAAAAAAAAATACTTCCTAAAGATTTCTAGTTGGAGACAGCGGCGGCGAAGATGGAGGGAGGACTTTCTCATCTCATCTCATCTCATCTCATCTCATCTCATCTCTCTCTTGTTTAGCTAATCCATTTTATCTTTTACTTTTCCTTCATCATCAATTCCTCGCTTCTCTTCCATAATATGCATAATATTCCATAATTTTGGCTACCCCCAAAATGGGGATTGGGCCTGAGCATATAGATAGATAGATCAATTCCTCGCTTCTCTTCCATAATATGCTGATTTTCATGTGCTTACTCATCACTCATCTCTATCCTTTTCTTAATATATCTCTTTTCCAAAACATGGATTCTTAAGAGAGAAAGAGTGCCTGAAAATATGTAGTTTGTATTATACTCAACGAAAGAATCATCCATAGAGGGAAGAATCAATAAACAGCTCTTCAAGAAGCAATGGAAATAACAAATTGTATTATTAGGATAAAGGAATAAAGAAATTAAATTAGTGAATAAATATCTTACAAAGTATCGCATTTAGGAGAAACAAAAATACTAACAAAATATACCGAAGTTCCTAATAACAAAACAAAAAAATCAGAAGCCACTGAATGTGATATGAACAGAAAACTAAAGTACATAATATAATTATAAATGTCAGGATTCTGATCAATAACATCATATAATATTACATATTAATATGAAAATATTATATTAAATAATAAGACGGTAATATATATTGGAATGATGGGAAATATTTTTTTAAATTATTACATAATATTTGTTTTATTTTACATCACAAAAACTCATCATTTGGATAATTTATTCCATGGCAATAGTACACACACTTCCTCACAAATATCTGATGCCGATTATATTTTCTCTGCGTTGTAGTCTCCGTTTTTTATGAGTAGGAAAAGAAATGTGGTTTGGAGTTATTAAAATTATTGCTGAGGACTTGACGACACAACAGGCGGCCGCGGGACAGACCACATCGGCACGGGGCCAAGCTTACCACTACAGGAGGGAGGGAAGGGAGGTGGGAGGGAGAGGTCTGTCTATCCTTCTACCGCGGCACATGGTGAGGGAGAGGGGGAGGGCTCACGTCTACAAGGGTGGAGACGGAAGGGTGTAGTCTGGAATGACTGGCAATACAGTTCTACTTTCAGAGTGCAGGGCCACAAGCTCAGTTACGGTAGTGTATGTGGTCCGCCAGGTTGGCCGAACTGGCACAGGGGTCACGCCATAAAGGCACAGCGCCCTACAGCACTGCCTAGGTCAACGGCCACCGTTTTCTCTTATATATCTAATCATACATTCTGATCACAAAGGTATAATTTTCCAGTAATATCACTTCGGATGTTCGACACAGTACAGGAATATCTTTTGGTCTTCTGAACATGATAACACTGCATTTAGATGCAGTGCACAGCCCAGTGCCTGAGATTGCTGCTCAGGAAGACTGTAATTCCAGCCGCAGCTCGTCACTGGTAGGCCCTCAGGTGAGACACTGGTAGCTAGTACACAGCAGACTCGGCATGATGAGGTTGTCTTGGTCATCATCATGCTCGTTCATTAGTCTCAATTCAGTCTGAGCTCAACTATAAACAGGTGAAGTGTCTTGATGCCATAACTTTTCATTGGGCGTCATGGTGCGGCTCAGCTCAGTTGATAGTACTCCGGTGCAAAGTCATTGGCCAGATTAGTGAGGAAATTAAAGTCTGACGAGTTACTGTTCTCACTAGGTGCTGCACTGCCTCCAGCACCAGCACCAGCACCAGCACCACCAGCACCACCACCACCACCACCCGTACCACCACCCGTACCACCACCACTACCACCTCCTGTGCCACCGTCACCACTTTGCTCAAAGAAGTTGAAGGTAAAGTTGAGGTCTCCTTGGTGATGGTGATACTGCTGCTCCGTATAACCCACGGCTTCTCCTCCACCACCATTGCTGGCATTTGTGTAGTAGCCACCTTGACTCATAGTATTCATGTTGGTCATATTTGTGGTGTTGTTGGTAGCCATGGGTGCCATGGCTGTACCCTTCTCTCCTTGTTCGTAACCCGTAGTGCCACACATGGCATAGGAATCATAGTACTGCTGGGCAGTCGCATCTTGACCACTGCATGCGTACATACCACCATTACTGGGCATGTAATTGTAGCTTGAGTAACCATCACCACACATCATGTTGCTATTATAGTATTGTCTGTTGTAATTGTAGCCATCCATATTATATCCACCATTGTACATATTCTGTCCACGCTGTTGCTGTTGTTGCTGTTGCTGCTGATGTTGCTGTTGTTGCTGCTGTTGACCGCAGGCATAATCATAGCCGTGAGTGGCAGCAGTGCGGCCAGCGGTGTTAGTCATGAACTGTGGTGGTGTGGCTCGTCCCAGGCCCCTGTACTGGTCCACCCATGACCCTCGGTACGCCCCAGAGTAGCCTCCTGATGCTCCACGTCCCTTACCTTCTCCACCACCACAGTAGGCTGGGAAGGAAGAGCCTCGACCAGCACCTCCCCGTCCTGCCACCGTGCCGCCATATCCGTGTAACGCGATGGAGTTGGAGGTTGGCGCTGTAGTGGTGGCTGTGAGGGAGGTTCGGGCAGTTGTGGCAGGGGAGGTGGTGAGGGCAGGTGAGCCAGGGACACCTCTACTACCCCCCAGGTGAGCAGGGGAGGCTGTAGGCGTGGCTGGGGTTAGAGGTGTGGTAGCACGAGGGATAGGTGGGGTAGTAAGGGCAGCATCCTGAGACCCTTCTTTCAGACTGATCACATCACTACCAAATGCAAGTGGCCCCGGGTATCTTAGGCTGTCTTCGCATTTCACTTTTCCCTGATCCATGCCAATGCCAGTTCCTCCAACCCTGGGTATTCCAACACCAGGACCAGCACACGAGGGAGGTAAGCCTGGACCAACCGGAGCACTAGGAAGTGGCAAACTGTCATTACTCTCTTCCTTCTTGACGTCAGAAGAACACATACTGTCTGGAGAGGAGGGTACAGACTTGGTGTTGTTGTTGGCAGCGTCATCATGGCCTCGTCCCTCGCCACCCTTCTTGTCCGGTTCGTCAGTCTTCGTCATGGCCTGTCGTTTATGCTTCATTCGACGATTCTGGAACCACACCTTCACCTGCGGGAAAGGTACATTAGCAATATGTTCAGATAAGTCATTAGTTAGCACAGTCAGTCAGTAGCCAGCCCTTACTCCCACAAGGGGTAGGGAGGATCAGCAAAAGACTCTAGAAAGGAAAATAAGGTGACAGGAGAAGAACACATAACAGTTCGCCCACAAAAAGCAAGCACACAAGCATTCAGAAGCACCAATAACTCATCAACCCCCAAAATCAATGGCTTCACCTCAGATGTAATTATATTTCCGGACAAGGTCTCTTCACATCAACATCTGGGATAAAGACCTTCCAGTGTGTCCTTTATATGGGTCCAGAGACTTTCATGTACTCTTTCTAACAAACTTCTTACATTCATCCCTGTCACTTGCTAATTCTTTTGCTTCAGCCATTCCCTTTTCACGCTTTGACACACATTCTGACACCATATCATACCATCTTCTTCACTTCATTGACATACTAACATAGATCCTTTTAACTACAGTATTCTTTCTTCAGGCATTCTTGTCATGTGACCATACCATCTGAGAACACTTTCTTCAACCTTTTACTCTACCGACTTCTTAACTCCACATACCTCCCTTATGTTCACACTTCTTACTTTGTCTATTCGTTACATAGCACTGCATCATCTGCATACAACACATTAGTGACAGTCAGTCAGTCAAATTATAGTATTGCAATAATAGGAGACACTCAAAATTGTCTACTGTATCCACTATACTATGTCTTTGCAATTAAATGATATATTTAATATGCAATGTTCACAGTCAGGCCCTGCTTCAGGAACTTGTAACGTGTTCAGTATGATCAGCTGTAAATAGTATATAACTCTCTACATCATTATAGATCAATCAAATATAATGTCCAATATGTAGTTGTTGTTGTTGTTGTTCCCTAAGCTGCCTGGCCGAACAGCCCCGAGTCCCTGAGAAAGGCCATGGCCACGATAGGGCTTTCCCACAGAGCTCTCATTGAGTGTAGATTGTGTTCTTGGCGTAAGTGGTTGTGTGAAATGCAGTCTTCTATGATGTGTTTAATGGTATGGGGTGCTGTGTTACATTCCGGGCAGGCGTCGACAACGGAGTCATCCAGTCTCTTCTGATAGCTCAGGAGAGCTGGATGGTGTCCGCATCTCAGCCTGGCCAGGTGGACTCTGTCCTCGTGAGGAAGGGAGGATTCGGAAGGATGGATTTCGGGAGGTCGTGCATGCAGCTGCGTGTTGTCTGTGAGTGAGAGGATCGGTGAGAGATATGAGTATGGATGTGCTTCTGGAAGTTGGTTCGGGGTGGGCAGGGAGGGAGAGAGGACAATAATTGTGTGTGATACCGTGTGCTGGGTGTTGTTTTGATATTTCTTGGTGTCTGTGGGTGTGTTGCCATGTAGTTTAGTGGGTGGTCTTGGTTCGTGGAGGCTGCTGCCAGGAATTGAGTGCCTCTCATGTCCAGATGGTCTTTGACTTTTAGGATTTTGGTTTCTTGATGTAGGTGATCTGTGGGTGCAGTAGCTGTGCAGCCTGTAATGATCTTCAGGGCTTTGTTTTGAATAGTCTGTAAGGTCTTATGATGTGTTTCAGCTAGGTTAGAAGCCCAGGCTGGGCTTGCGTATTCCATCACTGATCTTATGTATTGTTTATATACTGTGGTGGTAGTTTCTTTGCTGTGTCCAAATTTTGTGTGAGCAAGTGACCTGAGGGCGTTAAGTCTGAGTGTCAGTTTCTTTTTAATGTTTGTGGTGTGCTGTTTGAATGTCATATGAGTATCATATGTTACTCCTAGGATTTTGGGTGTGTGTGTATGTGTTAGGGGTGTGTTGTTTATGGTGAGTTGAGGGATGTATTCATGTTCTCCTGTCCAACTTGTGAGCAGGGTTGCGGTGGATTTGGCTGGGGCTAGATTAAGTCTGTTTGTAGTGCACCAGCCATGTAGTGTGTTGAGATAGGGTTGAAGGAGATCTGTTGCTCTTTTTGGGTCATGGTGTGTGCATGTGAGTGTTATGTCATCTGCATAGGAGGCTAAGTTTATTTGGGGCGTATTGGGTGTAGTTATATCGTGCATGTACAGATTGAAGAGTGCGGGCGATAGGACGGATCCTTGTGGGACTCCGTTTGGAAAGTTTCTGATTTTAGATGACTGACCGGCAAAAGATACGTGTTCACATCTGCCTGCTAGGAAGTTGGCCAGCCACCTTTTTGTGTTGTTGTGCATGTTTGTGTTGTAGATTTTGTTTGTTAGGTTGTGGCGGGGGATGGCATCGAAGGCTTTACTAATGTCGAGTGTGGCTAATAGTGATCTGTGTGGTGGTCTAGCTGAGTTGATGCCGTCGAAAGCTCTTTGTGTAAGGTCTGTGAGAAGAGTGTTTGTGGAGTGCAGTGGCCTAAAGCCATGTTGTGTTGGAGCTAGGGGTAGGTCAGGTGTAATTAGTTGTAATACTAGGCGTTCCATGACTTTGGAGGGGGAGCAAAGGAGTGTTATGGGGCGGTGCAACATGTAGTTAATGACATTCGTATAAACATATATATATTGGCAACAATTATTAGCAAATCATTATCACAAACAGAAAGTATTGAAGGATAAGCCTTTGCACACAGGGCAAATAACCAAGAGGACTGAAGTTCGATTCCCAAGCAGGATGAGACATAATTATGGGCAGCCTCTTTACACTTGATGCCTCTGTTAACGTAGCAGTAAATAGTTAGGGGATATGTGTGACATCCCATTTGGGAGGTAAACTCTGGCAACCCGGATTAGGCAGTACCTCATGTGTATCATGTTGTTTAATCATAAATGCAGGGCTTAAAACCCGTAACTTTACATTAATTTCAAATAGCATTATTGAAGAAACAATATTGCACTTTTTCGCAAGAACGGTAGTTACTGTTAATAAAGAATTGCAAATATATGTGATGATTTAATGACTTGTCCTAACAAAAGTAAAACACAATATCACAGTGAAATATGAAAATTTATACTTGTACCATTTTACATAAAACACATACTGTAATTTAACATTCTAATTTCAGAAGAGAATACGACTATCAATAAATAGTATGCAAAATTTCATCTACGATATTTAGCATGATATATTTCATAGCTGACTGGACAGTATGTGTGGTTTTATGTGTGTGCATTTGTGTAAGTGTTTTGTTTTAACCTTTAAAGGGTGGGCACCGTCCCAAAATACATACTATGAATACAATATTTAATAAAATATGATGATCACAGGCATTCACTCATTTTAAGAATGGTGAAAACCGCATTATTCTACATTGTTTTAAGAACATAAGAACATAAGAAAATGGGAGTCTGCAGAAAGCCGATTGGCCTAAGCAAGGCAGATCCCTGTCCCACACAACCCCAATTCATTACAAAGCCCAATTATAGGCTTCACACTCTAATACCCTGAGGATCATCTTACCAAAACGGTTAGAGATTAACGCAGGATTATGGAGGTCTGCAGAGCGCTGATTGGCCCAACCCGGCTGATCCCCCTTCACACCCAACCCTTCTCGTCCATATGCTTATCCAATTTTATCTTAAAGCTCCCTACAGTTTTAGATCCCACTATAGCACTTGGTAGTCCATTCCACCCGTCTACAACTCTGTTACCAAACCAATACTTGCCTATATCTTTTCTGAAACGAAATTTATCTAATTTGAAACCATTGGTACGAGTTCTTTCGCTATCACTGAGATTTAGTACATTTGCCATGTCCCCTTTGTTAATCCCACTAACCCACTTGAACACCTCTATCATATCCCCTCTAACTCTGCGTCTCTCTAACGAATGTAAACCTAATTTTTTCAACCTTTCTTTATACGAAAGATTTCTAATATTATGGATCATTTTTGTCATTCTACGCTGTACTCTCTCCAATGAATCTATGTCCATTCTGTAATAAGGACACCAAAATTGGACAGCATAATCCATATGGGGTCTCACTAATGACAAGTAAAGTTTTAAGATAACATCAGCAGTTCTGTTACTCACACTCCTAGAGATGAACCCGAGAATCCTGTTTGCCTTATTACGAACGCTTATACACTGTTTTCTAGGCTTCAAATCATTGCTAACAAACACACCTAGATCTTTCTCGCAGTCTGAATTTTCTAATTCTAAATTAGCTAGTTTATATTTAACATTTGTTTGCATCTTCCCTATCTTTAATACCTTGCATTTGTCAATGTTAAACTTCATCTGCCAATTTACTGACCATTCATGTAAGGTATCTAGATCCCTTTGGAGGCACTCTATATCGCTATCTGAATCAATTGATCTCCCTATTTTAGTATCGTCTGCGAATTTACTTATCCTACTAGTTATACCTAAATCTAGGTCATTTATGTATATAAGAAACAACAGGGGACCTAATACCGATCCCTGGGGGACACCACTTTTGACTGCTCCCCATTCTGACTTGGTACCATTTATGCTGACTCTCTGCTTCCTACCAATTAGCCATGACCTAATCCATCCTAACAACGCCCCACCTATTCCATGTGCCTCAACCTTTCTCATCAATCTCTCATGAGGGACTCTGTCGAAAGCTTTACTGAAATCTAAATATATAATATCATATGACTTGTCATTATCTACTGCTTCATATACCTCTGAGAAAAAACTAAGCAAATTAGTAAGGCAAGACCGTCCCTGAGTGAATCCATGCTGAGAAGAATTGATTAAGTTAAATGTTTCTAAGTGGTTTCTCATTTTCCTAGCAATAATTGACTCTAGTAGTTTTCCTATGATTGAAGTGAGACTAATGGTAGTTTTGTTCGATGTTTATCACTGTGAAGGTATTAAGTAACAAATGTTTATCACTGTGAAGGTATTAAGTAACAAATGTTTATCACTGTGAAGGTATTAAGTAACAAATGTTTATCACTGTGAAGGTATTAAGTAACAAATGTTTATCACTGTGAAGGTATTAAGTAACAAATGTTTATCACTGTGAAGGTATTAAGTAACAAATGTTTATCACTGTGAAGGTATTAAGTAACAAATCAAACCCTTGAGTGTGCGTGCATATATTTATATGTGTAAGGAAAAATGGATCAATACTCTAATGTGTGTATGTACGTATGTGTGTGTGGGTATGTGTGCAGGTCTGTGCCTGTGTCTTGATAACATGGCTCAGATAAAGGCTATATTCCCTCTCTTACTCTGACTCAAGCACACACCGTGTCTCGAGCCGGGCTGCATGATGCAATCACGTGAGAGGTAGGGGGGAAGGGAAGATGGGGGGGGGGGGTAGGGAGAGGCTTGGGCGAGTGCAGGAAGGGCTGGAGATGGAGCTTAGTTCATTACAAGGCTGATACGGTCGCAATTACACTATGACAGATTTTAGTGCTTGGCGCAAAACATGTTGACTCCATATGGTGTCACCCAGGTTTTAAGTGTTAGGCAATAATAACCTTTAAAACTAATAATTTAATAATATATTTTCAATATAATTGCTGATTTAAAAGAGCTTTGATCTTTTATACTCAATAAAAAAAGTCACATTTTAGGGGTGCCCCCAAAATAAGGGTAGCAGGAGTGCTATACAATAATTTTCAAAAGTTATTCAATCTTATGTCACAACATAAAAAGACCAGTGTATAAATATTATCTGAACCCAATCATCTTATTTTGAGAAACCAAGGTAACAAAATGTATAGAAATAGATAAAGTTTCAATTTTCCATATTTGGGGCCTTGTAATGCCAAATAATTATATATAAACAATTCACGATGCACAATAAACTTATGTCTGGCATTTATGTGTATTTATAGAAGTACTGAATCCATTTTGTGAAGAGCCCTTGTTCTGCAGTAGATAAAACTGAACATGTGATAATATCCTTAACCCATTGTGTACCAGCGACGTGTGCTATATTTTATTCTAGCTATATTTAGACGATATTATGCAGCTTAGGAAGGATCTGCGGTAGTTAAAAGGGTTGGTTGAGATAGTGTGAAGCCTTATTATTGATAGAGACCCTTCATAAACTGAATAAATTCGTCTAATAATTGCCAGAACAGGATGAAAAGGACATCCCTGGTACTGAATGGGTTAAATCTATATTATAATCTATGTATATCAGGCAACCGTCCGTGCTGACCTGTCTCTCGGTGAGGTCAAGGGAGGCGGCGATCTCTATCCTCCGCGGCCGACAGAGGTACTTGTTGAAATGGAACTCCTTCTCCAGTTCCAGCAGCTGGGTGTTGGTGTAGGCCGTCCGGAGCCTTCGGGGCAGACCGTTCTCGTTGGACCCTACAGGAGCAGAGAACATAGATTTAGTGGTGTGAAGTGATAAGTGTGTATGGTGAAGAGAATGACATATAATGTGATAATATATGAGAATAGAACATACTGTATAACTAATGTGAGGTGAGAATTATGTTTAGGATTGACAATAATGTATGTGGGGAGAAATGTGAATGAATTAGGATAGTATATAAGTATAGTTGTGTGAGGTGAGAAGTGTGTATGGTGAAGAGAATGACAGATAATGTGAGAATATATGAGAAGAGAACATATATTTAGTGGTGTGAGGTGAGAAGTGTGTATGGTGAAGAGAATGACAGATAATGTGAGAATATATGAGAAGATAACACATATTTAGTGGTGTGAAGTGAGAAGTGTGTATGATGAAGAGAATGACAGCTAATGTGAGAATATTAATTAAAATGTAAAACTTGCAAACTAAACAAACCAAAATTGGGACAAGGTCAATATAAAGTCAAATTAAATTATCAAAATCGCTATGTGGAAACAACGCTTACTAAAATGAAAATTATTAAATAAAAGAACACAATCCACCACATAGGGTGTACATTACTACATGAGCAAGTTAATCTGTTTCCCAAGCAAACTAATCGCACATATAACAACGCACTATCGTCACGTTAAAGGAAGTAGTCAAGTTTGGGAAGTCCGGGACGTTCTGGCAAATTTTACTAAACTCTGCATGAATAAAGAAACTACATGTTAAATGTCAAAATATTATTTAAAATCAAATTTGCAACATGACAAGACATTAACAATAGTACAAAATACAAATATTGATAAGATATCTATAATATTACAAAATAATATATAAAATACAGTACAGCACTCACTAACGATAGTGCTATCGGGTAGGTACCTGTAAGCATAGCATGCCTCAAGTGACCCCTATCAATAACTACCCTACAAATAACCTACATTTATAGCACAAATAAACTAAGGAAATCGCAAAAGTAAGCAATTGATACTATCGACAATGAATACATATAATATAAAGACAAATAATTGCAAAATATGAAGTAACAACAGATTTAAACAAAGAGTACTCTTTTAACAAGAACAATAAATTTAAAAAATCATCAATATTAATATTAATAATAGAAAAAAAAAGATAAACAATAAATACAGACAAAAAACAATAAATACAGACAAAAAGTAAGCAGAGGTTATACAAGAAACTTCAAGTTAAAAATGCTTGATTAAAATTATTGATGTCAAATTTTAGAATACAGTCACAATAATTGACCCTAAAAAGATTAAATTTATGGAACAATTTACTTGCCTCAAAACCTCTGTCCACTAAGAGTCTGTATAGTAACCTAGCTCTAGCCCAAAAGTCATCTACTTTAGTGCAGATTTTACAAAATCTTATTAATTGGGAATAAAAACAATTATAAGTTATTTTACTATCGATATTACTACTAGGGAAAGGAAAGTTTATTACGTTAAAATTAAAATCATCAACTTTGTGATATACTTTAAGTATGCACTGTTCATTAACAATCTCTATATTTATATCAAGAACATTTTCAACTTTATAATTTACGTTACATTGTGTGAGGGGAATAGAATTAGGGTAAATAAGTTTAGCAACTTGATTAAAATTTAACAAATTGCAAACGAGAATATCATCAATATATCTACTATTATTACTTAACAATTTAGCAAGTGCTAATTTTTCTGGGATTTTATTTTTCTTGCTACTGTCAACTAAGTCTTTTATATATTTAAATTCTAAAGTATGAGAAGAGAACATATATTTAGTGGTGTGAGGTGAGAAGTGTGTATGGTGAAGAGAATGACAGATAATGTGAGAATATACAGTATGAAATTATAACAGATTTAATAGTGCGAGGTGAGAATTGTGTTTAGGATTGTCGATAATGTATGTGGGGAGAAGTGTGAATAAATAGCACATAAGTATAGTTGTGTGAGGTAATAAGTGTGCTTGGAGACGAGAATGACAGATTATGTGATAATTAATGAAGAGAGAACGTAAATCTGGTGGTGTGAAGAGAGAAGTGTGTATGGGGAAGATAATGGAAGGTAATGTATGTGGTGAGAAGTGAGGATGAATGAAGAGAGAACGTTAATCTGGTGGTGTGAAGAGAGAAGTGTGTATGGGGAAGATAATGGAAGGTAATGTATGTGGTGAGAAGTGAGGATGAATGAAGAGAGAACGTTAATCTGGTGGTGTGAAGAGAGAAGTGTGTATGGGGAAGATAATGGAAGGTAATGTATGTGGTGAGAAGTGAGGATGAATGAAGAGAGAACACAAAAACTTGGATGTGTTAAATGATCGTACTGTAAAACGGGAAAATGAATGAAAGTTAGTATATAAAGCCATGATATGAATAACAGAACATATATGAGGAGGCAGAAGGTTAGTGGCGTGGAGTGAGAAGTGAGACATGAAACTGAAGAAGACGATGAAGACATGCCTAATGAATAAGGAGAGAAGAGATAATAACAATTATACACTCTCGTCAGTTATTGCCTCTTCTTTCCATATACATTAGGTGTGTCTTCATTGTCTTCTGCCCATCATGCCCTTTAACCCCTTCAGTACCGGTGATAACCTTTTCATTATAGTCTGACAATTATTAGACGACTTTGTTCAGCTTAGGAAGGACGTCTACCCATAAAAAGGCTACAGACTATCTCAATCAATTGATCCTTTTAGCTACCATATATCCTTCCTAAGCTTCATGAAATCGTCTAAATGTAGCTGAAATGAAATATATAATACGCCGCCGGTACAGCAGGGGTTAATAATGGTCATGGAGGACAGACAATGAATGTAGAAAGAAGCAAGAATGGGTGAGGAGAGGGAACACATTTAAGTTGTGTAAAATGAGAAGCAAAACTTGAGAGCTGGTGAATATCTCAGGAGGCCGAATCATGTTATGGGAAGTGAGCAGTGGGTATTGGAGAGTACGCTGGAAGAAATGTGTGTTTATTGAAGCAAGAATTAATGGAGAAAGAAGAGGTAATGAAGAAAGAAGAGTAAATAAAATAATTAAGGGCAGATGAATCTGCTATATCATGATTCCGCTACATATAATCTGCTATATCATGATTCCGCTACATATAATCTGCTATATCATGATTCCGCTACATATAATCTTATACAATCTCACAGTGCATGAGCCATCACAGTCGGTAGTGTAAAATCGACAAGTTCAATTAAATCATTTTGGCTATGTGAACACCTTTGGATTTAGTGTTCAATGTCGTGGAGGCAGACGTTTAAGAGGAGTAGTGTGTTAAAGGTTCTGGTGACGAAAAAAAGAAGAAGAAATTTTTACGGTGCAAGAGCTACCAGAGTAATTTTGTTCATTTTGGTTCTCCGAACAACTTTCGACTTAGTGTTCAATGTCTTAGAGTCAGTTGTTCAAGAGGAGTTGTGCGTCAAAGATTCCGAAGACAACAATTCTTGTGGTGCAAGAGCCAACACAGTTGGTAGCGGAAATCCGGCCAGATCACTTTGTTCAATTTGGCTATGCGAACAGCTTTGGCCTTAGTGTTCAATGTCATGGAGACAGCCGTTTAGAAGGAGTAGTGCATCAAAGGTTCCGGAAACAACAAAACACAGTGAAACGGCCTACTTAGCGAGTATGCAGGAAATCTGGCAGGTTCGCTTTGTATATTTTGGCTCAGTGTAAAAATGTGGTCTTAGTTTGAATGTTATGGAGGCAGCCATTTAAAATGAGTAGTCCACCAAAGGTCCCGTAGACAACATTCAATTCAGCAAAACACACCCCTCTTTCTAGAGGAATCGGGAATAAGTGATCGGGGGATCAGATAATTAATGACATATGTGCAAAGAGTAATGTGGAGGGTAACGAAAAGAGAATGGTGTGACAAGAGTAATATGAAGATGTAATATGTAGTGATAATGGGAAAAAGCATTAAATAATGAAGATGAACTGATAGTAAATGGGAAATGGCGAGGTGGATATAAGTTATAGAAATGAGTTAAGTAAGGGTAATGTATCAAATTTAGCATCATACAGGGAACTTAGTGTTGTAGCAATCTCTGGTTGCGTGGAAATGTTCAACCGACTTCCACGCTTGATTCTTTCAGCCGTGTGGCTTATAGCGTTATGGATAAAGGTAAGTTAGACAAATTAATTAATCTTAGTAAGGATTTTGGAATCAGATACCGACCCTAGTGAATTTGTCTTCATAGGTCACTGGCTTCAGACGTTTTTTCATTACAACAGTGCGCAAGGAACACTGTACAGTACATAATTATTCATTATCACAGCTAATGTACTATAAATTGAGTAACTTTAATAAGGAAAGGATTTATATCGTGCAAACTATTAATGATTATATACTGTAGTTGATCTGTTAGATCAATATGTGTCTTCAGTTTGTTGTTGTTATCTTTATGTATTGATTTAGTAATATAATCCATGTTTTACTGAGCAGCATGAACGCTATTCTATTAGATATACTCAAATTGATAGAGACTGTGGTTGCATACATTTGAACCGTTGACACTAGTGTTTTATGTAAGCAGGTGCGATAGAGAGGTTAGTAAACGTTAACATGCATGCATACATATAGGCCTTTGCACGTTCCCACACAATTACACAATTTGATACTATGTGTTATTTTGACATTTTTAATATTATTTAATCATCCACACTTGAAGAGGACTCCAGGGCGAGTATAAACTCATATTTTGAAAATTAAACTTAGTTTGTATTGTTTTATCATATTTGATAGCATGAATTACAAAAAATTATCATAAAACACCAAGAATCGCACGATTTCTTATGTGCATATTATCATAATTATTAAGTATCCACTCGATAATAGGTATCAGAGATAAGAGGGAATTATCTTTACCAGCCTTGTCCATATATATATATATATATATATATATATATATATATATATATATATATACCCGGTATATATACTGTATATATATATATATATATATATATATATATATATATATATATATATATATATATATATATATATCAGTCCCACTTGCATGTATAGCCTAACTCTTATGAATACAAAATTAATCAATATAAAATAGTCTGCTTCCCATTGCACATAATATACAGTATACAGTAACTACACTATATTGTTTGTACTTGCCTCGGCAACCGTACCTAAGATCTGGATAGGTTAAACAATTAGGAGGGTGATGCATTTTGCACACTTTTTTCCTGATGTTCTTTTCACGTTAATTTGTATTTTGGAGAACACATATAAAGGCTTAGCTTCAAACGAAAATAAGGTGGCATACTTTCGACATAGGAGCTGACATGTAAGTTAATTACAAATATATAGACGGCTTGTTTATATGACAACAATTAAAGCATGATACATCAAAAGTAAAGTCTGGCAGAAAAACCCCCACACTGAAAGCCACTTGATATTAAGGCATTTGGTATTGATTGTGACCACGTAGAACACAGCCTAATGCTTAGTGTGCGGATTTTCGGTGTGAGTAGCCTAGGTTTGAGTCCTTGGAGTACCACATGTATTAATTACTTTTATTGATTTCAGATTTCAGATCAGATTTTTACCCTGAATTGTGTTGTGGAGAAGTATCTGGAGAAGAAATAAAAGGTGTATGTTGCCTTTATGGACTTGGAGAAGGCCTATGACAGAGTGGATAGAGAAGGTTTGTGGAAAGTACTTAGAATATACGGAGTAGAGGGCAAGTTGCTGAAAGCAGTGAAGAGCATGTATGAGGGTGCAAAGGCGGCAGTACGTGTGGAGAGTGAGCAGAGCGAGTTCTTTGACCTGAATGTTGGTTTGAAACAGGGGTGTGTGATGTCCCCATGATTGTTTGCTGTATATATGGATGGAGTCATGAAAGAAATACTATCAAGAGCAGTGGATGTTGGTGTATCGCTGAAAAGGGAGGGAATTGAGTGGAAGCTACCTATACTGCTGTTTGCGGATGATACAGTTCTGATGAGTGATAATGAATGGGAGTTGCAGGGTCTGGTAAATGAGTTTGGAACAGTGTGCGAAAATCGGAATTTGAAGGTAAATGCGGGGAAGAGCAAGGTTATGGTCTTCGAAAGGGGTGAAGTCACAGAGTGTGAGGTGAAGCTGAACGGTCAGGCTATGGAGATCGTCAACTCTTTTAAGTATCTGGGCAGTGTGTTGAGTAAAGATGGGACTATGGATGAAGAAGTGCGGGAGAGGGTACAACAGGGGAAGAGGGTTGTAGGAACGCTAAAAGCAGTAACAAGAAATAGGGTGGTCAGTATGGAAGTGAAGAAGTCCTTGCATGACAGAGTGGTAATCCCGACACTGACTTACGGAAGCGAAGCATGGACGTTGGTTGAGAGACTCAGACCAAGAGTGAGAGCAGTGGAAATGAATTACTTAAGGAGTGCGTGCGGAGTTACATGGAGGGATAGACAGACTAATGAGGAAGTAAGAAGGAGGTGTGGTGTGGAGGTAGATGTGCTGGAAAGTGTGAAAAGGAACAACTTGAGATGGTTCGGCCATATGGAACGTATGGAAAGCGAGAGAATGACTAAGAGGGTGTATGAGAGCGAGGTGGAGGGACAGAGAGGGAGAGGTAGACCGAATGAGAGGTGGAAGGATGGAGTGAGGAAGTACATGAACGAAGGTGGTGCTCGTTGGGGGGAGGAGCGTCGACTGACTGGGGACAGAGGTGCATGGGGGCGGTTCGTTAGTGGCCACCCCTTAGGGGATCACGGCGTCAGGCAATTGATAGATAGATAGATTGATTTCATCAGCTAGGTTTATTTGTAAATTATTGGGTGGGTTGGTGAAAACAAATATGAATAATAATCCAAGTGTTTTCAGCCAGGCACATAATCGCTCCCGCCACGACTCAGGAGCATTCTCTTCGAAATACTGTTGCAACACTTGGAACAGCAGTGTTTTGGAGGGCAAGCAACATCGAGGGGTCGCATGAACTGTTGTTGCTTGTTTTCCTTAATACAACACACACTAATTCAAAAGAACAGCAGAACACGCGAACAGTACTACAAATGACTGGCTGCAGATGTGATACGCCAGCCCTAATACACTCACGCCCTCCAACAGCTGCTACGATGGGATAATTGACCACTTGTGAGTTGCGAGCTAAAGGGATCATTATATAACACTATCTAACTGAAATGCAAATTAAAATATGTATACATACATGCACACATAGGCTACAGGTGCCCACATAAGTTCTGTTCCTCGTATGATCTTACGCATGAAAGTCAAATAATACGAATGAAATGCGAGTGTGGTTTCTGTTACTTATCAGTTGACAAATCAGATGAGTTAACCACTACATAAGTAAGTACGGTTGCGCTAATAAGTCATGTCCCAGCTGTCATTACGTTTGGCTCGCTCTGTGCTGTATTAATGTCTGTCAGACGTTGAATAGGGTGGGTAAGTGTAGGAAAATGTTGGTATATCTCACTCAAAAAGAAGAAACCATGTGTAAATATTGCTGATACCAATTATTGATCAAAACATAATTGGTGCCGAGACATCACTTATTAGGCCGATTGTACACGCGTAATTCAATCATGCACATTATATTTCTACGCATTAGATCACGGAGAGGAACAGAACGTATGTGGCCAACTGTACTTTAAGTCAAGGTAACTTCCATCCGTTACAAACACCCATAGTTGTGTATGTTTGCTTAAGGGCGCCCACCTCGTTTTTGGTTGTCTCTCTCTCTCTGAGTTGTATATATTCGGCCCCATTCAGCCTACTGCTATAAGACGTTTATCCTCATCCAGGTGTCTTGTTTTTCCTGGCGAGTGGTATCGAGCCAGCATATTTATATAAATGTTTTTGTCAGCAGGTTAAATTTGTACATTTTTTAAAAGAAAATGTCTCCGGCGAAGCCGGATTTCTCCATTAAATGCTGGCTCGCTATCTCTCGCCAGGGAGAAATCGACACCTAGATGGGGATAAACGTCTTAAACAGTAGGCTGAATGGGGCAGAATGGATACAAGCCAGATAAAGAGAGAAAACAAGCAGGTCATCCTCTTAATATCGAGTCATACAGAACTTCCCTATATAGTCTCAAACCTTCAAGTGGTCAATTATTATGTACATCTACCGGTTTCATATGGTGTTTCTCTTGGTATCTATGCACTCTTATTTATCATTGCAGCTGTATATTTGGTGTATCATTGCAATTCAGTCAGTTTTATCTACACTTGCCATCTATCGTTACTATCGTTGCAACCTGTCAAATAGTGCCTCTCTGTTTTTTATTCACTGTTATCTCTCCGTTGCAAATGCTCTTATCATCATTGCAACCGTTCATATGGGTTACTATACTCTCCATTAATGTTTCGTCTTCGCTTGCAACCTCTCTTACTTTGATTGCAATCTATAACTATCCATTTATGCAATGTTTGCAACCACGTTCAAAAGTAGTGTTTTAGCACTAAGGTTACTTGGTAAGCTTTGCAATAAAATAAAGCAATAATAAGTCCTTAACACACATGTATATGCCTTATAGGATTTTGGTTAGTTTGTCCATAAATCCGATTGCATACTTTAATTTGTCTGGCTCACTCTTGATTTGTTATTTACACTATGGAGTCGACTAAAATAAGTCAGGTTAGTTTAAGTTAGTTGGGTTAAATAAAGAAGGGTTATATGAGGAAGAATTACCACATGGGCGAAAAAATATGCAGGCGAAAATATTACAAACTATTCATGCTACTATTGTATTGAAGGAAAAGATTGACCTTATTCATCTAAAATAATACATAATTACATAGATTTAGATTTGCTTTAAACGGCCAAAATGTTCATTGGTATATCTGAACATTGGATCTTCTTGCACTTTACCTAGTCTATCACAATTCAAAATTAAATATATAATCTAACTATCATTGCAAATAATACCAGTATGTATTTTTGTTTTCTAAACACAAATTACCACTTGAATCAATCTTTTCTGTAAATTCCTTCTGGGGATTTCCAAGCCCAGCAAGGTTAATCACTGTATGGTAATTGCTGGAGGGAACGGAGGGTGGGGAGAGAGCCTTTCCTTCCACTTTCCTTTTCTATCGGATATGCCATCTCTACTAGAATTAAGTACTGACTGCCTCGTTTGGATCGTAAGGTCTGTGTGGCCAGTGTATCTATGTATATATATATGTAAAACAAAACAAAATCTCTCTCTCTCTCTATTTATCTATCTATCTATTAGCTAACTATCTATCTAGCTCTTTGATTTGATGCAGCCCATTTTCTTATAATTTCACTTTTGCTATCTCCAATTAAGTTGCATTCAATCTCTCTCTCTCTCTCTCTCTCTCTCTCTCTCTCTCTCTTTATCCATTATCTATTAGCTAACTATCTATCTAGCTCTTTGATTTGATGCGACCCATTTTAATATAATTTCTCCTTTGCTATCTCCAATTAAGTTACATTAAGTCTCTCTCTCTCTCTCTCTCTCTCTCTCTCTCTCTCTCTCTCTCTCTCTCTCTCTCTCTCTCTCTCTCTCTCTCTCTCTCTCTCTCTCTCTCTCTCTCTCTCTCTCTCTCTCTCTCTCTCTCTCTCTCTCTCTCTCTCCCGTGATTAGACTAACGATAGGAGTATTGGGACCAGCTTAGAGGGTAACACTGACAGACTAGACAGGGCTTTGTTAAGGTTGGAACTGAGAGAGAGAGAGAGAGAGAGAGAGAGAGAGAGAGAGAGAGAGAGAGAGAGAGAGAGAGAGAGAGAGAGAGAGAGAAAGAGAGAGAGAGAAAGATAGATAATGCAACTTAATTGGAGGTAGCAAAAGAGAAACTAATAAAATGGGCTGCATTAAATCAGAAATATTGATAATAGGTATATATATATACTGTATATCCAGTATATATATATATATATATAATATATATATATATATACTATATATATATATATAATAATTATATATATATATATACATATATATATATTGTATATATATATATATATATATATATATATATATATATATATATATATATATATTGGGCGGGTGCCCAACCCCAAAAAGGGTTGAAATAGGGGAGCTATCCCCCCGCCAAAGGCGGCTTTCTAGGGCCTTTCCTAGCTGATGCTGAGAGGATTGGGTTCTAGTCATGTGGTGATGGGCTGGTCTATCAGAGTGAGAACTGAGCAATCTCTGCCATATCCATAGCTTACTCTGACTGTTCCTTTTACTTATATATTTTCTAGATCTCAAGTGACGGCGTCTCTAACGTGGATTGACCTCCCAATCTACCAAGATTGGAAGCCAAAGCGTCACATTTTTCCCTTGCCCCTCAACTTTCTCTTCATAATTGCTGAGGGGCACAGGGCCCTGGGTGGGGCTTTGGTTTCCCGGGCATTTCCGCACCCTCCTCAGCTCCCCGCCATGGAGTGGCTTCGGTCACCCAGGCTTTATTGTGGTCGACGGGGATGGTTCTGTGGGGGCGCTCGGTTTTGGCCTTGGCCTTGCTCGGGGCCTTGGGGCTGTTCGGCCAGGCAGCTTGGGGAACAACAACAACAACAACAACAACTGTTTATATATATTGATTGATTGATTATTGTTTTAGTTTGCTCCCTAGACCTCCATACAGCCTACTATATTATCCTTAAGATCCCCTTTCGATATACATTTGTACATTATTTGGTAGAAGGCACCTCCAAAATTACAGGCTCGCTACTGCTCGCCAGGAAAATAGCCTACACCTAAATGGCACGAAAGGTTTTGATACTGATAAAAAATGGGACGATAGGTCCTAAGATCGACAAATTAATGGGCCAACGTCTTAAATCTCAAAACTATTGAGACTACACATAAGGGAAAAGGGAGTCCAGAAAAAGCAGCTGTCTCCCCCTTAAGATGGGCGCAAGACAATATTGAGTACAGGATTGATCGTGAACATATTATGAGGCAAGATGTAAGGTAAAAACATTCGTGTGTGACAGTGTTCGGGGCTGTATGAAGATGGGGATGTAAAAGAGAGAACGTGTAAATGTGAGGAAGGTTTGCCTATGTGAAGGAATATGTGGTAATGTGAAACAAAGTTTGGATAATACATAAATTATGAGTGAATGTTGTGGATGTTTTTAAAAAAGGAAATTGGGTGAAATAGTAGAAGAGGATGTGACAATATGTGATACAGGGTGTGAGGGAAAGTGAGGGAAGGTACGTGAATAGATGAAAAGTTACAAAAAGTGTTATAAGGTGTAGGTGTTTATAATATTTTTTATTAAAGGGAGATGGGCCGTTTTTCAGATCTATACATTAATGCATTCCTTTATTTCTTAGTTTCCTCGCTAGACCCCCATTAAATAAAAAAACAAAAAAAAACATCCATTAAATCCCCCTTCTAGATTAATGTGTACCTTTTTCAGTAGATAACCTCGGCCGGTTCTTCCAACATTACAGGCTCACTATCGTTCGCCAGGGAAAAAATCGACACCTAAATAGCACGAAAGGGCTAAATATTGACGAAGAAGTGGGGCGAAAGGTTTTATAATCGACTAACTAATGGGGTAAACATCTTAACATCTGAAAACTAATGGTGCTAAACATGAGGGAGAAAGTGGTCCAGATAACCGGCCCATCTCCCCTTAAGCATACGCAAGGAGAGATAAGAGAATAGTAGGGGTAGTGTCAGAATATCATTATATTCTGACAACTATTAAACGATTTTTTTCAGCTTATGAGGGACGTATACTCATTAATAGTTCACATACTATCTCATTGAAGACTTTGAGCAACCACAGATCCTTCCTAAGCAGGATGAAATCGTCTAATAGTGGCCAGAGTATGATGAAAAGGACGTCACCGTTACTGAATGGGCTAATGTGTGGTAGAAAGCAGGATTAGATTTTAGTAAGGGTGAGTAAGGAGACGATGGTGTGCATAAATCTACTGGACATTTAACCCCTTCACCACTATTACGCAATTTTCTTCATATTCTGGTTACCATCAGACGATTTTCTTTAGTTTCAAATCTACCTATATGATTCAAATGGCTAAATATGATCTCAATAAACCCTCCTAGTAATATAGGTTTTTCTTAAGCTGCATACAATAATCTAATTTTAGCCAGAATCAGAAGCAAAAATGCGTCATGGTGCTGAAGGGCTTTAGCGAACATGCAGAACACGAAAGACTTGCGTAAGGGTGTGTGAATACATGTGGGTATATACGAAAAGATGCGCGTGGGAGAATATTTTAGGAAGGCGCAAGACAGTGTAAAATAATGTAAGTGTTGCTGAATAATATGTGGGAAGAGGCATAGTGTAATGCCGTACATGTGTGGGTACGTGAGGGGGATGACGGTATGTAGGAAGAGGCATAGTGTAATGCCGTACATGTGTGGGGACGTGAGGGGGATGACGGTATGTAGGAAGAGGCATAGTGTAATGCCGTACATGTGTGCGGACGTGAGGGGGATGACGGTATGTAGGAAGAGGCATAGTGTAATGCCGTACATGTGTGGGTACGTGAGGGGGATGACGGTATAAGCAAATGATTAACAGAAAGAAGAGATGAAGCAAAAAGCACAAGTGTTGTTTGTACGAGAGTGGCGAATGAAGGCGATGATGTACTGATATGGATTTATACAGTACACTTAAGAGCAAGGGACTGGAGTTCTCGAAAAAGGGCTCCAGTCCTGACGCTATTCTTGACTTACAGTGTGCTGGCTAAATAATCCAGAAGGATTGATAGCCTCTGAATTCCTATTTTAGATAACCAACTCAAGACTAACTATCATAACCAACTGTTACATTTAAACTCCGTCAGCCCATTCATAAATAAGTAATATATATTGTTGTGGAGGTGAGAAACTATCCGAGTAAAATAATTGTGACTGAGGGCGTGAAAGACAGATTAGGAATATGCTCATTAATAAGTTTGTATTTGCAACATACATTCATAGACACAATAGTAAATGTTTTCTGCCCTTTGATAAATGAGAGCTGCCAAGGTGACGATTACGGAGAGAGCAATAGGCATGTGTTTGCAACCTCTGATGAGTGCCCTTTGGTTTAGTCAGTCAGCCAGGTAGTAGCCAATAACAAAGTCCCAAAGCAGAGTCAAGATGAACTAGTAAGCCATAAGAGGTAAATGTGTATTGTATTCCATAGAGGTAAAAAAAAAAAAAAAAAAAAAAAAAAAAAAAATACTAACAAAGACAAGAATAAAACTTAATGTGTGGAGTGTCCTGTCTGAATCATAAATGATGCACCCATTGGCATGAATATCAAATTAAAAACAGACAATGTAATGCTTTAATATAGCCCAGATGCTTCAGAACATTGGTACAACTTTACATGTGCTCACGACTGAACATGCAATATTAATTATAGCTTTAATACTCTGAAGGTAAATACTTACGGTTGGAGTATTGTCGCTGGTTCGGTACTCCGGGCGATACATCTGGGGACAGAAAGATACCTGCGTTTAGGGCTAATACACCTGTCCTTAACAATATCGTTTTTTGTAACCATAATATCAGTGACGACAACAACTTTGATAAACATAAATTATAATTAACACCAACCTTAATAGCATAAACTATCAATGGTTTACGTACATATCATCACCAACACACACACACACACACACACCACTCTATTATCACCAATAATACTGCTATATTATCACTGTCAATTTTTCACCCTCCTTCCCGAGTACCACCCCTCACTGGCATTTTCACAGACACGACCATTGCGTCACTATAACCTCTGCACTAATCTCTTTATAAACATTGCCAAGATTCATATAACATTATCAAACTCTCATCACTTCCACCATTATCTTTCATTAACGAATTACCATCACTTCTATCACCACAATCACTGCTACCACACACACTTATATTTTTTAACAATTCCATTTCCACTACAACTACTATCACCACAATCCCTTCTATCAACACCCTCACTGCTACCACACAACATTGTCATCAGAGTACCACCAAAGACCATCACCATTTTAAACACCATAATTACACTACAACTACTATCACCGCCACCATAACCACAATACACCAACACCACAACAACAACTATGACCACACCACCACCACTACCACTAACACTATCATCACCAACACAGCCACCGTAACTAACACCATCAGAACCAAGTCAACTACCACCAGCACAGCCTTCTACCTCACCACCACTTCTATAACTACCATTACCACAATCACTGGGCGGGTGCCCGACCCCGAAAGGGGTTGAAATAGGGGAGCTATCCCCCCGCCAAAGGCGGCTTTCTAGGGCCTTTCCTAGCTGATGCTGAGAGGATTGGGTTCATGGATTAGTCATGTGGTGATGGGCTGATCTATCAGAGTGAGAACTGAGCGATCTCTGCCATACCCATAGCTTAACTCTGACTGTTCCTTTAACTTATATATTTTCTAGATCTCAAGTGACGGCGTCTTTTCCGTGGATTGACCTCCCAATCTACCAAGATTGGAAGCCAAAGCGTCACATTTTCCCCTTGCCCCTCAACTTTCTCTTCATAATTGCTGAGGGGCACAGGGCCCTGGGTGGGGCTTTGGTTTCCCGGGCGTTTCCGCACCCTCCTCAGCTCCCCGCCATGGAGTGGCTTCGGTCACCCAGGCTTTATTGTGGTCGGCAGGGAGGGTTCTGTGGGGGCGCTCGGTTATGGCCTTGGAATTGCTCGGGGCCTTGGGGCTGTTCGGCCAGGCAGCTTGGGGAACAACAACAACAACAACAACCACAATCACTACCACCACCACCACCACTACTATCACCACCATCTACTATCCACTACTACCGCCACCACCACTTCTACAACTAGCATTACCACAATCACTACCACTACCACTACTATAACCACCATCACCAACACCAATACCACCACCATCGCCAGTACCACTAACACCATCACTACTATTACCACCACCACCACCATCGCCAGCACCATCACTACCACCACCATTGCCAGCACCACTACTATCACTACCACCACCACTACCACTACTATCACCACCACTACCACTACCACGACTACCAACACCACTACCACTACCACTACTATCACCACCATCGCCACCACCACCACTACCACCACCACGAGCCAGTGACACCCGCGGGAGCTACTTTTTCACACAAACATAAAATTTAGGGAAGAGTCCAAGTTAATATTCTTCACCCTTCATAAAACAACTTTTGCCAACGAGCCCAGGAGAAGGAGGAGGAGGAGGAGGAAGAAGAAGAGGAGGAGGAGGGGAGGATGAAGATTTGGAGGAGGAAGAGAGAAGGGGAAGGAGGAAGGTTGAAGAGGAAGAGAAAGACAGCGATATGAAGGAGTAACTGGGTATGGTGAGGAAGAGGTAAAGATTTGTAATAGGCGATATAAATCTCTAGAGGCAAAGTAACATAATATTTACCTGTTTGTACGCTGCATGAGAAACAGAAGAAGAAGAAGAAGAAGAAGAAAAAGAAAAAGAAAACAAAAACAAAAAAGAAGAAGAAAACATGAAAGGGAGTAAGGAACAAGAGATCAATAGACTAGCAGTATTAGCTATATAACATTAATCGAAGAGGTGAGAATCTTAAGAAATAATGGGAACGAAAGGGAAAGCAGTTTAGAGAGGATGAGTAAATCTGCTGTTGCTTGATTTGTTGTGTAATCCTTTGGCATATACAAGACACATGATCCCTTACCATCATGCCCTTATTACTATTCAGTTATAGTCATTCTGATCGAGAACTGATAAGAGTGCCTGAACAATTCCTGAATTTTAAAAGCAAGGTCATATAAGACGAAACTAATTGAAAGAAGCTGGACAAACTGAAGTAATATGAAATATATTTAAATGTAGTTTAAATGAACTAAGATTGAAGAGCATGAACAAACAAGGCAACGAAACTCGTGTACAGGCGTTAAACAATTTGATTTTTTTTTAGTATAATTAATTGGAGGCCAAGTAAAGCAAGAAAGAGAGGATACTGATCCAAAGTAAGACCAACAAATAAAGAGAGAACAAGAAAAGGAGAGTACTGGAGAATGGAGACAGATAAACACTCAGGGTATACACAACTATTAGACGATTTTATTCAGCTTGGGAAGGACCTTTAGCAATATTAAGGCTTCAAACTATCTCAACCAACCCTCTTCGCAACCAAAGATCGAGGTGTTCACGAATATTTTTGCGGGAAATCAGTGTCAGGAAGGCAAGCTACTATTCAATAAACTATTAACCCCTTCTGTACCGATGATGTCTTTTGTATTTGTCTTTTGATTTTATGAAGCTTAGGAAGGATATAAGGTAGCTAAAAGGATGAATTGAGATAGTCTGTAGCCTTTTAATTGGTCGATGTCTTTCCTAAAGTAATTGAAATCGTCTAATAGTAACCTGAATAAAATTAAAAAGACGTCACCGGTACAAAAGGGGTTAAGGAAGAAACTAAGATTTTACAGCGCCAATCAATGCATTCTGTTTTTGCTATTAATTTTACCTATTCACAGATGACCTACTCCAGTTCTATATATACTGTACTGTATATCTATTAACCTAGTCAGTATCATGGACGTCATTTTCATCATACTCTGACAACTATTAGACGATTGTATTCAGCTTAGGAAGGACTTCTAGCAATAATAAGGCTTCAAACTATCTCAACCTACCTTTTTAACTACCACAGATCTTTCCTAAGTTGCATAATATCGTCTTAATATATAGCTAGAATAAAATAT
Organism: Paralithodes platypus; assembly: GCA_032716605.1. NCBI lineage: Eukaryota > Metazoa > Arthropoda > Malacostraca > Decapoda > Lithodidae > Paralithodes > Paralithodes platypus. The sequence goes on from CM064519.1 coordinate 29,138,868, forward strand.
AACACACGTCGCCGGTACTCAAAGGGTTAAGTTTGTCTTGCATGTCGCCCTCTAATTAGCGCAGATAAGAGAGCTATTAGATCTCTCAAATCATCTACATTTACCACCTCATGAATTTCCTCTCCAGTGATTATATAATTATATCATTATTATTTCTTTCTTTCCGCATACTGAAGAAAACCATGAAACTGGCAAATATGAACTTTGTTAAGGGGAGATGGGCCGTTTTTCTGGTCCCCCTTCTTCTTCGTATTTAGCTCCATTAGTTTTCAGATTTTATGACGTTTGGTTCATTAGCTTGTCGATTTTAAGACCTTTCGCCCCATTCCTTTGTTAATATTAATTATTAATAATGTTAATATTAATATTTTCAAGGCGATCGATAGTGAACCTGTAATTTTGGAAGAACCAGCCTTCGGCTGGGATATTTTTCTACCGAAAAATTTACAAATTATTCTAGAAAGGGGATCTAAAGGATGTTTTTTTTAAGCTTGATGGTGGTCTAGGGAGAAAACTAATGTAATATAAACAGATACATAAATGATCAAATAAATACGCCCATCTCCCCTTAATATGCCCACGCATCGACCGTATTATCTTAATTTCACAAATTAGTATATTTTAAAGTTTACAATTACTCCGATTCCCACCATTAACCACCATTTACTTTTAAAGTACTTGCATTCAGTTGCAAAAGCGACTTGGATATATTTGCAATGTAAATCCCTCGACCTTCTTTGCCCCATTAACTCAATAATGCATCAGCATGGGTTATCTGATATTCTACCACCCACTACCATATTCCCTAAAAAAAATATATATATAAAAAAAAAAAAAAAAAAAAAAAAAAAAATATATATATATATATATATATATATATATATATATATATATATATAATTATATATGCAAATAAAAAGGCATCCTCTGAATAGAACCACAAAAAAAAAATATATGCAAATAACTCATAAACTATTAAATGACACGAGTTTGCAGATTTCCCCTTTTAACACTCTCCAGCCTCTTCCCTCCGATCACATAAAACCATAAAACCGGAATCCGCTAACTAGAGTGACTAAAAACTCTTCGCGACCCCATCGTCAAAAAAATTATACTCTCCGGGCGCGCCTCTGGAAGACTAGCGACATATTACTCATAAAATCTGGAGTTTGTTATTGTCTCTGTAAACTTTTGGGAGAGTCTCCTGGTTTTACGAGGGGAGTCAAGAGGCGAGCGTGTTTATGAAGAAGCTGCCAGTTGATAATTGATCCCAGCTTCTCTGTGTACAGTTGAAGGCAAAAGTTACACACGTGCCTCTCTGTAACACTCATTATTGGGGTTGAACGCAAAACCAAGTGAATATGCGTTAATTTAATAATCAAATATTATATGAGGGATATATTAAGCTTTACATTATGAATTATTATTATTAGATATAAGATACCGTTCCTGAATATTGTTGATAGGGCCAGGTAAGCTTTATCATGTGACTGGAAGGTCCTTTAATCAACTGGAAGGCTAGACTACACAGAATACACAGCCTTGGTATGTAAGATTTTATTGATAACATAGGTTATTTAGTAATGCCAATGCAGTTAAATAAAATAATATTAAAGATAATATACATAAAGGGGTGCTGAGGACACTTTGATAACTACAATTAATTATCTATCTATTTATGGCAAAGCAAGAATAAATTGAGACATAAAAAAACATGAACAAGATTTTAGATGGCATATTTACATACAGTATATACATAGCTGGTGTCACAAGAAGGCAAGTTACAAAGTGTGAAAAAGGGCATGGTAGATGGATGTACAAATATATATATATATATATACAGTATATATGTACGGCAGGTATTGTCGAAGGCAAATAGATACTTAGTAAAAATATTTACTTATACTGTACTCAGGAATGGAGCCATTCCAGGGTATTTTGAAGTTTACAATTGCACTATACAAGTAGTTAGGGATAGTGTGTGGTTGTCTTTTCCTTTGAGTCCTAGAGAGGGTCTCTGAGAGCCAAAGACTATTTGTAGCTAAATTTGGTCATCCGGGGATGGTTTTGCCGGGCGTTGCGGGTAGGGGCAATCGTCTCTCATGCAGGCCTCTGGGTTGACGGGCTCCTTCGCCTGTTAGGCTTCTAGGGTTCAGTTGCTCAGGCCAAGGGCGAGAGTTGCTCACGTAAAGTGCCGAATTGCTCAAGTGTATCCCAAACGAGTTGCTCAAAACGGTGGTCGATTTGCTCAGACCAAGGGTAATGGAGCTGCTCACGTCAAGTGCTGAGCTGTTGAAGCGTATCTCAGACGGGTTGCTCAGAATAGGGGTCAAGAGTGACGGAGTTGCTTATGTCAAGTGCCGAGTTGCCGAGGTGTAAACCGAACGTATCGTTAAGAACGGGGGCAGAGTTGCTCAAACCAAAAATGCAATGGATTACCCAGATGCTAAGTAGCTGAGCTGCTCAGGCGTACCTCACGAGTTACTCAGAGACTTTATTGACCTGATTAAGGTGAGCTGCTGTCCGAATCTTCTCCGAACAAGTATTTTATCTTTTTGCTCCTACTGCGGGTTTTCCTGCTGTGGGCAACAAGGTCTCTCCTTCGCTCTTCAGGTAGACGGCCTTTGGGTTCTTCTCGCCCGGAAGTAGACAGAAGTAGAGAGATCAAAGGCAGCCGCTCAGAGGGGCTGGCTTCCGGATTCCCATGGGACCTTAGGGGTATGGCTTGCGGCTCCTTGGCTGCTGATTTCATGGCTGGGTGCGGCACTTGGTGATCAAAGCATTGAGCAGGTGAATTCTTAATTTCAGAGTTTAGCTTCTCTATGGGGCACTGCTGCATTTGTATGGTGGCTATTCTGGTTGCATGTCTGGAAGGTCTCAGTATAACAAAATTATTGGTAATATTTCATTAACATGTTTATATATCTCACTTGTTTATGTATATGTGTATAACTAACGAACAAATGCAAATAAGTAAATGGAACATGCTCTATGTGTAGCGTTATGCTGTAACTGAACATATACCATAACAAAGTGCTGTCACTCAAAGACATTATAGGTCCACTTTTATTCATGAAAGACTGTAATGAATAATAATGTCCTATTATGTATGAAATACTGTAAGTAAAATAATAGATCCACTACTGTTTATGATGGACTGTAAGTATAGGAGGTAGAGAACACAGTGGAGGCCAGTGTCGTGATCACACACTCGGCTGGCCCACAAGAACTAACTGTTGACGTACGGCCTTCACTAGCTTACCCGTGGTCAGGGGCCGTGACCAACAGGGAATACAGTATTGTGTTCACAGATTTTTTTTGTTTTTTTTTGTATATGCAATAAAGTTCACATTATGTATTCAGTTGTTCATGTCCCACCCTGAGGTATTATACTATTATGTTCCAGTCTCTTTTTATTATATGAATTATATTTAGCTTTTTGTTATTTGTGTTGAAATATAAAACATTTTAAACTAATATTAAATATCAGACTATTTGTGTGTATGTTTGCGTACATACAGAAATATTCGCATTAACTTTTCAAATTGGACTACTGACCAACGAAAACGGAGATATTCTTGATGATGAAGTCCAGCTGAGTAATAATCTCAATATAATTTTTGCAGCACTCTTTACAGAAGATTTGAATTTGATTCCATATGCTCTTAGCGCCCAGATTAACTGCATTTACAGACACATAGCACAACTTTATACTGTGCTATCTTTTCCTGTTGTCACATAGAATCGGTAGTTTAGCTACATGCTGCCTCGTAAGTATCAATAGATCAGTTGTGGCTTGTTTTCCTTTGTACTCCTTCGTGCTGTCTATAGTTACATTTACTATGGCTGCACACAACTCATAAATCAACTTCAGAAAGTCGTTGCTACCCCGAGGTTGTGTATTCAAAGATGAACTAGGTCAATAGCTTTACAAGAACATAATATAGATTATAGTCACTGATTAATGCATTTCCTTATGAAAGCATATGACTATATAATTATATACAGTATATAATATACATATGTTGCATCTACCGTTCCCCAAATACTCCTCCAGAGCAAAGTCTTTTTGATTCTCTGTCCTCACAACTCAGTGTCCTCAACTTAAATGCTTCTTCTGAAATCACTGTGTTGGGTGATTTTAATGTCCATAATGTTGAATGGCTCACTCATTCAGCCAGGACTGATGATGCTGGTCTTGAATGTGAGCTATTTGCAGACTCATTTAATCTCATTCAACTAGTCAACCAACCCACCCGTGTACCAGATAATCCTAATCATAATTCCCACCTACTGGACTTATTTTTAACAACCAATTCAGCAAATTATGATGTTACAGTGAGGTCCCCACTTGGATCTTCTGATCACTGTCTGATACAGGCCACCTGTGTATCACCTACCACACCTTCCCACTCTGAACCTGTTTTGGTGACTAAATGGCATTACGATAGGGCAGACTGGGAGGGTCTTCAAGGTTTCTTTATTGATATTCCCTGGACCTCTTTCTTTTCTAATGATGCACACTCCACCTTGAGCCACATACAAGATTTTGTAAAAATTGGAATGGAAACTTTTATTCCTCATCAAAAGTACAGTAAAAGATCTAATTCACCTAAATGGTTTGACCATAATTGTGCTAGAGTAACTGAACAAAAAGCAATAGCCTACAATGCATACACAAGATCAAAAACACATGAAGCCTTTAATTACTTTAGAAACATCAGAAATCATGCCAAAACTGTATTAAACCTAACTAAATCAAACTTTCTCCATAAGCAGGCAAATAAACTTCTAAATAATCCAAATGATAACAAAATATTTTGGTCTACTCTTAACTCATTCAAATCCAACTTCACTACTGCTTCATCCATTCCACCATTAAAATCTCCGACTGGCAATCTTGTAAGTGACCCACGAGGTAAAGCTAACCTTCTTGCAGATATTTTCTCCACCAACTCAACCTTAGATGAAATAAATCAAGATGTCCCTGTACTTAATTTTAATTCACCTGAAATTCCCTCACTTAAGATCCACACCAGACATGTCAAAACTATTTTGCAGAATCTCTCAGTAGATAAGGCTCCGGGTCCAGATGAAATTCCTCCAATAGTACTTAAGAATTGCTCCTTGGTGCTCGCTCCTGTATTGGCAAAAATTTTCCGTCTGTGTACTCATACCTCATGCTTCCCAGTACCCTGGAAAGAAGCAAACATCCATCCAGTTCCTAAAAAAGGTGCCTCTTCAGATCCATCAAACTACAGACCAATAGCTATAACTTCCACTTTTGGCAAAGTTTTTGAAATTATATTAAATAATCACATAATTAAGCATCTGGAGAATAATAAATTAATCAGTGATAGGCAATATGGTTTTAGACGATGTCGATCAACTGCAGACATTCTTTGCCTTCTTACGCATCAAATCAACCAAGCTACAGACCAACATGGTGAAACACATACAATAGCACTGGATATATCAAAGGCATTTGATAGAGTCTGGCATCAATCCTTATTGTCGAAGATGTCACACTACGGCCTTGCATCATTAGTTCCACTAATTTCTTCTTATCTTCATAACAGAAAAATACGTGTAATGGTAGATGGCCTTTATTCTCAATTTCACTCAATAAATGCTGGTGTTCCCCAGGGATCAGTTTTGGCCCCAACTCTGTTCCTCATTCATATCAATGATCTCATATCTACCACTCATAATCCAATACATTCCTACGCAGATGACTCAACACTCCACAGTTCCTTCACATTTACCAATTCTTTCACCCAACCCGATCTTATAAATTCAAAAATAAACACTGCAATTTCTCTGAACCAGGACCTTTCTAGAATTAATGAATGGGGACAAGAGAATCTAGTTTTCTTTAATGCACAGAAAACCAAGTACATTCAATTTTCTAACCGACAGAATCTCACTGACTCCCATATATTTTTTAATGATGTAAATATTCCCACTTCCCCTAGTATTGACATTCTCGGTGTAACATTAACTACTAACTTGAGCTGGACACATTATGTTAGAAGCATTGCTAAGAATGCCTCTAAAAAACTGGGACTCCTGTACAGAGTTCGAGAATTCTTCACTGACGAGCAGTTGGCCGTAATATATAAAAGTCATGTGCGCTCTCAGATGGATTACTGTTCACCTCTGTGGGGTGGAAGTGGAGTGGTTGCATTGAGGCAGTTGGACAAAATTCAAAATAAATCTATTAGATTAATCAATAATCCTGCAATCACACAGGACCTTCCTACATTAGCCATACGAAGAAACGTTGCATCCCTTGCATTATTCTACAGATATTTTCAATTTTCCGAGGAACTTGCTTCAATTGTGCCGCCTCTCCACATCTTTCCCCGTAGAACTAGGGCAGCTGAGAGCGCCCATGAATTTACACTTTCTCCTCCACAATGCAGAACTTCTGCTTATCAGAATTCATTTATCCCCAGAGCTACTACTCTTTGGAATTCACTTCCCTCGAATTGCTTTCCACAAACTTACAATCAACAAATGTTAACCCTTAATTAGCGGCGAGCAACATAAGTCGAGTTAAAAAAAGCTGGACTATGTGGCGGCGCTCGACATAGGTCGAGTGGCAATTTCAGCACGTAATGTGGTGAGAGAGAGAGACAAGTGGGTGGCAGGAGACTAGCGAGCGTATGACTGCTCCAGACCACCGCGCGGCGAACCTACTGACACAAATCTCAGCTCCCTCCTCCCTCTCTCACTCGCTACATACTCAATTATGTACCGAAACTACCGAATTACCTGCTTTTTGCACTCGCGTTGCACGGTTATTGCAAGAAAACTATCCATCATACAAGGATCGTTATGGTGTCATTCGAAAGCTCTGTTTGCCCTTTCAGGGATAGGTACTTGTTTTACGTTCTGGGTTTATTTAGGCATGAAAATGGATCACGTAAACAGCCCTATTTTGGCTAAAAACACACCCCGCTGTGCGGTACATATAATAAACCGCATAGGCCGCTCGTAAGGTGTTAAATCCAGTTGTTACAAACATTTTATGAATGGAGGATGCCTTTAGGCACATGGACCTTTTTGTTTTATCTGTGTTTTTCCTTCCTCCGTTCATTGTCTCTTAAAAAAAAAAAAAAAAAAAATATAGATATACAGAGAGAGAGAGAGATAGCTCCCCATACAAGTACCACAAAGGGGGAAGTGTACCGCCCTATACTGGAGTCCAGCACTTGAGGCTTTACGACCTGGAACGTGTCTCTCTCTCTCTCTCTCTCTCTCACACACACACACTACACACAATTCGTAATGCGTCGTTCATTATTTATCACCCCATTTTTCTGTGTCAACATAGTTACAAACAACAGCTATACATATATTTATTCCAGTATACCTTAACGTCGGCTCCAATAACTAGCCTAGAATATTTCCCATCATTAGTTTATTTGTTTCTTGCCTAAAGTAATGGCTGTCACTGTACCAATTTCCAGGTGTCTCTATCTTATACTGGAAAACATAATAATACGGATCGCTTATCGTTTAATTGTATTACCCAACACAACCAAGTCTCTCCCTCATCACCACAAAGATTTCCCCTATAAGTAATCTCCAAAACATCAAATGCGCTATTTCAAATATTTCCACCATCAGCCTCATCCAATTTGATTCCACCACCGAAATATCAACACCAAAATACACTTTCACCAGCATCAAAACATACACGTATATAATAAAATAAGGCTATGTATGCAAAAAGGAACAACAGGGGCAACATATCAATCAATGTGTAGCAGGGTTGTCAATCTAGCTTTTGTTCGCTATAAAACGTATTTAGCAAAAAATGTCCTGTAGCCCTATATCAAGTATCTGCAAGCATTGAAGGAATGGTCCAGTATGAGCTCGATATTCAGCAGATGATATAATTCGAATTGTTCGCTTTTGTAACTTATTTATAGGGTCTATAAAACAATCGCAGGAATACATATGTAACTCTACCAACAACATTTCTTAGAACAACTCCCACTATCTCACCATGAAAAATACATACTGTATATATTACCAAATATTTGAACTTCCACTATTACCACCAATATCATCGCCACTATCACCATCGGCACCACAAGCACTCACCAACGTCATTATCACAACCACCACCACTATCATCCCAGCAACACCATCAACACAATTCATATCAACCCCTTGAGCATCATGAAACGTTTTGCCAATTTATTCTGGCTATTTTTTAGACTATTATATTCAGATTAAGAGGGTTAATTGAACAGTCTTTACCCTTATATTTCCCACAGATCCTTCCCAGTCTGTATAAACGTCTAATGATAGCCAGAATAACCTGTCAAAACGCCTCATGATCGTCAAGGGGTTAAAACTATTCACCAACACTACCACCACGAACAATGGCATCACTATTATCACTACCACCACCACCACCGCTACCATTAACACCATAACCATAAATACATACACTTCCACCACAAATACTGCTACTACAACCACCATCAACAGTTACCAACACTAGCACAATAAACACTGTTATCACTATCACCATCAAAACTACAAACGCAAAAACTATTACCACCATCACAAACACTTTCAACACCACCATCATGAACGTCATCGGCACCATAAATACTCACCGTCACTACCACCACACATTCTGACAATACTATCACCACTACCACCACTAACACGACCATCAACGGCACTGTTACCATAAATATCGACTACCCCCACCACTACAACCATCGACAGCACAACCACAAACACTACCACCACCACCACAAATGCCTCCTCCACCACCACCCCCACCATCATCAACGACAGTGGATGTTTAATATCTACTACCACCACCACAAACACTCTCATCAAAACAACAACCATAAGCACCACAACCAAGAATACCACCACTACCACAACCACAACAACCATCAACACCACTACCACAACAACCATCATCACCACCACCACCAAAGCACCTCCCACACATCCCATCTTATGATTATTTTGGCGATCTCCAAGGGTGTAAATAGCAAGAGGCCTCACTATTTTGCCTCCTGGAGCACCACACTATATAACAGACATAACAGTGCCCACCACGAATATCTTCACTCCTAGATTTCCATTTTTTTTTTTTTTTTTTTTTTTTTGCCCTCCTTTCACGGGTTGTATATTATTTTTGGGGGTGGTGGGAGGCAAGGGGGGGGGGGAGGTTGTCATTATAGATTTTTTTTTGGAGAGAGAGAGAGAGAGAGAGAGAAAGAGAAAGAGAAAGAGAGAGAGAGAGAGAGAGAGAGAGAGAGAGAGAGAGAGAGAGAGAGAGAGAGAGAGAGAGAGAGAGAGAGAGAGAGAGAGAGAGAGAGAGAGAGGAAAACACAGGTCCTGGTGATGCATTTTATAAAGATTGACCTCACCGAAGAAATACTACTTTAATAAAACAAAATATATATATCATTATAAACTACTAAATAAGTAGGAGGAAGAAGTCTGAAAATTTGACTAAAAAAAATATTCAAATGGTGAACTTGTTGAGGAAAGTAATAATTTTATGGTAGCAAGACTTGCAAATAAAGAGATGCAGATTGACTTTAACTATACCGGTAAAGTGCAAAAATACGTAAATAAATACCAATATAAATTGAAGTAAAAATATATAATTGATAATAAATAATATATATAAATACATTATAGATCATTTATATATGGAGAAGATAATACAAACTGGACTAATGAATAACATGATAAGAGAGATACATGGAAGATAAGGGTTGAAATTGAAGACAGAAAAGCAAATAGGAAGTAAGACAGCTATAATGTGTAATATACTCTAGATAAATAAAGAGAAGCCATCAATAATTTATAGATAGATAGACCAACACTTTACAAATTAAAAGCTTAAAGAAAAAAAGTCAAATAAAATACACTGATCGATAAATATAATTAAACAAAAAGAAAAGTGTAGAGTCAAGGAAAAATATTATATATATATACAGTATATATATATATATATATATGATTACAGAGAGAAAATTATCGGTAAAATAAATACTCAGAAAAATATGATACTGCTGTATAGGAACATTAATAGAGGCCCGGTAGAGGGATGCCGAAATTTGTTCAGAAGCTGGCTGACAGATGCAGTATGACTTATAACAAATGAGAGGTGTGTATATAATGTACATGATAAAGTTCCTAATATAGCAATGACCATTAAGAGCCTAACGTAAGGTATATCAATAGAAAAACGTGTGGTAGATAGTACAATTAGAATAAGTAAATGTGTATGCAAATTTATACATAAAATCACACCTCTATGTAAGTATATAGTAGAACTGGTTAATATATCATGTGCAATGAGAGATTCTATAACAGTATTGAAAGCTATGATATGAACACTTAATACCAGTATAGATTAGAAGGCAAAATATCGCCATGGCAAATAATTTGCAAAACTTGTAATGCAGATTTATTACCATGCAAGATTAACCTGGAAGAGTTTCCAAGGTCATTTACATGTGCTTGCCGAATTTGAACTCTGTATTTATACAAATGCATTAGCAACAACAGGAACAAAAACAACAACCAAGACAGGAAAACAAAGCAATAACAATTTCAACAACAACAACAACAACACCAACAACAACTACACCGGAAATAAAAAGTTAATCCATTTAGCAAAGGAGTATGTGTGGAGTTACTCGTAGAGACGGATTGATGAATGAAGAGATACGTAGGAGAGTGGGGCAGCAGGAACATTTGTCAGCCAGAGTGGACAGAAGGGTGCTGAGCTGGTATGGTCATGTTGAACGAATGGGAGATGAAAGACTTACAAAGAGAATATGTGAGTCAGATACAAGGGGAGATAGAAGGGCAGCAAGACCCCCATTGAGATGGAGAGACTGTGTAAGACAAACTTTGGATGATAGAGGAATGACTATAGATCAGGCAAAGGAAGTGGTAATAAACAGGATTGAATGGAAAATGATTGTGAATAGTTGAGTGAACACGTGGTCATTTGGGGGAAGGGGTCGAGCTAAAGTTGGAGTGGATAGTTGGTCCATCAGGCGCTTGGCCCGGGGAGACGATTAATATGAAGGGTGCGCCTGGAAGTGTGGTGGGCGGGCTTGTGGCTTCGGCTCCACTGCAGACCCTGGTCTCTGGGTCTTCTCCTGGGTGACCTAGATGTGTGTGAGTTTGTGTTAATCTGTGTTTGTTCGTTGTTTTATGTTGTGTTTTGTGTTTTCCCTGTTCTTGCTCTGTCTTGAGTCGGCCACCCCCAGGAAAAAAATAAAATAAAAACAAAAATAGAAAATAGAAATACAAAAATAGGAAAAGTGGGAGTTGGGCCTTAGCATATAGATAGATAGATAGATTTAGCAAACAACACACCCATTCATAATTAAGGTTTGCGACACAAATATGATTTATTTTCCAATTTTGAAATGCACATGCAATAATAGTGAAACATGCATGGCGCCAGAAGCAGATATTCACAGAGAAAAATACCTATAGAGATATCAAAATCGAATAACAAATCACAAGTATGAAAATAGGAAAATTGATGTTGAAGAAATCTGGAGGAAACTATGAGTGACAGTAACAAAAATATGAAGAAGAGTGAATAATCTAAGGAAAACACAGGGTAGCAGAAACAAGAAAAATAACATATGTACACACTTAAACAAACAAATCATAACGAAAAGTATAATAATATACACAAAAGAAGAGGAGTGGTTAAGAAAAAAAGCATAAGATCAATTGTGGGTTATATCAAAATAGAACAGAAGAGAAAGGTCGAGAGATAAATGCAAAATAGAATGCAAGAATACAATACGAAGAAAGTGAGTAGCCAGGTAAGACAGCTGAGCAGGTGGGAATACTAGAGAGACAGACAGGGAATAATAAGTACACAGGTAGAACATATATAACACGAGAGAGAGAGAGAGAGTAAAAAAGAAATGTTTCGCACGAGTAGAATACAGTAGCTTGTGGATAACGAGAGGTCGATAAGTGATGATGAAACGGAGAGAGAGAGAGAGAGAGAGAGAGAGAGAGAGAGAGAGAGAGAGAGAGAGAGAGAGAGAGAGAGAGAGAGAGAGAGAGAGAGAAAGAGAGCAAGAGAGAGGCTCGGGAGAAGAGAGGGGGGTGGGGGGAGGGAGGGAGTTAGGGAGCAGAGGGGGGAGGGGAGGGAGGGGGGATGAATATTGCTCTTATTTACTGCCCTATTCCAAGAAAAATACGGCACTGATACCAAATCCAGGGGACTGTGTTATCTATGGTAATGTCCGACTCATTCTTAGTGAGGGGGAGGGATCTTCTTATTCTCTGCTCTCTTTATCTCTCTCCACCTCCACCTCTCTCTCTCTCTCCGCTTTATCATTACTTATCGACCTCTCTCCTTATCCACAAGCTATTATATTCGTGCGAAACATTTCTTCTTTTTGACATTCTCTCTCTCTCTCTCTCTCTCGTAAACACTAGCTTTTTCTATTTTCTTAGCTTTGACCCTCTTTCTGGTCTTCCTAATCTTGAATCATGATACCCTGTTGTTGTTGTTGTTTTTTCTATCCTCCCCATCTATTTAAGTTTGTCTATGTATCTGTTTATTGATATTTAATTCCTCGAAATCGTCTGATGTTTTCCTTTGGCAATTAACTAAATTAACTCATGTATGGTATATTTTTAGTTTCAAATGTTACTGTTAAATTTTGTATGTCACTCATATTTCTCATATCTCATATAAACATTTTGCCTGAAAATACCATTGGTTTTCCCAGAGGTACTTCTCGATGTTTTCGACTTCACTCATGTCAATGACTAGAAGAGGATCTATTCTTTATTTATCTACTTTTCCATTCACTCGTCTAAGTTTTACCATGGTGCCAGGATTATCTCATGTATTTCTTATATGTTTGATCATACATTGACGTATTATTAAACATGTTTTATTCACCTCTCTTCGATAGTTGTCGTGTTTTTCACACGTATTAATCTCCTTCACATCAAGTTTGATTTCTTCTTTCCTCTCATTTCTTAAGCGGTCTTTCAATCCATCCCACCTCCTTATATTTGTTCTTCTTTCCGCCTCTTTTCCTCTACATCTTTTTTCATTCTCTCTCTCTCTCTCTCTCTCTCCGATTACCTTGAGTAAAACAAATTAATCAGAGATAGTCAACTTGGCTTTAGATAGATTATGTCATTCCTTACCCATATGACTGAGCTCTACAATGACATGACTAAATCATGCCTTGAAGGAAACACTGATTTGGATAAAAGGTTGGCATACAAACAGAAGGAAGGGAGCGGTAAAACTTGAATTAGAATATGAGTGGGAGCCTGTTTCTAGCATTTCAGTGTTCGATCCTGGAACCAATTGTGTTGCTTATTGATGTATATGACATTTGACTAAAGTATTACCGTCTCTAATTTCGCTGACGATACAAACATAGGAAATACAGTTTTGAACGAAGAATACAGAAATGCACTACAATCTGATTTAAGCAAGACAATATTATTGAGTGATCGCAAAAATGGTAGATGCCTTTCAATGTAGACAAAGGTCAGGAACTGTAATTCGGTTACATATTAATTCAAAATTGAGTGTTAAATAAAATATAATGTCAATGATTTTGGCCATGTCACTCATTCAACTCTGGGGAAGGCACTCGTCACAGGCAGTTTGTTTCCCGCATCCACATAGAACAAAAATAATAATGAAGTAGACGTGCCGTTTTGCCCAAAATCAAAACGGCATACCCAACTCTGCGATGGGTCACCAGCATCACTACTAATACCATCATCAATCACAATCACCATCTTCACTACAACTGCCACAATCATCACGACTACTGTCATCATCACAATTATTATGATCATCACTACTACAAATACAATCATCAATACTACTCACAACATCATCAGTACTACTGTCACCATTGTCAAAGGAGTACAAAGGAAATCAAGCAACAACAGGTCTAATGACCCTACTAGGCTGCTTGTCCTCCAAAACACTGAGGATCAATTGTCCAAACAGTGGTTTAGAGTGGGTAAGGGAACATTGGAAAGGGAACTACTGCCCTGGAACTAATGTCCGTGGCAGGACTAGGAAGTTAGTAGGGGACATATGGGTTAGTAACTGAGGGGGGGATAAAATAAAGTTATTCATTTACAAACGCAGTCAGTAGCACGTTTGATGCGAGATATTTGTCTAGGCGGAGTTTAAATGAATCAACGGTGCTGCAGTCTATAACGTCTCGGGGAAGCCCATTCCACAAGTTGACAACTCGATTGAAGAAGAAATTCTTAGATTCGTGTGAGTTAAAAGATTTACCAATAATTTTGCAACCGTTTCCCCGCGTGTAATTAGATTGGTCGATAGTGAAGTACTTACTACAGTTCATATTGTCGATGCCTTTGATGATTTTGAACACTTGAATTAAGTCACCTCTTAATCTGCGCTGGGTTAAAGGAAATAGATTGAATTCACTACCATCTTAATGATTACTATCATCATTGATACTACACCTATCAACCATCATTACTACTATCATCACCACCATCTTGCAATCATCATTACTACAGTTAACATTATCACTACTACTATAACCATCATCATTACTACTGTCACAAGTATTACCATCATGTATCCTACTATCACCAACATCACTACTACTGCCATCATCACCATTACTATGATCTTCATCATCACAACTATTGTCATCATCACTACAACTTTCACCATCATCACTACTACTCACCATCATCACTAATACTCACACCATTGTCATTACCATCTTCACTACTGTCATCATTATCACTACAACTATCATCACTACTATTATGACCATCATCACTACTACTAGTACTGTCACCATCATATCTACTACTGTCACTTATCATATCTACTACTGTTATCATCATCACTACTGTCATTATCATCAATACAACTACAACCATCATCACTACCATTATCACCATCATCACTACTATCACCATCAATCCCACTATTATTACCATCACTTCTAATGCCAACTAAACTAACTTAACCTAGCAAATGCGTAGCGAGATGTTTTCGCCTCCAGAACGCCATCATTGCCGGGAGGGGGGGGGGGGGGGGTCCGGGAGAGGGGGAGGGGTAAAACCATATTTTGGACCTAAAATCATAACTATTGCATAGATTCAAAAAATATTTTTTGACTGACGTTCGCATTCACGCAACAAATGTTTGTGTGAAATTTGGTGAAAATCTGTCCAACGGTCTAGGAGGAGTTTCGGGACAGACGGACAACAACAACGACGACGACGACATACATTTTTTTCCGGTGGTACCCACTATACGGGGGGGGGGCGATACCAAACTATAAAACAACTTCACTGCTCCTTGGGGTTATTGATATATTATGAAATACTAAAAAAATACCCTGACCATTGGGCAGCAACTGCAAACAAGGGTACTCCAGCACAAGGAATCATTAAATGATAATGTACTTATGGAAATTGAAAGAATAAAATGCCATTACTCATAAGTATTTAAAGGCCTCATCTAGTGTATTCTTCTTATTGCTATCCTTCACCTTATTAGCAATTACTATTTTAGATTTAAGGCCGGACTGCTTAATAAGGACTGCAAAGTATGTTCGTTCTGTGTATCTAAGTAACCATGTAAGACTGTAAGTCTCTCTCGCTCTCTCAGTCTCTCTCTCTCTCTCTCTCTCCTCAGTCACGTTCAAATCTTCCATCCCTCTCCACATTTCATATTCCCCCTCTTTCTCTCCACCAATTCAGCTCTTCCCCTCGACCTCATCTCCATTCTTCGTTCACGTTTTCTACTGATCCTCCAACAAACCATGCCCCCCTTCCTCCCCCCCCCCTCTCCCGCTATATGTCACCCCCAAATATTCGAAATCCAATGACACTGGCGAGGATAAAACTGTTTACAAGATGACAGTGGGGGTCGAGCGTTGTTTATCAAGTGGCGAACAGGAAATAAGGGGGAAAGGGAAGGTGCGAAAAGAAGAAGAAGAAGACGAAGAAGAAGAATAACTACATAGACGAAGAAGAAGAAAAGGAAGAAGAAGAAGAAGAAAAGAAGCAAAAACAACAACAACAACAACTATAACAACAACAACAACTACCTCAATAAAAACGACAGCAACAACAACAATAACAAAACTAATAATAATAATAATAATAATAATAATAATAATAATAATAAGAAGAAGAAGATAGACAGGACAAGGGAAAGAAGCCGAACTGGAAGAGGAGGTGGAAGAAAAGCACAAGACAAGTAGAAGAGTATAAACACATTCCGTATAATATTAAAAGGATGGTGGTGATGAGGAAGAAACAGAGGGCAATAAAGTAGATGAATTGTACAAAGGACGGAAAACAAAAAAAATCGACAGGCAAAAGAGACAGATTAACACAAGACAGGATGATGAGGGGAATGAGTAGATTGAGAATAATGAAAGAATGGTGTCAGATTCTTAGCTTTGTCTTAACACTACATGGTGCAACTTCTGGGGGGCTATTATGGTATTTTGTTATATTAGTATTGAGGGTTTTTATTGCTGTTGCCATTTTCGACCAATGTATTTTTAGTTTCCACCTAGACTAACGAACAACGCCTCCTCAGACCCCCCTTCAAACTAAAAGGAAACCCGCCACCCAGAGCCCCTTCACGATACATATGTACGCTTTTCGGTAGAAAAATGTCCCGACCAAAGCTAGTCCAGCTTCTTCTAAATTGTAGGCTCGCTATCGCTCGCCCAGAAAAAAATCGATACCTGAGTGGGATGAAGTGTCTATTAATCGCCAAACTAATTAGGTGAAACGTTTTATAATTTCCAAACCAATGGAGTGAAACAGGTCGGTTCCAAAAAGAACAGCCTGCACCAGATAGGGTTAATATATGTTTTAATTTATGTAGCCTGTAACTCGATTATGTCTCGGAGATTTATTGCAGCACAACAATTGAGGTTGCAGGTAACACATTTAAACTTTATATATGTGAAACTTGTGGATAACAGGATCAGAACGTATTTCTTGGGAATAACGCTTTCAGTACTAGTGTGTTGAAAAGGCAATTGTGTTTCTAAATCATGTAAGTTTTCTTACGTCAACAAATGAATAAATAGATAAATAAAAAAATAATTTAAAGGCTCTATGGAAGCATAATGAAATAAAGTGAAACAGAAATGACAACAAATCAAACGAAATTTTAGAATTAATTTAATTTTATGACTTTAGTGGAGCTTAAAAGTGAACAATTAATATTCCACAATACGAACTAATTTGCTGTATAGATCATTTTACATTTACCATAACTATTAATACTATACAGTATATAGCACGAATGAAAGGAGTATACAGGGCATACTATAAATTCATTCATAATACTTAAACATAATCAGTATTCAACTAAATCACAAGCAACACAATGTAGTTCTTACTTGATATGTGATTTTATATAAAGATAATGATTCAATAAACGAACATGAACTAATTAATATAATGCAAAAGTCTATGGCTCAAGTATAATCCATTGTATGAACTACAAGACCAATTCTTTAATCATATTCTTCTTCGTTAGGAGCCACAAAACCATTTCTGATAACATGCATAATACATTTTTACTGCATTGTCTCTTGAAGATTTTGCTAACAAAATACCTCTACTTGAACTTTTACTAACATTAAAGTTAGTTCGACTGTCTATAATTCTTTTCTAAAGAAGAAATTCCTTGTTTTTACCATAAGCAATATATTATAATTGGACACATGTTTGAGTGTAGTAGTCAAAACACAACATTATCTACTGTAGTTATGCAGAATCCAAAAATATTCTGGATAACAATTTTTTTTGTCACGCATTCAAATTAATATTTACCGAAACACCTGTGGGCTTGTTAATTATCAAATTAATCTCAACTAATTACAATTAGGACAGAAAATATCTTGTTACTTTCAATGCTTCCAAGACCCAATTTCTCCATCTATCATGGCTATCTTTTACTCTTTAACAATTCATATATCAGCTCATCAGCTTCTCTCAATATGCTCGATGATTCTTTTTCTTCCGACTTTTCTTGGAAAGATCATATTACCACATTTGCTAAAACAGAACCCCAAAAGTTAAGTGAGCTCAACCGTCCCCGTGGGTTCTTCACCCCTGCACAGCTTCTTGAACTATATAGGGGCACAGTGCGCCCATGAATCGAGTAATGTTCGCATTTGTGGAGAGGTTCCACGCATACCACACTTCTCGAAAGGGTAATGTATAAAGCATTTCGTCACATCAATTCACCTCTTCTTATTTATTCCCTACAACCACTCTATGCACGCTGCAATGTTACATCTGTCTCACTCTTCTACTGCTATTGTAACAGTCAACGTTCTTCAGAGCTTTCTCAGTGCATACCTACTCCCAGACCCATTCTGTCCAACTATCGAACCCAAAAGTGAACCAATTTTCCCAGCCTTTCTTTTATTAAACAAGTAAGCTCTGCAACTCTTATCTCAGTCTCTCTTTCTATCATCCTATGATTTTAACTACTTCGAACTCCGTTTATCAAGACACTTTGTCTCCAAAATAATCTTGAATTTGGGTCTTCCACTCTTTCAAATTTTTGGGGACACTTTTTACAGGCAGCTTTGCCTCTTGTCTCCATCATACAAAAAAAAAAAAAAAAAAAAAAATCACGTCAAAAGTAAATTAATATTAACCCACTGAACCTCAGCGACGACAACGTGTCGTCGGCAATGTATGTAACGCTAAACCCCAGCGACGACAACGTGTCGTCAAGGTTAATTACTCCGGTCCTATAGCACCTAGAGGGCTCAGATTTGTATGGGAACTGTGTAAGTATCCCATGCAACCATGGCGATGGTTGAAAACTCTCAAAGTCCAACCGCGTGCGCGTGAGCGTGCAAAAACATGGGTTTTGGGTGTTTTTGCCTTCAATTTTTTACTCTTGTAAAATCGACTTTCGGGGGCTCCGTAGGACCAATTTTTGTCCTTTTTGATCGTTTTTTTGTGGTTTTTCCTTCATTCCTAACCCATTCGCTATTGTTTCTGGATTTTTTTTTTTTTTCAAAACCTGCCGGTCCCTGGTGGTACATTTATTATAAACTAGCTGGGGCTCAGTGGGTTAATGAAGGCTGGACAAATTTAAATCACAGGTGACTATTCAATGTTATCAATATCCTGTCATATTGTTGTACTAAATGTGATGCCTACTTGGACTACGAACTGTGTTGTGTTGTCTTCGTCCGTATAAAGACTTTGGTATAACGGCAACGACCACCTTCATAATTACGGTTTCCACGATAATGGCTTCTATCTCGCCCTCCATCTATCGAACACAGGGACGCCTTCACTCTTACTTTGCCTTTATGTATATATTTATTTATGTATATATATTTATACATTTATTCGAGTATATAATACCTGTATATTGAATGCAAACAAGTATAAACAAAATACATTCTTAAATGTCATGTATGTTATAAAGTGTTACATTTCTTCTTTGCCGTAGAGTATCTGTATATATATGCTGAACCAAAGGTTATATTCTTAGTATTTGTTTGTGCATACAGTAGTGTGTACTTTGCAAAAAAAAAAAATATATATATATATATTATCAAAAGAATAGCGAGTAGTCTCTAAAGAAAAAAAAATCCAACTTCTACCTTTTTCCTTCATTCTCAGGACTGTCGGCTTTATAGTGTCATGTAACTCACAAAGTCCCGAGATTATCGATGGAAGCTTTCGAGATGTTGGTTGCTTCATTCTGTTTTTGTTTGCCACACTAGATGACAGCACCCATTTTTGACACGTCACACAGAAGATGCCTCTTGATTGTTTTTTGTGTTGTTTTAGAATCTATTTGATTGTCATGTGATTGGTATATTTTCTTGTGGGTTTTTCTAATTTCAAATGTTTGAAAATATATCCTGACGAGTAGAAATTTTGGAACTGTTGAATTTCAGCCTCCAAATTAAATGAAGGTTAGTTTCTTAGCTTGTTGACTAACAATAGGTTATATGTTGATTCCGTACGGTAGCTAGTACGTCATTATATCTTCGTACGCTGGAGGTAAGCGGTGGTCACGGTATTTTACAAAGTAAATATATTAACTTTCCTGATTCCACTAGGAAGAGGGCTGTGTTATGCTGAAATAAAATGTGTCGTTTCCTGAACCATTGATGCACTACTCCTCCTAAACGGCTGCCTCCACGATACTGAACACTAAGACCATAGTTGTGTGCAGAGCCAAAATAAACAAACTGAACCTGCTACATTTCCGCTACCGACTGTGGTGGTTCTTGCACCGACAAATTGTCTAAAACGGGGTGTGGCGGAATCGGGATGTAGCGGATTCCTCCTCCTTAGTAATTGAATTATTCGTTCAATATACCAAACAAGCACACATTTACATAGCAATCAAATTCTATAGCTACCTAATATCCAGACATATGACCAGTGGCCTTATTAATAAATAATAATTAAGTAAACAACACAAATAATCACCTTGCCGGAAGGACAGCTAGGCACCAGTACACCAAGCAACAAAACAACCAGACAATCAAACATATGACCAATCAAACATATGACCAATCAAAACACTAATCGAATAATGAACTCTCTAACCAAAGAGTAAGTCTGGCAATAAAATACATAACCACAAACTAAGTAAACAGCCAAAGAATTAAGTAGCTAGTAAATCAATTAACTATAGTCAATCAGACAATCAATCACATAGCCTTTCAATATACGAGTCAAACCGTATCCAGGGATTTTCGTTCATTGACGGTTTCCCCCAAAACTTGTTGTCATAATCTACCGCTCACCTGACAATCCCCCCCTCTTCCCCAACCACCACCACACACACACACACACACGCACACAGGTAGAACAATTGCTATATTCTAATGAAGGATGCAACTGTGGTGGGTAATTGCCAAATGGGTAGTTGTCTTTGAACCTAACCAGGTAATCAACAATTCTATTTATTTCACAGACTGAATAAACCAGCCAACCAACTAAGCCACCACCTGACCAAGCAACACACCAATTAAGCAAGCAAGCCCCAAACTAATCAACCAACAGGCCAGGCAATCAACCAACCATCCGGCCTACCATCCCAAGCGACCAACCAGCCAATTGCCTCGTGTTATCAGTTACAATTTGTGGGTCTTAATCCTTCTCATAGGAAATTGAACACAGGGTTGGTTCGGTCACCCCCCCCCCCCCCCTCCCTCTGCTTCTCTCTCTCTCTCTCTCTCTCTCTCTCTCTCTATCTCTCTCTCTCCTTCATTTATTATTTCTGTTTCCTCTCTCTATCTCGTTCCTTCCCTCCCTCGCTTATTTCATTCCTTTTTCATTCCCTTCTTCCTTTCTTTCCCTCTCCTTCGGTACCTCTCTTCTTTCTTCCTTCAATTCTTCTTGTCCATCCTCCACTTGTCTCTTTTTTTTTGGGACATCATCTTATATTGGAAAATATCTAGAAGTGTGTCTATCAAGTGTTAAGAGTTATTTGAATATTTCTAATTCTATAGCTAAACTAGAACCTTGTATTTCGTTTGTCTATTCTTATCTCCCATTCCATCCATGATACATGTTTCTTACTGTGCACCCGAAAACATTATTCGTGGTCTTACGTTTTCGAAGCTATCCCAAACTAAATCGAATTTTCTCATTATACAGCAGTTTCACCCAATATTTGCATTTATGAAGTTCGTTTTGCCGTCCGAGGGTATGTATTGGGCCAGGATATTAGTCATACAGTGTACAGTTATGAGTATTACATAAAATTACACCATTTCGATTTTGTGGATCTATTAATCCAAGTTATGAAGCATCCAGGCTATAATACAACATTGTATTGTCTCGTTTGCGTTCGATACTGATGCAAATTGGTACGTTGCTAATTATGCTCTCGACTGTATTCTCTGGGAAATAACTCGTGGGAGTATGATTTCAAATCGATCTCTAACTAATTCGAGTCTTCTTAGGGAGCCAGGATTTGTGTCTTAAGGTGTGCTTAAACGTGTCATACAAGCGTTTTTGTTGGCTTATTATTATTCTTAATATTGACGTCTACAGCATTTAATTCCCTATAGTTCGAAAACTGACATATTGTCAATTCCATCCACTTGATCGTTTTAATCTAATCAAAACTGTAATATTTGTTTTCTACTTCACACGATTGTCTGCAGTTAAAAATATAAAATAAAATATACTATACAAATCAGAGCAGAGAGCAAATGTGGTCATGGAAAAGTTTATGAAAAGATGATGATCATTATAGAGTATGTGTGTGTGTAACAGAGAGAGAGAGAGAGAGAGAGAGAGAGAGAGAGAGAGAGAGAGAGATAGAGAGAGAGAGATAGAGAGAGAGAGAGGAAAATAATATACTTACGTGTATGGGTGTACTTTTTATTCCTTATCTCCTTAGGCAAGGGACTGGAGGTCTTGCAGAGAGACTCCAGTCCTGACGATATTCTTGACCCACAGTGTGCTGGCTTAATAATCCAAGAGGGTTGATAGCCTCTGAAGTCCTACTTTAATGAACCTTACGCATAAAAGCGACAAGGCAGACCAACAGAAAGAGCAAGAGAGACAAAAAGACACCAAATCACCCAGTCCCCCGGAAGACGATTACATCAAGCTACAAACTTAGGCAATGGATGAGCTTCGGTTCCGACTGAAGCTTCGAACCCCCGAACCTTCCCCCCCTGTGCGAAATGTTCCTAAAGTTGGAGTTCGCACTGCTTGGTATTAGGCTGAGTCACACGAGCGTTTCTCACCATTATCTTTTCTTGGCAAGTCTGGTCAGGGAGCTGCTGAATTCAAGTTTTTTTTTAACACTTTCTGTACCAGCGACGTCTGTTATATTTTACTCTAGCTATAGTTAGACAGTTTTATGAAGCTTGGGAAGGATGTATGGTAGCTAAAATCATTAATTGAGATAATCTGTAGCCTTTTAAATGGTAGATATCCTTACTAAGTTGAATAAAATCGTCTAATTGTTGTCAGAATATAATGAAGAGGACATCACCGGTACAGTACGGGTTAAAGACTTCAGGCGAATCTTATAATCAAGGGACTGGAATTCTCGAAAAGGAGCTCCAGCCCTGATGCTATTCTTGATTTACATTGTGCTGGCTAAATAATCCAGTAGGGCTGATAGCCTCTCAAGTCTTATTAACTAACTTATAATATGCCTTCAGTCACTTTCCCAACACCAGTGCAAAAACATCCCTGATTTGTTGCCAGGAATATGTTGCTAGCCAATAGTTGTCGGAAATAGACAACTACCTGCGGAGGTGATGGGGTGTCTGGCTATTGCGGGGAGATTGGATTGATTCTTCTTCCTGTAATTTTCGGCTTTGCAAATTTTGGCTATGATTGTGGAAACGGAAGTGTGAATTAAAAGTTTTTGCGTAGCGTTGTGTCAGTATAGACCGGCGTGTATCGCGTCAATAATATTACTTGCATACATTAGTATATAAAGTTGATATTGAGTTAGAACCTCAAAGTAGTGCACCTTCAGTATTTCACAAGATAAACGTGTACAAAGTAATTAATTCTTTTACTGCTAACACACTGTTTCTGGCTTATTTATACACTAAAACTCACTATAGATAAATCACTTGTAGGTGTACGGGGCAGGTGGCTAGGAATCCTCCTCCCCTTGCATAATTCTCCTACTCGACGAGACAGAGAAACGGGCGAGGGAACGCGAAAGTGGTCCTGGACCCTGAGAATAGGAACTTTAAATGATGTTTCTGTTTGCGCTCTGTCTTGTGTCGGCCACCTCCAGCAATGGGGTATGTGCCTGAGTATATATATATATATATATATATATACAGGTGTACGGGTGCACTGTTTGATGGTATTTTACTTTGGGATATTGAACAAGGAGAAGGTATACCAATTTTACTGTAGTGTCATGCATGCTTAATACAATATGTGTTAACTTTACAAACAGGACCAATGATATGGATAGGCCTATTTGTAAACCGAATACAAATTAGGTTTGCTTTTTAAACAGTGACATAATGTGTAGTAATGTGTTCTTAGTTGAAAACAAATAACTTATGATAACATAATTAATTTATCGTATGGATGACAATTAAATGGAATATAATATTGAATACATATATATATAATTTCTTTACTGTTTTATAGATATATAGTACTTTGAAGTTAAATTGATGTTTTGTATTTGTGAGAATTAACCCATACAGTACCGGTGACGTCCTATTTATTATATTGTGGCAACTATTAGACGATTTTATTCAGATCAAGAAGGACCTCTAGCAATAATAAGGCTTCAAACTATCTCAACCACTCCTTTTAACATCTGCAGAGCCTTCCTAAGCTGCATAATATCGTCTAAATATAGCTAGAATAAAAGACAACACACGTCGCTGGTACTGAAAGGGTTAATATTGATGACTCTCGTGTCTGGCTGGGCGAGAATCAAAGGAAATCTCTATAACCAGAGTTGCGTAATATGAATCCTACGACTTGTGTTGAATTGAAATACATTCTCCAAGTAGGATTTCCCTTTTCCTTAATATAAATAGGAAAAGTTAAGTATCCGTTATCATGCCATGGTATAGTGGATTAAAGCAAGGACACTCGTTCTGACTGTCGGTGATCTGAGTCCGGCTGGGAGTATAACACATTTAGTAGCTCACGTGTACTTGAGAGAGATACTTGATATATATATATATATATATATATATATATATATATATATATATATCCATCTATTTTCATTATAGCTATGTATCCGTCTGTCTGTATGTCCGTTTTTATCTCAGCCGGTTTATATTTCTTCTAGATAATAGTATCAGAAAGGTAAGTATTAAGGGAGCCCACCTCACTTTTTTCTCTTTCTCTCCCTCTCTCTTTGGCTTGTATGTATCCATTCGGCCCCATTCAGCCTACTGTTTTAAGAAGTTTACCCCCATCCAGGTGTCAATATTTTCCTGGCGAGCGGTAGCGAGCCAGTATATACAGTATATCTTTTTGTTTTGACAGCAAGCTAATTTTGTACATTTTTCGATAGAAACATTTCTCCGGCGAAGCCGAATTTCTCCATACAATACTGGCTCGCTATTGCTCGCCAGGAAGAAATCGACACCTGGATGGGGATAGACATCTTAAAACAGTTGGCTGAATGGGGCCGAATGGATACAAGCCAGGGAAAGAGAGAAAAGGAGAGAAAGTTAAAGAAAGCCGGTGACCCCCCCTTAAACCTCTATATATCCAATATATCCAAACTATTGCCATCCCCTATACCTTCTGATAGTCATAGCAACCTCACCAACCTGTGGCCAAAATTATCATACGACATTATGGTAAAATAATGAATCGCTTACTCGGATTTATGATATTAAAAAGCGAGATCTGTTATTTGCATATGAAACAACGGCATTCTAATTAGGGACGATTACATAGAATTAGGTGACGCAAAAATTATTTAAGCTTTTGCATAAATTTCATTAGTTGAGGATTGAAAAATATATACAGTACAAGGTAGGATAAATTTGTTATTTATCTTAGATTAACTGTCTTCGTGGTGCGATGTATAAGGTGTTGATTTTCGGTGTGAGCATCCTGGGTTCGAATCCACGGACTGCCACATGTGTTTGTAAATTTCATTAATCGATTTTAGGAGTATGGTTGGTTGTTGGAAGGAACATAATAATACACATTATAATTTGTTCCTTAGTTAACTGTCTAGTATATTACTGTAGCATGTAACATCATTGCATAATTATATTGTATTGTGTTTTAATAATACTAAAATATAATCAATTGATTCATTAGCACACACACACACACATATAAATATATATATATATATATATATATATATATATATATATATATATATATATATATATAGAGAGAGAGAGAGAGAGAGAGAGAGAGAGAATTAGCGAATACACAATTAAAAACTTTCGCAACAATAAGATCAGGAGGATTGGATGCAAACACAGTTATGTATTTTTCACAATAGTTCTCCAGTGTATCATAACAATTGTCGCTCCCAAAATTGTTCAGAATATCCTGTCCGCAATTGTACAATCATTGAGAGACCTCTTCCTCCCTAAGGGGCTGGAGTTCTCAAAAAGGGGCTCCAGTCCTGACACTATGTTTGACTTACAGTATACTGGCTTAATAATCCTGAAGGGTTGATAGCCTCTGAAGCTCTTTTTTAACTAACTCTTCCTTCCCGAGCATAGTAGCACCACTATTGACACCGTAGATAGGGTTAACATCTCTAATGAGTGCCATAATGCTATATTTATAAAATGTTGTTGTACAATTTTACATCATTATATTGTTTTACTCCGGTCTTTGCTTGCTTTTTGATAACAAATCGACATATTTTTATTTTAAATATTTAATCTTATGCATAAAATCTATTCCCTTCTATGCTGAAACACACACACACTCACACCGAACCCCTCCCAATACACACGCACACACATAAACAATCTTTTGTTTTCTCCATCACGCACGTACACACAAACACACACACACACACACACACACACACACACACACACACACACACACACACACACACACACATGCATACACAACTTTGGCGAGCAAAAATAGTGTAATAAGTTTTCTGTTTTCCTTGTTTGCAATGTTTGTTCCCTGTTTTCCCTCTTGTATTACCTACTGTTTCCATTCTGTTCACACGTATAATTCCTGTTTTTCCATTATTTAGTTTGTATCGTTCTCCGTAATATTTTAATATTATAAAACATTACTAGTATTAGGTACACTCGTAAGCTCTAATAATGTTATACTTATTTGAATATGTGAACCTTTACAGCCAATTTCTAAAGCATGTGGGATATAATAGGGCATTGGGTTTGATGCGGATTCAAATGAGTGTGTAGCCATTACTGCACATCATTGTACATCTTCAAACTGCTTTAGTATAAATAGTATTAGTTTTTGTTTTTATAACTTTGGCCTACTTCTAAAACTGTTACTTTTCTTTTTCGATTTAACTTCCATCCCACTTTACTGTTATTTTTGTCTAGAATTCCTTACCGTTTTGCTTTTATTTCCCACTTGTTCTCTCGCAACTGGACTTGTCGTTCAGTACTACAGTTGCTACTTTGTAAAGTTTTATTTGATCCGGCCTAATTTGAGAAGTACAGTTTACAATTCTTTAAGGGGGGTCACCGTTTTTTTGTTTATCTTTTTCGCCTTTTCTCTCTTCCCTGGCTTGTATCCATTCGGCCCAATTCAGCCTACTGTTTTAAGACGTTTATCCCCATTCAGGTGTCGATTTCTTCCTGGCGAGCGATAGCGATCCAGCATTCTATGGAAAAATCCGGCTTCGCCGGAGAAATTTTTCTATCGAAAAATGTACAAATTTAGCTTGCTGTCAAAACAAAAATATATATATGCTGGCTCACTACCTCTCGCCAGGAAAATATTGACTCCTGGATGGAGGTAAACGTCTTAAAACAGTAGGCTGAATGGGGCCGAATGGATACAAACCAAAGAGAGAGGGAGAGAAAGATAAAACAAGCGAGGTGAGCTCCCTTAACAGTCTTCTTGGCACTAATGAAACTATTCTTGGGATCGTTTGTGAGTGTATTTGATAATATTGTTAACACTATATTTAGCATTGCATTTAATAGCGTACTTGATAATACTTTAGCAACATGTCTAACAGCATCTTGAACAGTATAATAAGCCATACAGTTTCAATATAATAATTGGGAGAGTTTTATTATCTTATTTTACCCAAGTCGCGCTGTCTTTTTTATGTTAAATATATTCCTCCAAGCTAAAAGAAAATGTATAAATTACCTCCACCTTCTTTTAAAGTTTCAAGTAATATTTCAATATTGGATTACTTTTTTAAGAATAACAAATTGGTTCAAAGTAATATTTTAATTGTTTTGTTAAACAATTATTATCGTTATTATATACGGATATCTTCGTTACTGTATACTTGATTTCTGTGCTGCCTCCTACATGCAATACTTGACCAAAATTCAGACTCTCTCTCTCTCTCTGTGGGACTGACTGTGCTAGGTTTCGTACAAGGCCAGATTTCAATATTATAATGGAGTTGGCGTCATATTTTGTAAACAACCTAGCTGGGCCGTCGCTAGAGGGAGGGAAGAAAGGGGAGGGAAAGAGGGATAGAAAAAAAAAAGGGAAAGAGGTAAGGAGGGGAAGAAAGGAAGGGGAAGGTTAAGAGGGATAGAAGGAAAGGGGATAGAGGGGAGGGAAGAGGGATGAGGGGAGCAAGGAGAGGTTAGTAGGGATAGAAGGAAGGGGGATAAAGGGGAGGGAAGAGGGGAGCAAGGAGAGGTTAGTAGGGATAGAAGGAAGGGGGATAAAGGGGAGGGAAGAGGGAAGAGGGGAGCAAGGAGAGGTTAGGAGGGATAGATGGAAGGGGGATAAAGGGGAGGGAAGAGGGAAGAGGGGAGCAAGGAGAGGTTAGGAGGGATAGATGGAAGGGGGAAAAAGGGGAGGGAAGAGGGGGCAAGGAGAGGTTAGGAGGGATAGATGGAAGGGGGATAAAGGGGAGGGAAGAGGGAAGAGGGGGGCAAGGAGAGGTTAGGAGGGATAGAGGGAGGGGGGAAAGAGGGGAGGGGAGGAAAGAGGGGAGCAAGGAGAGGTTAGTAGGGATAGAAGGAAGGGGGATAGAGGGTAGGGAAGAGGGGAGCAAGGAGAGGTTAGTAGGGATAGATGGAAAGGGGATAGAGGGGAGGGAAGAGGGGAGCAAGGAGAGGTTAGGAGGGATAGATGGAAAGGGGATAGAGGGGAGGGAAGAGGGAAGAGGGGAGCAAGGAGAGGTTAAGAGGGATAGATGGAAAGGGGAAAGAGGGGAGGGAAGAGGGGAGAAAGGAGAGGTTAGGAGGGATAGATGGAAGGGGGATAGAGGGGAGGGAAGTGGGGGCAAGGAGAGGTTAGGAGGGATAGATGGAAGGGGGAAAGAGGGGAGGGAAGAGGGAAGTGGGGGCAAGGAGAGGTTCGGAGGGATAGATGGAAGGGGGATAGAGGGGAGGGAAGAGGGAAGAGGGGAGCAAGGTTAGGAGGGATAGATGGAAGGGGGATAGAGGGGAGGGAAGAGGGGAGCAAGGAGAGGTTAGGAGGGATAGATGGAAGGGGGAAAGAGGGAAGTGGGGGCAAGGAGAGGTTCGGAGGGATAGATGGAAGGGGGACAGAGGGGAGGGAAGAGGGACGAGGGGAGCAAGGTTAGGAGGGATAGATGGAAGGGGGATAGAGGGGAGGGAAGAGAGCAAGGAGAGGTGAGGAGGGATAGATGGAAGGGGGATAGAGGGGAGGGAAGAGGGGAGCAAGGAGAGGTTAAGAGGGATAGATGGAAGGGGGATAGAGGGGAGGGAAGAGGGGAGCAAGGAGTTAGGGATAGATGGAAGGGGGATAGAGGGGAGGGAAGAGGGGAGCAAGGAGAGGTTAGGAGGGATAGAGGGGAGGGGAGAGGGGAGCAAGGTTAGGAGGGATAGATGGAAAGGGGAATTAAGAGGGAAGGAGAAGAGAGGGAAAGGTTAGGAGGGATAGAAGAAAGGGGATAGAGAGAAGGAGAGGAGAGGGGTCGACGAAAATAAAAGGTGAAAGAGTGGGAGATTGTAATGGATGAGGAAGGAAAAATTCAAATTATTAACCCTTTCAGTACCGGTGGCGTCTTTTCTATTAGATTTCAGCTACATGTAGACGATTTTATGAAGCTTCGGGAAGATAATTATATTCTGGCAAATACTAGACGAATTAATTCAGATTAAGGACGTCTACCTATTTAAAGGTTACACACTATCTCTATTAATCCTTTTAGCTACCATATGGTAGCTAAAAGGATTAATATATATAGTCTATAACCTTTTAATGGGTAGACGTCCTTCTTAACTGACTTAAATCGTCTAGTATTTACAGAATATAATGAACAAGGATGTCACCGGTACCGAATGGGTCAAGAGGAAAAATAGAAATGGTCGAGGGATGGAGATGAGAAGATTGTGAAAATAGAAAGGGAGGAAAATGAGAGAGTCGAACAAGTGGCGAGAGTGAACGAAGTGGGACTAGAAAGAGAGAAAGAGATGAAAGAGGAGCTAAAAACGAGCAAAACAAAAGAAGTGAAGCTGAGCGAGAACCATAGGAAGAAGAAAAAGTAATTGAAGAATAAATGGAAAGAAGAGAGAGAGAGAGAGAGAGAGAGAGAGAGAGAGAGAGAGAGAGAGAGAGAGAGAGAGAGAGAAGAGAGAGAGAGTACAAAGGAGTACAAAGGAAATCAAGCAACAACAGATCTAGTGACCCTTCTAGGTTGCTTGTCCTCCAAAACACTGAGGATCAAGTGTCCAAACAGTGGTTTAGAGTGGGTAAGGGAACATTGGAAAGGGAACTACTGCCCTGCCACTAACGTGGCAGGACTAGGAAGTTAGTAGGGGACATATGGGTTAGTAACTGAGGGGAGATAAAGTTATTCATTTACAAACGCAGTCAGTCGCGGGTTTGATGCGAGATATTTGTCTAGGCGGAATTTAAATGAATCAACGGTGCTGCAGTCTATAACGTCTCGGGGAAGCCCATTCCACAAGTTGACAACTCGATTGAAGAAGAAATTCTTAGATTCGTGCGAGTTAAAAGATTTACCAATAATTTTGCAACCGTTTCCCCGCGTGTAATTAGATTGGTCGATAGTGAAGTACTTACTACAGTTCATATTGTCGATGCCTTTGATGATTTTGAACACTTGAATTAAGTCGCCTCTTAATCTGCGCTGGGTTAAAGGAAATAGATTTAATTCTCTAAGACGCTCTTCGTATGGTTTGTTCTTTAGGCTAGGTATCATTTTGGTAACTCTACGTTGAACTCGTTCTAGCTTGTTTATATCTTTTTGGTAATAAGGGCACCAGGATTGAACGCAGTATTCCAGAAGAGGGCGGACTAAGGAATTGTAAAGGGTTAGGATAACTTCTTTGGATTTATGCTCAAATGACCTGCCTATAAAGCCAATTATTTGTTTGCCTTCTTAACAACTTCTGAACATTGTTGACTCGGTTTTAGGTTACTCGATATTGTTACTCCCAGATCAGTTTCTCTGTTTACATTCTTAAGCTGAGTGCCATTCATCGAATAGTTTGCTTTCTCATTTAGGTATCCGACATGCAGTACTTTACATTTATCCGCATTGAAACTCATTTGCCAAATTTGGGCCCAACATGACAATTTATCTAGATTGTGTTGCATATCGTCAACTTGTTCTTTTGAGAGTACGCTATTTGCAATTTTTGTATCGTCAGCAAATTTTGAGATTGTGCAGGTGAGACCCTCATCTATGTCGTTGATGTAAATTAGAAAGAGAATTGGTCCTAGTACCGAACCCTGGGGTACCCCGCTACTTACATTGGTCCATTTAGATGCCTTACCGTTTATGACTACCCTTTGCTTTCTGTTGCTGAGCCAATTTTCTATCCATTTCAACACACCGTCTTGTATTCCATGCGCTTTTAGTTTTAGCAGTAAACGTTTGTGGGGAACTTTGTCAAAGGCCTTTTGAAAATCAAGGTATATAATATCTACAGCTTTACTCTCATCGTAGAAGTTGAGGATATCGTGGAAGAAGTCTAAGAGGTTTGTTAAACAGGAACGTTTTTTACGAAAGCCGTGTTGAGTATCTTTAAGTATGTTATTTTCCTCTAAGTGATTTACGAGTCTGTCTCGTATGACCGTTTCTAGCATTTTACATACAACTGAGGTTAAGCTAATTGGACGATAGTTACTGGGTAGGGATTTGCTGCCTTTTTTGAATATCGGTGTTACGTTGGCTAGCTTCCACTGATCAGGCATAGATCCAGACTGCAAGGATTTATTGAATAGTAATGTCAGTGGTTTGGAGAGCTCATTCTTAGCTTCCTTTAGAACTCTAGGCGAGATTGTATCAGGTCCTGGCGTTTTATTTACCTTGAGTTTATCTAAACAATTCAATACTTCTCTCTCTGTAACGGTGATATTGCTTAGAACATCTGAATTATCAATCTGAATCGTCGATGGTGTAGGGATATCACTGAGGTCTTCTGTTGTAAAAACTGATGCAAAGAAGGTATTGAGGGCATTACTCATTTGTACTTCGTCTTTGGTGTATTCTCCTTTTTCATCGACTAACGGTCCAACAGTTGAAGTAACTACTTTTTTCTTTCTGATATAACTATAGAATTCTTTCGGGTTTGTTTTACTTTGATTCGCAATATGTAACTCTAAGGTCTTTTACTTTGCTTAATTAACTTTTTGGCTTTGCGTCGTAGCTCTACAAATTTCACCCGTTCTTCGTCATTTTGTGAGGATTTTAATCTATCATTAGCAAATTTTTTAGCAAGCAGGCAGTTTGAAATATCTTTATTCCACCATTTGGGCTTATTATTATGGCCTGGACGCCGTATTTTCGATGGTATGCAGTCTTGCACTGCTTTTAGGTAAGTGGTTTCGAATAACTTCCAAGATGTATTTATGTCGTTATTGTTAATTAAAAAGCTCCAGTCAGTTTCTTTAAACATAGCTCTAAGTTTATGGAAGTTTGCTTTCTTGAAATTAGGGACTTTTTCGATGCTACTATTTGGTTCGTTACTAGTAAACTTTAAAGTGAAAGTTATCGTACGATGGTCGCTGTTACTGAATTCATCACCAACATTCAAATTCTCTATCAATTCTTCCTTTGTTGCAAGTACAATGTCAAGAACGTTATTACCACGGGTCGGCATTCGAACAAATTGATAAAGCGAACTCTCTTGCAAGTTCGTATACAAGTCATGTCCGGAGTGTGAAGTAAGAGTATCGCCCCACTTGGTCACAGGTAAATTAAAGTCGCCAAAAATTACGGTATCTTGTGAGTTACTTACATCTGCAATTTGTTCGTAAATTTCTCGGTCAGTTTGCACTGATTGAGCTGGAGGTCTGTATATTAACGCAAGTATTATTTTTGTACCTTTATTATTCTTTATTAGCACAAAAGATGTGTCGACGTTCACAATTTGAGGTTTTGACACGAGGGTCGGGTTAAGACTTTCTTTGATATAAAATAAAACGCCACATCCATTTTTATTTATTCGGCTGTTCTCAAACATTACATAACCGGGAAGTGAATACTCTGCTAAAAAGTCTCTATCTTGTGTATTGAGCCAAGATTCTGTTATGCCAATCACATCATAATTTTCTGTAAACACTAGTTCCTCTAAATCTGAAAATTTATTGCGTATGCTACGAGCGTTTGCATAGAAAACATTCAAAGTTTTGGATTTGGGATTCAAGGAACGGTTCAAGAGAGAGAGAGAGAGAGAGAGAGAGAGAGAGAGAGAGAGAGAGAGAGAGAGGGGAAGGGGGTATCCGGAAAGGGTGAATGGAAAACTCGAGAAAGGTAATGCGAGAATAACAAGAACAAAACACGAAAATAATAAAGAATCAAAGTGTAGGTAATGGAAGACAGAAAATACGAGAAAAACGTAAACAAACAACAATAAGTGATGTTGGAACAGAGGTACTGGTGGAAGTGAGTGGTCTAGAAGAGGAAACATGTTGAATATGAACACTAAACAGTAAAAAGGCGTGGGGTGCAAGCGTAGATATAAATTGAATTAAATCTAAAGCAATAATAAAACATCGAATATTGTAAGGGAAAGAGTGGAGGGATGGGGGGTTAATTAAACCAAGAATAAAAGTACAATATGCAGACAATTACAATAATCAATGTTCTTCAATACTTTCTCAGTGTATACCTCCTCCCTTACGGAGAATAGGGGACACCCGCCTTTCAACACATTCCCACCCATATTCTGTCCAACTGTCTAACCCAAGATTGAACCGATTTTCCCAGTCTGTCTTCTACTCAGCAAGTAAGCTCTGGAACTCTCTTCATCGATTTGTCTTTCCCTCATCCTATGACCTAAACTGCTTCAAGTTCCGTGTGTCCAGACATTTCGATTTTAACGTATCTTGAATTAGGCTCTCTTTCACTCTGTCAAATTTGTGGGGAAGGGAGGGGGGGGGGGGTGCCTGTTATAGGCAGCTTTTCCTTTTGTGTCCTTCATACATAATCATAAAACAAAATAAAGGAGAACACTTAGCGAAAATAAATTAAAAGAGAGAGAACTGAGCGAAGAATCAGTAAGACAAAAAGGAAACAAATACCATGGGAAAGAACAACAGTCAAAGGAAGGAGACACGGGACAGAAGAGGAGCCTGTCTTGACTCTTTCTTGTCTCTGTCTAAGTTTTTTTTTTCTTTTTTTTTTGCCAGTGTCCCCTGACTCTTGGATCTGTCTTACCGTTTCCGAGTGTGATGTTTACTTTTTATTGATATCGCGCTATCCAAGGTTATTTCCGAGTGTGATGTTTGCTTTTTATTGATATCGCGCTATCCAAGGTTATTTCCGAGTGTGATGTTTACTTTTTATTGATATCGCGCTACCCTAGGTTATTGTTGTGGTTGGGTGTAGGTTTTGGTTTGTTTGTTTTGGATCTCCGTCAACACAGTATTCAGTGGAGATAGTGGGATTTTGTCGTTTGTTTATTTGTTATTGATTTTTGTTCTCTCTCTCTCTCTCTCTCTCTCTCTCTCTCTCTCTCTCTCTCTCTCTCTCTCTCTCTCGTTCTCTCTCTCTCCTCTCTCTCCTCTCTCTCTCTCTCTCTCTCTCTCTCACACACACACACACACACACACCACCACACACACACACACACACACACACACACACACACACACACACCACACACACACACACACCCTAGTAGGTAGAGCTCTCGTCTCACACACGAGGGGTCGGGGGTTCAATCCGGGCGGAGACAAATTGGGCTTGTCTCCTTTCATGTGTTAGCCTCAGTTCACCTAGCTGTAAATAGGTACCTGGAATAAGTGGCCGACGTTGTGACGTCCCATCTGGGGTTGGCAAAAATGGTACAAGGCGAGATGGGTATCATATGGTTCACCTAAGCTGATGGCTACCTAAGCCTTCGGGCGAGACGGTACCGTCTATAGTGAGAATGGTACCATACAGATCCACCCTAAGCCTTCGTTTCCGATGTCGCCAATTGGCTAAAATACAGACTACACACACATCCACAGCCATTCCAACGATACATATAACACCTACACATATAGGAGGCGGGAAATAACGAGCATGCTCACTCCCGCAATACAACTAGAGTAAGTACAACTAGAGTAAGTACACATACAAAGCCACATATCCCCGCACGCTCATCGTAGATAAAAACGAAAACCACCCTCTATTCTCAATCTCTCTCTCTCTCTCTCGCACACTCACACACACACACACACGCACACTCCCACACGCTCATCGTAGATAAAAACGAAAACCACCCTCTAATATGAATCTCTCTCTCTCTCTCTCTCTCTCCGGTGTGGTAGGCGTCGTGACCAGGTGTGAGGATTCATTAAGGCAGCCGCGACAGGTGAAGGCAAGGGACACAAACGAGCAGCAAAAATCGGGCCCGCGGACAAATACCGTAAATGCTTGGTTTATCCTGGCTACTACTGCTACTGCTGGGTCGGTGTGGGGAGGAGGTGTGTCGGGGAGGATCAGCCAAGAGGGATGGGAAAAACACTAGGCATTCCTTGATATATTAGTGGTAGTATTGTTATTGCTAAGAACGTATATTTTTACTAAGATATATATATATATATATATATATATATATATATATATATATCTTTTGGAATGCACCGGTGTTTTGCCAGGATCATGCATGAGGAACGTAAAAATAACAAGTTCTTGGATTATTCCTTGTTGCCTCCGTAGTCATGTAAGACATTTGTGTTAAGGAAACAGGAGAGAAATGTGAGAGGAAAATATACTGGCTAAAACAAAAATTTGTAACAAATTTTTTACAAATTTATTGACAACAGTTTAAGCATTATTAGGTGAATGAAAAGTGCAATCGTATTTCATTTTTTTTTTTTTTTTAGCGTGATAACTACAATCATACCAATAGTAACTTGACCTGGAGGGTAAAACTATAGCTTTAATCAACATGCAGACCAACGGTGTGCAGGATTCTATTATGTACATGATCATATTGCTTGATATACAAGATTCAACCTGGATGGAAATTGTCTGAGTTTGGGTGTGTAACTGTGGCCTCCCTGGCCAAGGACTTACTGGATTGACTGTACATACTGAACACATTGATCCTCAAGTATGATACAGGGAAAAACGATTATGGTAATAGTACTGTAATATCATATGATACAATTTATGAAAGTGAAATGTACAAGGGAACACAGAAATTGAAGAGATAAGAAAACAATAATTAAGAAGACTCCAATAACTCAAAATAATGTAAGGTGTAAACATATACTGTAGTTAAACAATGTAAGGTGTAAACATATACTGTAGTTAAATGATGTAAGGTGTAAACATATACTGTAGTTAAATGATGTAAGGTGTAAACATATACTGTGGTTAAATGATGTAAGGTGTAAACATATACTGTAGTTAAATGATGTAAGGTGTAAACATATACTGTAGTTAAATGATGTAAGGTGTAAACATATACTGTAGTTAAATTATGTAAGGTGTAAACATATACTGTGGTTAAATAATGTAAGGTGTAAACATATACTCTAGTTAAATGATGTAAGGTGTAAACATATACTGTAGTTAAATAATGTAAGGTGTAAACATATACTGTGGTTAAATGATGTAAGGTGTAAACATATACTGTGGTTAAATTGGAGAGCAAATATGCCTTACAGTTGAATATAATTTTGATTCATTAATTTTCAGCCGAATTTAGTAGGAACCTCATATTATTATCTAATTAACTAATATCATATTTAAAGTTGTAGTAGCTTTGACGTTTCCAATAACAGTGACATACAAATTAATTTCAGTAATGTCAAAACATCCACACTTTACTGTAACTCTCTCCACAAATTAAGCATTATGTGATCGAACAGATTTTACCTAACTAATTTTATTCAGTCACGCTTTACAGACAAATATTTTTCTTTAAAGTCAATTAAGATAAACAAATGTGCAACTATTGCCAAATTTTTCAAATAACTATAACTAATATTGTTGCTACCCAGTAGCCAAATTGGGGATAACACACATCAAAAGCGGCCAAAAAATGTCGCTCTAATTCATCAGTACGTATGTGAAGAAGCTTAGAATATACAGTAGAGTCCTCACTCCAATGATGGTGGCATATTGCCCATGAAAACATCACCAACATAAGCATGTGAAAACCCTAAGCTACC
The DNA here is from genome assembly GCA_032716605.1 of Paralithodes platypus. NCBI lineage: Eukaryota > Metazoa > Arthropoda > Malacostraca > Decapoda > Lithodidae > Paralithodes > Paralithodes platypus. Next base: position 29,176,161 of record CM064519.1, read on the forward strand.
ACGAACTGTCACATTTTTGTTTCGGATGAAGTGGAGTGGAATGGTGTGTGTGTGTGTGTGTGTGTGTGTGTGTGTGTGTGTGTGTGTGTGTGTGTGTGTGTGTGTGTGTGTATGAGGGGAGGGGGGGATGATTCTAGTATAACGTTGATAGGGAAGGGTTCGTGAAAAGATTAACCAGAGGAAATCACTTCAAGAAGACTATACAATAAAGGCTGCTTTTAAGTTTTCGAGATATTATCTTGCAGACACTGGGAATCATCTATTGTACTAATCTTATGGGGAGACGGTCGTTTTTCTGGTCCCATTTCTCCCTCGAGTTTAATCCCATTATTTTTTTAGATTTTTAGACGTTTGGCCCATTTGTTTGGCGATTTTAAGACCTTTCGTCCCATTTCGTTATAAATTTTAAGACCTACCGTGCCATTTAGGTGTCGATTTTTTCCTGGCGAGCGATAGCGAGCCTGTAATTGTGAGAGGAACCGGCCTTCGGCTGAGACATTTTTCTACCAAAAAAAAAAGTAAAAATTTATCTTGAGGGGAGGGGGGGGGGGGGTTCTAGGGGATGTTTTTCTAGGTTTGAAGGATGTCTAGCGAGGAAATAATTTATGAATGAATGAATTATATAGGCCAAAACAGCAGTCAGTGTCCCCTTAATTTGAGTTACATAGCGTTACATATATATACACAGACCACACAGACTCTGCAAGCCATACTAGGCAGCCCGGCATTAAATCTACACGTGTAGTTGCTGCCACTGAATTGAAGACAAAGGCAGTACAAGAGAAGGCTCCCTCCCCTTCCACCACTCCGTTTGAATTGTGGGTCGGTAAGAAACATAATTGAGAGAGTGAGAAGAGAAGAGAAGAGAGAGAGAGAGAGAGAGAGAGAGAGAGAGAGAGAGAGAGAGAGAGAGAGAGAGAGAGTCTGTGATTCAAATAAGATTATTTTATGCAATCCGAGGAATATAGTTAATCATTTTCGCCCAATTTTTTTAAATAATTAAACATCAAATAAAAAGGATGGGTGAGTGAAAAACGAGTTAAATAGTACAATGAAAACAAAATAGCTTAATTCTTTATCATTTAAATTGCTTGTAATTGCCACTACAGTATATGATTGTGTGTAACCTAGGAAGGATCCTTCAAAGCTAAAATGTGAATGGCGTCACAGCTTTAATTATTAGAGTTCTTTCAATGTTCAATGAAATCGCCTGGTGGCAGATGGTGTAGGGAGTACATAAAAAAAGACGGCACTGAAAGCAATATAAAGAACATCAGATTTTAAGACTAATGGAAGAAGTGAGAGGAACCGGTGAAAGGACAGGAGTGCTCCAAAGAACCGATTATCTCCATAGTTTCGGTATATTGTCCATTCTCGTGGGGTATACTGCTTGTAGCTGTAGGCACTCATCATCCAACTTGACAACTGAACCCTTTGAATACAAAGAAATAATTATAGATATTCCACAACTAATACAAATGGGATTGAGGATGTCGAAAATGACGCTCGCAAGTCTTTCAATACAACATTTATTTCGAGGGAACACCTCACAGTAAAGATAAGCGGTATCTTCTGGTCAAGAGTATAGACCAGGTGAAAAAAATAGACAATCAGGAATAACAACAATATCTCAGCAGTAAATTGTTGGACGATTTTAAGAAAGATTAAAAGAAATGCAAGGTCAAATCAATGAAGCAAAACAACGTAAGGAAAGCAAACCAAAAATACCATTAAACAACCTTTGAATCAAGAGAGAAAAGGCGAAATAAAGAAAAACGTAGAGAGAAAAGCAACAGCAACCGAGCGAAAAAGAGTAAAAGGGATGACGGGGGGAAAGGAGAGAGGTTGGCGGAGGAAGGGACAAAGAGAGGCGGGAAAAGAGCCATTGTTTCGGGTTGGATGTGAGAGGGTTGCGGTCCGCCATTTTGTCATGTGGAGGAGGAGGAGGAGGAGGAGGAAGAAGACGGGGAGTGGGAAGCGGGGAAGGAGGAGGAGGAAGGGGAGTAGGTGGAAGAGCAGCAGCAGGAGGAAGAGGAGGTGGGTGGGTGGTTGGTAGGAGACGCAGATAGAGAGGAGTTTTGGAGCGTAAGGGAACAAGTCGAAGGAGAGAGATAGAGATAGAGATAGAGAGAGAGAGAGAGAGAGAGAGAGGTGAGGGGGGGGGGGCATGAACTGGAGGGGGAAAGGGGTGGGGGGGGGGGGCAGAAAAGGTGCATGGACGGAAGGTGAGTGGGGAAGGGAGAGTAGGAGGTAGCAAGGGTAGGGGGTTCAGAGAGGAGGGAGGGAAGGGGGGACAAGTACGAGGGGGCAGTGGAGTGGGGGTTAGTGCTTGGAGGGGGGCAGGGGGCGGGCTTTAAACCAGGGGGCGTGGGGTTCAGAGCAAAGTGGGCGGAGCTTGCTGGAGGGAGGGGCGGGAGGGTAAGGGACGTGGAGGGCTAGGAGGGAGGGAGGGAGGACGGAGGTAGGGTGTGATTTCAGAGGGTGTGAGGTCGAATTTGCATGTGAGGTTGAATTCGGAATGAGGTTGAATGTGTGTGTGCGAGATCGAAACTAGCAGCAAGTTTGAATTTGCAAGTGAGTCTGAATTTGTGTGGGGTCGAAGTTCGGAATGGGATCCAAATTTCATGTTATATTTAATTTATCTGAGCTCGGATGTGCTTGGTCAATTTTTTGCATAAGGTTGATTTTTAATGTGATTTAAATTTCAGTGTACTGGTGAAACCTATTGTGATTTTGAATTTCAGTGCGGTGGTGTATGTCAATGTTATATTTGAATTTCGTGTAATATTGAATTTCAGTGTAATATATGAGGGGAACTTCAGTGTAATATTTGAGGGTGAGGTAGAATTTAAGATTGAGATCAAATTTGAGTTAGGTCCAATATATTTTTGAGTTTAATATCAAGTCTAAAGTTGAATGTATCTGTGAGGTCAAAATGGTGCGCGTGTGTGGTTCAATACGATTGTGAAGTCGATTTTCTGAAAGGTCGAATGTGTGCGTTAGCTCGAAATTGCGTCTGAGGTCGAACACGTAAAAATAAAATTATGAAGTTGTGTTTGTAGCAAAGAAAAATGATGTGGTTGAACGCAAGATTGGCCATCAGACATGAACTGAGGTAAAACGTAAGCTATAGTCTGTTCACTCTAGGATGGGCAGAAATCGTAACCTCTACCCTCTGTAACTAAAAAAAGAACTAGAGCAATTGAGCTAATTTTTCTACCAAATAGGAAAACTTGGCTAGGAATAGGTGTGGAAATTAACAGCTCATTTACTCTAGCCCATTTTGAGTTACAGAGGTTAGAGGTTATGATTTCTGCCCAACCTAGAATGAACAGACTATAGAAAATTAGACTGAGCTTGTGTGTAGAATTTGAGAGCGAGATTGATTGTGAAGCAGTATGTGAGTCGGAAGGGGCTGGATTGAGTGGGAAATGGAGTATGACTGAGGTAATGTTAGGGGAATCTGAAGGTTGACTGTATAAACAATAAAGGAGGGAGTGAAGTAGACTATATTATGCTACTGTGTCAGACATAACGTGATAAATGAGTATGTTATGATGAACAGGTTAATACGAGGCTTTTAGGTTGAATAGGTGAATACGAGGGTTTAAGGTAGACTATGTGAGGTGGAATGTGCAAATAAAAATGGAATGCAAATGAATGTGAACTGATAGACAAATTGTAGCGAGACTCCCAGTTAAAGTGGGGAAGTAGAATTAGAGTATGAGGTAAAGTATATGCTTAGGCCTTATATATATATTTTACTGCATATGTCAACAAAAGACTAAGACATCAATAATAATACATATAGCACCTATTATAAAAAAAAGTATTTCCAGGACTAAGTGAGATAACAAATTAAGATACCCAAGACACCAGTGGGATCAATACCGTGCCAGAGCAGAGGGAGAGAGGCAACAACAACAACAACAACAACAACAATACAAACCCAAGGAAGTGGGTAGGAGAGGCTGGCTCGTAATGTTAACCCGAGTGCTGAGGTGGAGGGCTGGACACGATCCCTCATGACAGTCAACACGTGTCCTGTCTAACTCGTACACTCTCACTCTCTCTCTCTCTATCTCTCTCTCTTTTTGGGGTAATTGTGAGAGACACTCTAAATGTACCAGTTAATAAAGTTAATCGGATTCTACATTGGTCCAAAAAATACATTAACCATATGGCATAATATTATATAAGTGTTGTAAATAATGTCATATCAATAGAAGTAAAGGTCCCTACCATCCATTGGGTTCATACAAGCATCTTTAATACTGAATGTGTGTTTGAGATCACTGTCAATAAGCAACTAAGAAATAGTAAAATGGATATTATTATTATTATCGTCAATATCGAACACAAATTTCCTATGGTCATATTTGGGGGAAGGTGGTGGTGGAGGGAGTCCATCGAGGCAGATTGGAGGACGGGTCGTCATTAAATATTAAGCAAAAGTCAATGGTATTTATTCGTGTACCACAAAAAGGTATTGAACAAATTTCGTCATAAAGCCATTCATTCGTTCTCGAGGTATGTTACAAATATATAAGCGGACAGAGACACAAAGGAAAATAAGTTACTACAATCTGCACTCTTTGAGAAGCGGTACAAAGGATAATAATAATCCATTTGACCACTAGTGCAGTACAATTCGGGGTCCCTCATCTTTTTTTATACGTGGACCCCTTCAAGTCAGTCCACGAAGCAATTCCCGGCGACCAGGAGGGGGTATATAAAAGGTCTGAGACGCGGCACCTGACCCCATCCATCTCCCAGCCATCACGCCCACGTCTGCCGCCCATCCTGCACCCCATCACCGGGCGTCACAACACCCTTGGCCCGCCCGTCACTCGCCATGCACCCTCGCGGCAGGGGGGGAGGGGAGGGGGGGGGGGACGGCTGGAGTTTACAGTCCTTGTCCTGATGATCGGTCTGACCTTTTATCTTGACCCTCTCCGACATATGACGCGATTTTGAGCCTATTAGGGATACTTTAAAACCTTTGTTACCATCAGGGGTATTTAGAAACCTTTAGTTTAGTTACTTCAACCTCTGCAGTTGTCTTTGAGTTAGCTGTGGGCAGAAAACTAATTTTGGAGAAGTAATTATAAGAGTGAGAGAACTCTATTTCTTATTGCTAATCCGGCAACCTCTGCGTCATATGAGTCTGAAGGGGTTAAATAGATAGGTCACGTGATTGTTCGTCTTCATTATTATACTAAATTCCTAGCTGGCAATTGTGATCGAAAGGTTTATATAAATGTTTACTATTATATAAAAACTAACCTACCTAAATCTATTGTATCCCAATATTTCTATGTCTACATAATACAGTATGTATCAAGAAAAAATTATACGGTATGTATGTAGAGAATCAATAACGCGAGACGTGGCGCTGCAGCATATACCAATGGTCCGAACTGGTTTGCATGTACTATACTTGCTTCTTTCCCGCCACCTCCGTGTCAGGTCCCCCCCCCCCCCCCCCTCAGGTATCCTAGGCCTTGATTTGTTACCACTCACTCTTGTCCAGCGGTCTCATTAATCTAACAATGGATACATTTTCGTGAGCAGTGATGGGCAGGGATAAGGATAGGCAAGTATCCATTTTCTATCCTATATTTGCATGAGAGTGGCTACATTCACTTCATCAATCAATATATAATATTCACGAATGCAATTGTCATGCTTATACATCAACAGGTAAGTATGTCAAAATATATACAAGTGAATGTCGATATTACAAAATAATTGAAAACAATATTAGATTTCGAAAAAATGGCATTGAAGGGTATTGGTTACAATATGTTTAATCAATCAAGTGAGGATTGGGAGAACGAACATCTTAACAGTGAATGCAATAAAGGTCATCTTATGTCAGGTGTTGTGTGTAATTTACAGTAGACCATTATCCATTGTCATAATTATTATGGCCTAGGTAATGGGTTAAGCTTCACCATAGCTGCAATGGTTTTAAGGGGAGGTTTGTTTTAGCTGGACCCACTTCTCCCTCATGCTTTGCTCCATTAGTTTGGTGATTTTAATAGCTTTGATGACATTTAGGTGTCGATTTTTTCCCTGGCGAGCGAAATGGAGCCAGTAATTTAGGACAAGCTGGCCTTTGGCCAGGACTTCGGCCAGGAAATTGTTCTACCGAAAAATGTAAAAATATATCTCGAAGGGAGGTGTTTTTTAAAGTTTGATGGAGGTCTTGGGAGGAAACTAAAAACAATGGATAAATATATGAATACATAAAGGAACAAATAAAAAACAAATAAATACGAATCTCCACTTAAAGGGAAACTAAGTGTCATGGAAAAGAGTAGTAGCTACGGAAGCAAAACACTACTTCTCTGCTGTACTCTAATCAGCAAATACCTATAATTCAGGTTTCACAGAATAACGAGTTGTATTTTAGTTCACCAAGGGAATATTATTACTGTTTAATTTCGTAATACAGGTTTCTAGTGCAACAAGTAAAATATTGTTAAGTACATTTTCAACATATTTATGTAGAAAAACATCTACTTCTATGAATTCAAATGTTGAATGGTGTAATGCATTAAATTATAATAACATATGTGCAATATACGGGTCCTATCTAGAGCTGGATATATGAAAAGCATAAATATGATCAATTTCACACACACACACACACACACATACGCGCGCGCGCGCATAAATATACATACACTAACCTAACAAACATTTGGCATCCCATAATACAGGATTGGATAGCATAAAATATAATGCCTAACAAAGCAGATTTTCTTCCAAGCTTCACAAATTCCGTTAGATCTATCGAATAATGACCTTAAGAGGTAATATTAAGCTTATAATACACAATAAACATAACGTTATACAGAAAAACGGTAAAAAATTAAATAAATGTGATAGATGGGTGATTAGCCCAGACCCAGAATTCCTTAAAATGCAATCTGTTTCCCTGAGAGTGTGACTGGTGACGGAGGTGTGAGGAGCACTGATGAGATAACTTCTTCCTTGATTAAGTGCAGTCCCCTTGGCCCACCGCCACCCCCCTCCACCCCAAGGCCCATCGCCCCATTCGGAAACCAACCTCACCCCCACCCCAACTCCCCCCATGCCCATCGCCCTCAACTGAAACCAACCTCACCCCCCCAACCCTACCCCCAATGACACAGAACCACCTCAACATTGTGAAGAAGACGGAGTGAAGAAACGAGAAAGTGAAGAGGGGTGAGGAGATGGCTGAAAATCTAGGCCCTTCCACTGTGATCGAAGGTTGGAAAATTAAACTGAAGTTGGGAGATAGGAAGGGTGGGGTGAAACTGGGTCAACAATTCCGAGTCTAGAAATGGAACCTGCCTCGTGACTAAGACTGAACAAAAATAAAATAAAACATACCAATAGAGCATTATGTGAAAGTCTCTTGGTTAACCACACAATACATAACCCTTTTCTGTACCGGCGAGGTCATTTTAGTTTTATTCTAGCTATAATTAGACGATTTTGTGTAGTTTCAGAAGGATCTGTTGTAGAAAAATGGTTAAGAGAGAATGTTCGAGGTCTGTTCATTGCTGAAGGCCCAATTAAAACTGAATACAATCGTCTAATAGTTGCCAGAATATATAGGAAAAGATGTAAGCGGTACAACAATGGTTAAGGTATTATAGTTTCTTGACACATGATAGACAAGGTATTAGGCTGCCAAAATATCAGGTAACACGTAATATTTTTAAGTCTTGATGAACAATATATTCCCCGGCACCATTTTCGGGTTGTTCCGTACTGGCTATGAAAAATATCGTGATTATAGAGTATTTTAGGTGGCCGTATTTTCATAAAGTATTAATTCCAAAGTTGTCAGAGCAGCATTGCCGAATAATGTTGCTGAACATTATATTTACCTCCGTGACACCTCCTAAGAAGTTGCAAACAGCAGAGCAAGCCTTTATTCGAGTGAAAGGATTCAAAGCTAGAGATAATTCGTAATTAGGAATGATAAGTTTAGAAATTGAAATTATTAAAACAAATACAAAATTGAGAAGGAGGGTTGAAGATAAGGATATCAATATTAAAGCTTGGAATATCAAGAACAATATGTTGATTTAGCTATTAGCTAACAGCCAAAAGGTTATGTTTCTAATTTAGAGGTTTAAAAGGTTCAGATCTCAAAAAAAAAAAAAAAAAATCGTTAGTATTACCAGTAGTATAGTTTACATTAATATCATGATACTTCTGATTACGTCATAAATGAGGTTGACTAATTAACGAACTATGTATGTAATACAGTTTCCATAAAATAACCTGAAGGTAGCCATATGAATAATTTATGCAAACGCATTTCACTGAATAGAGTCCAATTTGCAAGGTTACTTGTCATCATTGGGGATTCAACTTTTTCAATCAGATGACATCTTGTATTTATGCATTAAACCTCCAGACAAGTTTATCTAACTTTATGAAGGGCCTCCCAGAGTCGAAGCTCAACGAATCCTTTCCCTTTGATGAAAAATACATAATAAATAAAAATGCTATTTTAAGAACACTCGGCGATATCCAATTCCGTAATTATTTTTGCTAAAGCTACGACTAAAATCAGGACAGTCCCATACATATACCAAACTCACTATTTTACGTTTGGGCGGCTTCGGCATGCATGATAAAACAAGGCCGGAGAAAGTGCCTGCTCGGGGAGGGGAAATGAGTGCATGTTTGTGCGTGGGTGTTTGTCTGTGTGTAAGGATGTGTTTGTGGAAGTGGGAGCAGAGTCCGCTGGTCTACCACAAGCACACACCACACGCACATACTCCAGGGCATTTGCACTCCAATTTTCAACACCAAGGTAGAAAGTGGTAGGGGTTGCGTTGCAGATAATGGACAAATTTCAGACCGAAAATAACTAGGGATTAGTCAATATGAAATGAATGAGAGAGACAAAGATCTTGACATATTAAATTACTATGAACTACTGAAAAACACAATACAATATCAATGAAGAATTAATAAAATATTTACCAGGGATTAATGAAGATAGAACGCTTGACAGTTAATTAAGAGTATAGAGATATAGAGCTATGTATATAGAGAACGACTATTTCAGTAACGGGCTGACAAAAGGAGAGTGTTTGAGAGCCGAAAATGGTTCTGCGTAGGTATAAGTGGTAAGTGAGGGGAGTAGAATCCACGCTGGCAGGTTGAGGGAAGAAAATTAGTTAGGATCGAACAGAGGGATAGTGTAAAGGAGGGTAATGGTCAATCAAGGCAGACAAGTAGAACAGAGGATGGTGTTGTATAGAGTAGAGTAGTAAGAAAAGGGCACATGATACGCTAATAAAGGAGTAGGGATGGTGTGTGTGGTATCACGGAGAGGGAGTAGGCATTTAGCTATGCGTAAGTAAGAGGGTTAGAATACGAGTGGTTGGTTGGTAGATAACATGCATAGAGGATGTGTAGCGCAAAGGAGTAAAATGTGGAAGGATACTGAATACAAAAAAAAGAGACAAAGAGGGGTAAGTGATATGGGTAGGTAATTTGTGTTAAATTACTTAAGGAGTTTCCTCGCTAGACCTCCATCAAGCTTAAAAAATTACCCCCTAGACCTCCGTTCGGGATAAATTTGCATTTTTTTTCGGTAGGCTGTTCCTTCTAATAAATCGATACCTTATTGGTACGAAAGGTCCTCATATTGACAAACACATGGGATGAAAGGTCCTAAAATCGCCAAACTAATGGAACGTACGTCATAACATCTCAAAACTAATCGGGTTAAACATGAGGGAGAAGTGATGCCAGAAAAACCAACCATTCCTCCTAAAAGAGTAGCAAGTGGTAGCTAAAGGAAAGTGGATGAGAACAAGCGATAAAGTATAGAGGAAGAATACGGATGGAGGACGAGTTGAGCATAGAGGTAGAGAGAATGGAAGACGAAAGTGATAACAATGATAAACTAAAACAGAGGGCAATTGTTATGGGCTAGTGTTCGGCCTATGAATTGGGTTGAATAGTAAAAGAAGATGGAAACAGAGAGACAAAGTAGGGGTAAGTGATTGGCCTATGTAAAGAAGTGAGGGATACATACAGTAGATAAATATGGGTAAAAGAAGGGATTATTTGTTTGGTAAGCTTTGGTAATGGGTTGAACAGAGGTATGAGCTAAATAGAGGAGACTAGATGAGGGAACCCGGAGAATAAATAAGAAGAATAAGGATAAATGTATAGGTGGAGGAAATGTGTTGAATATAAGAAATAGGATCAGCGAACCAGAGAAAATTTTAGAAATCGGTAGAAAAATAACGTTCAATAGAGGAGAATATAAATTAAAAAAGTAGAAGTAAGTGACTCGATGAAGAGATTGATTGAATAGAATAATTAGGCAAATAAAGGAGAATGCTTGACTGAGATATGGGGCTATAGTGACTGGTTTATGTAATGCATTAAATAGTGTTAAGGGGTAAATTGATGAGAATGTCGAAGACAAGTTTGTTGCTAAGGTAGGCGGTGAGTGGGCAGATGATGGGAAGAGGAGAAAAGTTAAGGAGAGGCTTTTAGTTTGCTCCCGAGACCTCCATTAAGCTACACACACACACACACACACATCTAAGACACCCATTTGATATGAATGTATACATTCTTCGATAGGGTTTGCTATAATTTGCCAGGGAAAACAATCGATACCTAAATAACACGAAAGGTTTTAAAATTGACGAAAGAATAATGGGGCGAAAGGTCTTAATGTCATCTATCTAATGAAGCAAGCATCTTAAAATCACAAAACAAATGGGGCTAGACATGAAGGAGAAGGTGGTCAAGAAAAACCACAATCTCAAGTGAAAACATGCCCTTAAAGACTGAATTAAGTAAAGGGTTGAATGGAGGTAACACATGAACAATGGAGAATGGCTGAGAGTAGTTGTTGTTGCAAAGGTAGGTGGTGGTGGTTGGGTGGTTGGTGTAGAGGGAAGAGGATAGGAGAAGGTTTGAGAGAGGAGAGTAGAGGGGAGTAGAATAAGTGATAAAGATTGGATTAGGAGAAGGGTTGAATAGAGGTAGGAGGTAAACGGAGGAGAATGGTTGGGAATAGTTGTTGCAAAGGTAGGTGGTGGTGGGTGGATGTTTGGTGGAGAGGGGGAAAGGAGAAGGGTTGATAGAGGTAGTGACAGCAAGAGGGGAGTAGAAGAGGGGTAAAACATCAGATTAACATAAGGGTTGAAAAGAGGTAAGAAGTAAATGGTGGAGTATGGCTGATACTAATTGTTGCAAAGGTAGGTGGGTGAGAGGATGGTTGGCAAAATACAGAAGGAAGAGGATAGGACAAGGTTAGAGAGAAAAGAGTCGAGGGGAGTAGAAGAAAGGTTAAAGATTGAATTAAGAAAAAGGTTGAATACAGGTAAGAAGTAAATGGTGGAGGTCAGCTGAGAATAGTTGTTGCAAAGGCAGGTGTTGGTGGGTGGATGGCAGGTAGAGAGGGAGGGGGAATAGATTTAGGCCACCTGCAGTGCCCACTATTAACACAGAGACCGCGTTGAAGCCCTGCCCTGGACACCCCGCGGAGAAGGGGGGCACAGGGATTATAGTCTAGGGGGGCGGTACGGGGGGAGGGGGGGCGGTACGGGGGGAAGGGGAAGGAGGGAGATACAATGGCAATGGGAGGCTGAAGACCGAGTGAGTTGGAAGTTGGAGGAAATAGAGGGACAAAAGGGGTTTAAACAAGAGGGACAAGTTTTTCAATTGAGGGGATAGAATAAAAACACTGAGTGGAGAGGTATAGCTTGGGAGATGGAACATTTTCGGTGCAGGGAATAGAAGGTATTTACGGAGAATAGAGGTACAAGGAGCGAATTACAATTTCGATTTTAGGAAGTGTAATAATGGATAGGGTGACAAAAGTTGGTTTAGCGAAGGAGATATAAGGTATTGGGGTGTAGGACGTAGACTAAAATTAGGGAGAGAAGGTAGGTTTATGCAAATGGGCTAGCATTTACGTTGGGGGATACACAACTGTAATAGAAATCGAAATTGCGAATCATGGACAAATTTGATAAAAAAGCTGAATGTAATTGCAATAAAAAAACATTACAAGAAGACAAAGGAAGTTTCTAATAGTTATGATTAATAAAATAAAATTGATAATAACTAATGATATACATGTAAATGATTAAATACAATGATTAACAGTAACAATCAGCACAGTACAACTGGAAAATGAGGATGTTTTGCATGTATATTAAACTATGAAACTAAATGCTAAAGAAGAGAAGGGGTGTAAGAAAAGGAGACTTATGGTATTTACTGTCTGGTATATGGTACCATGCGAGAGTAATCAGGTACAGCCTAGATAACAGTACATGTGAACGTGCAACAAACAATGAGAATGAATAGTTAGGATCTGTAAATGGAAAAGAAGAGAGATAGAGATAGATAAAGAGAGAGAGAGAGAGTCACTGAGGCAAATCACGGTAATTCTGTAAGACTGATGCTGAGAAAAACAAATAAATTCGCCTGAACGAACAAGGAGGACGAGGATGGGTAGGTTAAGGGGAGGTATTTGTGTTTTTCTGGATCCTCTTCTCCCTCATTTTTAGCTCCATTAGTTATGAGATTTAAAGACGTTCGCCCCCACTAGTTTGTCAATTTAAAGACTTTTTGCCCCATTTTTGTTGTCAATATCAACACCTTATGTGCCATTTAGCTGTCGACATTTTCCTGATGAGCGAGAGCGAGCCTGTAAAAATAGTATTTATAGATTTACCTCGAATGGGGGTCTCGGTTTTTTTTTTTTTTTTTTTTTTTTTAGCTTGATAGAGGGCTAGGGGTCAAACTAGAAAAAATAATAATCCATAATAGTACAAGAATAAAACTAAACATAATTATATAATAAAGCCTGTTAAGCCAAACTTATACAAGACTTTTTTTTTTGGGGGGGGGGATTCTGCTGGTTTGACAGTCTCTAAATTTAACCTTTATGAGAACTATGTCACGAAACGCGGCGAGAATAGCCTGCCAATTAACAGTGGCATAACGAAATCGCCCATGTATATTAATCTAAACTTAACCCTTTCAGTACCGGTGCCGTCCTTTTAACTTTATCTTTGGCTACTACTAGACGATTTTATTCAGTTTTATAAAGGCCTCCATAATTACCAGTGTTCAAACTAACTCACTTAACCCATTTTCTACCACAGATCCTTCCTAAACTGCACAAAATCGTATAAATATAGTTAGAATATAACTAAAAAGACGTCACTGGTACAGGCTGGGCTTCAACAAACAATTGGAGATCTTCGTCCATCTTTTTATTTGGCTTTCTTTATTTTACGATTATATTTCTCCTCGCATCCTTTTTTTCATCATGGCCTTAATTTTCCCCTATTTTAACCACTTTATAATAATAGTATTTTTACAGAAGAGTTAATTCGTCACCTCATGGATTTACACACGCAATAATTCCTAATGTGAATAATATCGTCTACAATAATTCAGAAAAGTATGAAAAAGTTGAAATGGTTGTTTTGCATCCTTATCAAAAGAGAAAAGAAAATACAAACAAATAATTGCATTCTTCGGCGTGATGTACAGTATATTATCTCTAGATATGTTGACATCTTCCTCATATCCTTCCTTTTTTTTAACCCCTCCCCCTCTCTCTCTCTCTCATCTCTGAACTTTTTTTTTGCTTCTTACTTTCTTTTCGATGGCGTACATTTTTGTTCATTTTACAGTTAAACTACGGTCTCCCTCGATCCTCTCCTTCTCTCTATCTACTACCCTTCCTTTCCCCCCATCTCTCTCTCTATCTCTCTCTCTCTCTCTCTCTCTCTCTCTCTCTCTAGTGTTGGCCTCCTAGCTCACCGTAAGAGAGGAGAGAGCGACCCTCCCCTTCCTGGTCGCTGCGGTGACATCAGTCCTTGAGGAACACACACCTCCACATTTACCTGCTCTTGATTGTCTCCAGCCTTTCTTCTTCTTCTTCTACCTCTTCCTCCTCCCTTTCCCTCGCTCCTTCCCCCCCCCCCCCCCATCCCGTCTCTCGCTCTCGCTCTCTCTCTCTCTCTCACACACACACATACACACCCACACAAGTATAGACGCATACAAAAACCAATGGCACATGTAAAGGATCGCTGCCCTGCATTCCAATGAATTCTTATTTATTCACCAACCCACCAATTTACTTACAAATAAACCTAATTAATGAAATTAATGAAACTACTGAATATATGTGGTACTCCAAGGACTCGAACCTAGGATGTTCACACCTCTTCCAGGTGAAATCAACACAGACAGAACACAAGGTACTTCAAAACATTATTGGACTAATTTCAGAAAGTTATATATGGAATGATCGTTGTCACCTGAAACTATGCTGGGAATACATAATGCAGTCAGTTAGCGACCTTATTTGGCAGCTCCATTATAGAAGAATGAGAGAGAGAGAGAGAGAGAGAGAGAGAGAGAGAGAGAGAGAGAGAGAGAGAGAGAGAGAGAGAGAAGGGGGCGGGGCTACAATAGAAGCCCCTTGTGTAATAGATAACCCAAATTCGATCAATGTAATTGATCGATGGTAAATGGGTATTAACACGATAACAGAATTACGCCAGTGATGAGAGCAAAATGCAAATTAAGAGCATAAGAACCATAATAGAATGTGGGAAAATAATCACAATGACAGAGAGGGGGAATGGCCTTACATGGAGCTTACCTTATTAAATATGAACGAGACGAATGAAATGAGAAAAAATAACATACGAGAGAAGACACGGAGAGGGACAACAACCTGTTGAACTACTACTATTACTAGTACTACTACTATTGCAATAAAAACAACACTACAACTACTACTAGCGCAAAACTTATAAATGGTGGAGTAATGGTTGTAGGATAGTTAAGGGGACAAAAAACAGAGAGGGTCTAGGATGGGGGTAAATTGCATAGATCCACTCCCCCCCCCCCCCAATATATGATCTACTTCAATATTGGCAACAATGACGACCACTACGTGGACTATAAACATCATAAATGACGGTGTAAAAATAGTAGGACAGAGATGGGGACGAAGGGGAGAGAGGGACTAGGGTGGGGGTCGTCCCTTGCATGGATCCAGCACCCCCAGTATGTGATCTCCCGCGGGGCGCTGGATTAGAGTGGCGGCCTCTCAGAATTTGATCGGCGTGGCATAATCCCTTGAGGAGGGGGTCTTAGAAGGAGAAGGAGAGAGAGAGAGAGAGAGAGAGAGAGAGAGAGAGAGAGAATGTGTTTATAGGTAATTTGTAGGTAAATAGGTAATTTATTAGTATAATATTACACTAATTGCTAGACACACGTATAGCCGTATTGTACAGACAAGAGAACGATAACAAATAGAGGAGAGCCGAAGAGGAAGACGAGGGTAATTTGGGGGAGAGGGGAGAACATACCCAAGCAAATAATAGAAGAATGCCAAAGATGATATTAGTAAAACATATTTAGTAAAATATTGTTATTTCCTTTGAATTGTTAAAATAAAAGAATTCATGTGCTCTTTGGTCAACTTCCCTGAATGAGAATATGGATGAGGAGAAATGTCTGCTTTGCTATTGTTATGTATTTTTGGTTATAAAGGAAGGTTGAAGCAAAAAGGTACGCATCAGAATCCAAGTTGTTGCTTGCCTTCCTTTGAAGTATTATACTTATAACCATTCCAATAAAACAACCGCTACTGCTGACACTACTGTTCTTGTGCTATTACTGCTATTTCCATTACCTTCAACATAATTATTTAATTAGTTCTTGTTCCTCTCTCTTTTTGTCACCGTAAATTGTCATAAGGATCATTACTACTACAATTATTATAAAAATGTATCAACCTACTTATTTTCCCTACTACCACTGATGTTGCTACTATTACCAGTACTATTATTATGATTTTTATTTTTATACTAGTACCATATCTATACATCATTATAATATAAGTTTTGTTTCATGCATATCACGTTAACCATAGGCATGAATAGTAATCTTTATTATGTTGCTTTCCTTTTTTTATTACCAATGTGTATTATTTGAAGTTTTGACCAGACCAATATTTGTATATGCAATCAGAAGTGTTAAATTTCAAGGTGCCTGTAAAGAGTCCTAATCTCGAAAAGCTCAACCTTTTACATCTTTATATTGCAATTTGTACTATATATTATGTTCTTTGGTAATATACTTGTCTTCGCTTTAAGTAAATCGTGCTTGTAAATCTATTGGACAACCTTGATGTTCAATATTGATAACATAGTGTATCCTTTTTTTTCTCCAGATGTTGGGTGTAGCCTATAAAATTGATGCCTGGGAAACAATGAAGTTTTGAGGGCACCATATTATGGAGCTGGTAGCCGAACGTAGCCCCATAGCTCCCTTCAGATGGCGCACAATGCCACACCCACCGTGACACTGCCTGACGTACAGTAATACAACTATTGCACCGGCCGAGCTTGTACTGATGACAACTGAATTGGTTTAGGTTTAGTTATATTTTATTCTATAAATTGTTTGTACGTTTGTTAATTTATATATGTCTAAATATCACCGTAGTAAGTAATCTATAGCTAGGCCAGAAAGTGCAACCCCTAACCTCTAACTAATAATGGGCTAGAGCAAATGGGTTGTTAATTTCCACTCCTAGTCCCTGGCTGACTCTTTCCAAATGGTAAATATAATTATTAGCTCGATTACTGTAGTCGTTTTTGAGTTATAGAGGTTAGTGGTCACATTTTTGGCCTACCTATAATGAACAGGGTATAGGCCTGCGTAAACTAATGCAACTCTTTCAATTCCCCACTTTCGAGTTTCAGGCTATAAGGAAGTTGGAGCCGTAAACAATGATATCAAATAGAAATACAATAATAATGTAGCTTTTTGATGGATAAGAGGAATGTTGAATTGGGTTTTATGTATTTCTAAATGTACTGTGACCATATTTTAGCTGGTAATTCTGCTATATATCAATGTCTACAGCTCCAACTTCCTTATAGAACGAAACTCGTAAGTGGTCAATTGTCATTTCTTTATACGTTAAAATAATGTCAATATTTATAAAACACTTTTCCACTGTCATCGCATAAATGATGATAGCTTATACTTCAAATGTACTCTCTATCTTACTTTGATAATGATTTTGTTTAGGTTTACTATATTATATACATTTTATAATTCATCTATTGAAATGTATAGATTTAGTCGCTTCTTTCTGTGTGTGTGTGTGTGTGTGTGTGTGTGTGTGTGTGTGTGTGTGTGTGTGTGTGTGTGTGTGTGTGTGTGTGTGTGTGTGTGTGTGTGTGTGTGTGTGTGTGTGTGTGTGTGTGTGTGTGTGTGTGGTGTGTGTGTGTGTGTGTGTGTGTGTGTGTGTGTGTGTGTGTGTGTGTGTGTGTGTGTGTGTGTGTGTGTGTGTGTGTGTGTGTGGTGTGTGTGTGTGTGTGTGTGTGTGTGTGTGTGTGTGTGTGTGTGTGTGTGTGTGTGTGTGTGTGTGTGTGTGTGTGTGTGTGTGTGTGTGTGTGTGTGTGTGTGGTGTGTGTGTGTGTGTGTGTGTGTGTGTGTGTGTGTGTGTGTGTGTGTGTGTGTGTGTGTGTGTGTGTGTGTGTGTGTGTGTGTGTGTGTGTGTGTGTGTGTGTGTGTGTGTGTGTGTGTGTGTGTGTGTGTGTGTGTGTGTGTGTGTGTGTGTGTGTGTGTGTGTGTGTGTGTGGTGTGTGTGTGTGTGTGTGTGTGTGTGTGTGTGTGTGTGTGTGTGTGTGTGTGTGTGTGTGTGAGAGAGAGAGAGAGAGAGAGAGTGTAAGGGCGTCATGTTTGGTATTAAGATGGTGCAATATGACAAGCTTACATATTACCCCAATATATATTTGCATATTTATTTATGTATTTATTATTGCTTTAGTTTCATACCTAAACCTCCATTAAGCTTAGTATATTATCCTATTTCGATAGGTCAATGTCCCGGGCGAAAAGATGGTTTATCCTAGATCATGGCTCTCCTTGAATTAAATTAACACGTGAATGGGGCGGAATGTCTTATGATTATGAATACCAAACTATTGGAGCGAAACGTTTTAAAATGTCGAAATATAATGGAGTGAAACAGGAAGGATGAAACATAATAAATACATAAATACAAAACCTCGGCTAATAAAACGTACTCTATCGTCACCCAGTGTAATCCAGCCATACCTACAGTACACTAACTTTGTGAGTGCATAACATAACACATTGTAACATTATTATTTAAAACACATTTTCAGAAAGTTTCAACAATACAGTATGTGAGTCAATCAACACATTATTATAGTACGCATCACAACAATGTGCTATAAGAGGGAAAAATGGGTTCGAATTTTGGCACAAATCGATTATTACACAATGATTATATGCATTAGTTCTGATGCATGCCCTATATTGCACACACTATGTTCAGAGTAATTTTGTTAATTGATCGACCAAAATATGGAATAATATATCGGTCGCCAGTCAAAGCTAGATAAAATAAGAATGTCCTAAATATTATCGGTGCGTTGCCTCATAATACAGCTAAAATGAAGCCACTGGATGATTTCAATACGTATACCCTCTATTCTCATCAACATAATTTTTCTTTCCCAATTCACTGTTTTACTTGTTTCATCCTTATTGCCATTCCCTCCTCATACTTATTTCAACCTCTTTCTATTTATTTTCCTTTTCAGATTTATTTTAGCCTCATTCTCTCTCTTTTCCTTTTCAGAATTATTTCAGCTTCTCTCTCTCTTTTCCTTTTCAGACTTATTTCAGCCTCTTTCTCTCTCTTTTCATTTTCAGACTTATTTCAGTTTTTTTATCTCTCTTTTCCTTTCCAGTGTGTATCGTTTCATACATTCTTGTTTCGTTCTTCCCTCCACGGTGGTCTAAGAGTAGGCAAAACCTGGAAAGAAGATGACCCCCTCCCCCTCCCTTCCCTCTGGTCCTCTTCCCAATCGATGGTGGAGGAGACATCTGGCAGGCACGGAAGGAGAGAGAAAGAGAGAGAAAGAGAGAGATAGGGAGGGAGGGAGGGGGGAGAGATAACAAAAAAGAGAGAGACGGCAGGAGGAGCAGGAGCCACAAGAAGCAGAGCCACGTGATGCAATGGCGGCGGTCTGGCTCCTCCCACCAACAGTCAGCCTCTCTCTCTCTCTCTAGTGACTTCTGGCTATCTCCTTTTTTTATCATCTCACTGCTCCCTTTCCTCTTATTTCCCATCAAGAAAAAAGGCCAAGGAGGCGACGACAGTAGGAATGCTCCCTCTCCCGTACCCATCACCCCTTCAGGCATATAAACCCAAGGCAATAGGTGGGCAATCGGCGTGTCAGAAGGCTGTGAATTGTGACTCTTTAAGCTTCCTTCCTTTTATTATCCACCCAGACCCCCAAAAGTGTAAGGAAGCAAGATAAAACATGCGTAAAGAAACAAGAGAAGCCATGGCATAGAGACCCTATCGCCGCGGCAGGAATATATAATCCTAAACCAATAAGTGGACAATTGACGTGTGAGAGAGCTGCAAATTGTGACTATCTAAGATTTCTTCCACTTATTAATCATTCAGACCCCAAAAGAGTGTAAGGAAGCAGGAGAAGGAATGTCATATGGCCCTTATTTCCACGTCAGGAATATATATACCCAAGCCAATAGGTGAACAATCGGAGTGAGAGAAGGTTGTGTATCTTTTTTCCTCTCATTTCCCACCCAGGCCCAAGGAAGTGTAAGGAAGCAAGGGAAGAAATGCCATAGGGCCTCCATCGCCGCGTCGTCAGGAATATATAAACCCAAGCCAATAGGTAGACAATAGGAATGCGAAAAGGCTGTTAATCGTGACTATCTAAGCTTCCTTCCTCTCATTTCCCACCCAGGCCCCAAGAAAGTGTAAGGAAGCAAGGGAAGGAATGCATAGGGCCCCCATCGCCGCGTCAGGAATATATAAACCCAAGCCAATAGGTGGACAATCGGAGTGTGAGAAGGTTGCAGGCGGGGGACCAAACATCGGAGGGCCGCCATGTTTGCCCAGTAAATACTTGCACACCGAAACTCTGAGTGAAGACAAACGTGGCTGGACCCCCGCGGGCTGCCAAGAACCCACACATTTACCTTCTGCCCGGCCTTCCTCATCCTCATTCTCCTCCTCCTCCCTCATCCTGTGTGTGTACGGGGGTCCTTCTTCATCCTACTGGGCTGCTCTCTCTCTCTCTTCTACTGGGGTGTACCATTTCTGTCATCCTATTGGCGTACTTCTTCACCTGCTGGAGTATTTATCCTTTTTTGTTTTAAACCGTCCTGGGTCTGGTCTCCCTCATGTTATAATACTTTATCATCCTACCTATTCCCATCCTTCCAGAATCCAATAGATCATACATTAATTTATTAACTCTATCGATGCCCATCAACATTTTGCTGTATATAGTACACTTTTCATTTGGTATATTTTGCACTTCCCTCGTCAGACTGCATTACATTTTCTATTTCTGAATTTATCACTTTTCTTTCCATACCTAACTTGGATTTATCCCGTTTGCAAATGAGCCATCCTAGGGACTAGATAGTTATTTTTTAACCTTTTTACTTTTACTTTTATGTTTACTTTTAACGTTTTAACCGAGTTTACTTCCTCTGGTGGGATTCCCCAGGATGTTATATTCTCTCTAATACTATGGATTTAATATGTACTTCACAATATGTACTGTTAAAATAACTTTGCAAAGTTGACAGAATGAATATATACACCATATGTGGAGGAGCACTTTATTGACAACGTTTCGTAGATCTTAGTGACCTGAACAAGCTATCAGCGAAACGTTGTCAATAAAGTGCTCCTCCTCATATGGTGCTTATATTCACAAGATATACTACTTGGCTCATCCTCACTCTAATTCAAGTGTCATGTGAGAAAGATCAGCATAAAGAAGTGATATGGCAATTTGTAGCGATTTCGCAAATTCTTTGTTGCTAGTATTTTTCGTGGGATAGCGACTTTAGACTTTATCGTTAACTCGCAACACAGAATGCTTCAATACATTGTCTGTATCTGCAAGAATAACGAGGCAACATTCATCAATCAAAATTAGTTGTATAAATAATTTACGTAACTTAGAAACAAGTAAGATAATTGAAAAACAGATACAAACATATATGGCTAAATAGGAAGGTCTTTTGAATATAAATCCAAAGTTTTATTTTGTTGACTGTATTTAGTTTATTGGTTTCTCTTAATTTAGAATATAGGGTCACCTCTTGTTGTACTCAAAAACTGTTCTTCTGTGCTGACTCCCTGCCTAGGCAAACTCTTTCGTCTCTGCCTTTCCTCTGTTTTTCCTTCTTGCTGGAAGTTTGCTCTCATTCAACCTGTCCCAAATAAGGGTGACCGCTCTCAACCCTCCAATTATCGTCCAATTGCTCTCTTTCTTGCATCTCTAAAGTTTTTTAAGCTATTCTTTATCCAAAATATTCTTAACCCTCCGACGCATGTATGGATGCGATCGCGTCCTGAGGTACTTTTGCCCTGGCGCACGTGTGGACGTGATCACGTCCTTAAGCCCTTTACAAAATTTGGTAAAACCACACGAAAGACGCGATCGCGTCCATTTAGGACTCAATATATCTGGACTACTAGCCCATATGTGGGGATTCTGTCAAAAATTCATAGCTGGGTGAATGGGAACAATGAAAAACAATTAGCAGCCCCAAACCGTGTGTCGCCTGTCCATGGAAACTTGAAAAACTTACTCAGACCTGAGAGGGTTAAGCATTTATCTTCCCGTAATCAACTTTCAGATCACCACTATGGTTTCCTTAAGGGTTGCTCTACATGTGATCTCCTTGCTTATCTTCTTACCTCATGGTCATCATCCTTTTAGGACTTCGGTGAGACTTTTTCTATTGTGCTAGGCATGTTGAAAGCCTTCGATAGAGACTGGCATAAATCTCTAATATCCAAATTACCCTTCTTCACTTCAGGTTCTATCCCTCTATTTGTGTCTTTGTCTCTAATTTGTTTTCTGACTGTTCCATAGCTGCAGTTGTGGACGGCCATCGCTAACCTCCTCAACCTATCAACTCCGGTGCTCCTCAGGGTTCAGTCCTGTCTCCAGTTTTCTTTTTAATATTCATTAATGATCACCTCAACTATACCTCTAGTCCCATCCACTCATATGCTTATGACTCTACCTTACACTATTCAACTACTTTTTCACAACAACCCAGTATGCCATCACTCCAAAAGTCATGTGATGAGGCCATGGAACACCAGACGTCTGATCTATCAATTATTTCTGAATGGGGCAGAGAAAATCTTGTTACTTTCAATGCCTCCAAGACCCAATTTCTCCCTCCATCTAGCCATCGCAATCCTCCACGAGACTATCAATCAGTCTTCAACAATACACAACTCAACCCTTCATCTTATCTCAATACTCTTGGTGTATCTTATTCAACCAACCTTCCTTAGAAAGATCATATTACCACTCTTGCTGAAACAGCTTCCCAGATGCTAGGTGTGTTCAACTGTCTCCATGGATTCTTCACCCCCGCACAGCTCTTGCTCTGTATAGGGCCACATTACGCCCAAGTATTGAATATTGTTCGCATGTGTGGAGAGGTTCCACCCATACCACACTTCTCAAATAGAATAGAGTCCAAAGCATTTTGCATCAGCAACACACTTCCTCTGACTAGTTCCCTACCATCTCTTTCTACACGCTGCAATGTTGCATCTACTTCACTCTTCTATTGCTACTATAATAATCAATGTTCTTCAGAGCTCTCTCAGTGCATACCCCCTCCCTTGCGGCAAGTGCGAGGCACCCGCCTTTCATCACAGTCTCATTCCTATTCTGTCCAACTCTCCAATCCAAGAATTGGCAATTTTTTTTAGTCTTTCTTCTACTCAACTAGTGAACTCTGAGATTATCTCCTTCAATCAATCTTTCGTTCATCCTATGACTTAAACTGCTTTAAACTTCGTATGTCCGTGCATTTTGACCACATCATCCCTTAAATTTGGCTCTCTGTCACTCCTCTGGCTCGGGGGGGGGGGGGGGGGGGAGGGGGGCACTCGTTACAGGCAACCTGCCGTTTGTCTCCTTCATACACATCGGACAAAAAAAGTACCTCAACGTCTATTACTTCAATTCTTCTACTCTAATTTCCTTCTCTCTCTTAATTCCTGCATTCTCTTTAGTCAACGCTCTTGACCTCCTTTGTATCCTTCTTCTAATCTTCCTTACATATTTATATCAATTATATTTAATTTTCTTTCGCGTCTTTTCGTGTCTTGCTTCTTCTTTCTTTCTGCTATGTTTATGTTTTCTTCTTTTCTTCTTGTCTTCATCTCTCATTGCTCCTCTTCGTGTATTTGACTGTATTCTTGTGTTCTTGTTTTGTTCGTCTTCTCCTCCCTGTGTTGTTGTTGTTGTTGTTGTTGTTGTTCATGATGATGATGATTAGAACAATAACAATAACTATATTAACCTATTGTTGTTGATAGTTAGTTTTATATTTTATATTTGTATTGACAAATTGATTGAAGTTGATGTAATTGTTATTATTGTTTTAGTGTTCTTGTTTTGTGTGTTCGTCTTCGTGCTTTTCTTCTCCATCCCCCCCCCCCCCCCTCCACCCCTTCCTCACCTCCGTTCTCCATTCCAAGTTTCTTATTCCTCTTTTCTAAATTCCACCGTTTTCTTGGCCTCAGACTTTTACTCTCACTCTCACACAAACGCACTTACTCTCTCTCTCTCTCTCTCTCACGCACACACACATACACACACACACACACACACTCTCTCTCTCTCTCTCTTTGCCAGCTTTTTACGATTCTCAGTAACTCTTCGTCTAGTGATATTTGTTCCTCAGTATCCTTCCCTTCTCTCCCTCATCCCCGTTATTCTATATTCTTTCAACACCATTTTAACTACCAGAGCCCTCTTCTTTTTCCTTTCTCTTTTCTTCCATTTTTGGTGGGTTGATCTTTGACGCCATGATATACGGGGGTTGTAGGGAAATGAATAACATAAGCTTGGATGAGTCGGAATTATTATACTGTAGCACTTCTTCTTTTGTAGCCGTCGTATAATAATTATCACCTATCATAAATTTGTTGTTATGCTTAATTGACCAAATATATAACCTAAAATAATTCATATCATGATGTATATGATATACTGTATATTTCCCTGATTTTATATCGATTGTTGAGGAATAAGTTACATTTGGTTTGTATGCAATGTTCCTTTCTCATTATAATCAGCACATCTCTTTCGTGCCTTTCTCTTGCTTCCTTTGCACTGCCATTAGTTATTGTTTTTTCTTAGATGTGGAGTGACAAAAATGCACTTAAGAAAACAGAGCTGGCAAAGTCAGCGATATCACAGCACCAAGTATCAACGGATCATCGAAAGACTTCTTCTAACAGTTACCAGTATGGATTTAGTTACTGCAGGGGAGTCAATCAAACACCTTTATATTTAATGCTACACCTAATTCAACTTCTGGAAAACATCGCTATAGTTCAGAACAAGTGAGAGGATATGAGAACGATGGCTTAATTTTTGTGACCAACTGTACAAGGAAATGACGAGAGGGAGTTCAGTTGCAGTTTTTACTATTTTTTTTTTTTTTAGTGGAGAGGGCCACCTTGAGGGTACACCTACAGTAGTTGCTAAGATCATAAAAAAGAAGTTAGACAAACCGGACCTGATGCATTACCATATGACCACTGCTCGCTCGCTCGCTCGCTCGCTCTCTCTCTCTCTCTCTCTCAAACACGCACACAAATGACACCTTATACATTTTAACAAATAAGTACACGCACGCACGCACGCACCGCCACACACACACACACACACACACACACACACACACACACACACACACACACACACACACACACACACACACACACACACACACACACACACACACACACACACACACACACACACACACACACACACACACACACACACACACACACACACACACACACACACACACACACACAAATGGTTCTCTGGGCCTGACTCCCCCAATCGTACCTTCGATCAACAAAGAGCAGCAGGTGATAGTAGAGAACCAAACTGCTGCCTCCATCAACTTCACCAAGGCCTCACACTCACCAATCTTAGACACCATTCCAAGCTCCTGTCACCATTCCCTACATTTCCTACCAGTATGCATTCACCAAGCTTTAATTTTCCTCTCCTGTTCCGAATCACCAATTATTATGCTCACACTATCATGCCAGCTAATGATCACTAACCATCTTACTGTCTTATATGAACTCCTATTTATTAACATAATATCCTATCATCTCCTACCCGTGACCAATCACTAATCAATGTATTCCCTATCAGGCCCGGTCCCCATTAACCACAATTGTAATTTCCTATCAATCACCACTCAACAATCACATCTCATATCATGTAACCAATCCTCAGCCGCTAATACCTTATCCAATCATGACGTATCTATAACCAATCACTAATTTTCATATTCCTTATCAGTCCCCATTCACCATTATAAATAGTTTTATATTAGAAATCACCAGTGTGCAACTCTCCAACCCAAGAGTGAAACGCTATTCTCAGACTTTCTTCTATTCAACTGCTGAGCTCTGGAACTCTCTCCCAGAATCAGTCTTTCCCTCTTCCTATGACTTAAATTGCTTCAAACTCCGTGTGTCCAGGCATTTTTAGCTCGAACGTCCCTTGATTTCGGCCCTGTCACTCTTTGAAATCTGGGGGAGGCACTCGCTGCAGGCAGTTATGCCTTTTGTCTCCCTCATTCACATAGAAAATAAATAAAAATAAATTACATATTAAATCATCACGCAAGTGATGTGACCACACCAGTCACAAATCTAACAATATTCTCTCATTCACCACCTTATCAGCTCATATTCTCTCATTCACCACCTCAGCAGCTCATATTCTCTCATTCACCACCTCATCAGCTCATAATCTCCATTCAATAACCAATTACCAATTCTTCAAAGTTAGCAATCATCCATAGCCCTGCTCACCATGTCATAGCAATCACTAGTCACAATTCACCAAGTCTTATCTGTCACAATTAGCCACAATCGCCATTACTTACTACTGTTGGTGGCTACATGATCAGGTTTATTTCATTGCCATTATCGGTATCTGGTGTCACGAGTTGTGTTTTACTTATACATGGTCCTTTCTTTATTTCTCTCTTTACCACATAAAGTTAATTATTTTGTTCATCTCTCTCTCACTCTCACACACACACTCTCTCTTTCTCTCTTTCTTTCTCTCTCTCTCTTTCTCTCATCCATCTCCCACTGCCAACGCTCCAGTGCTCATCTCCAAATTTCCTCCCAATCTTTTGTCTCGAGAAAGAATCTTTGAGAGGGAGAGGGGGCGCGAAGACTCTCTCTTACACTCACTTTCACTCACACACCCACACACAAGCACTCCCTCTCTTTTAAACATACACTCACACACAATATTATATACCTAGGCCTACATAACATTCACATACAATTAATTATTTAACTTCCCTAGACTTGCAGTTATATTACAACAAAATTGTATTAAGAATATATTTGAGGGGGCATGTAATTATATCTCTTAATATATATACATATATACATATATACCGGTATATATATATATATATATATATATATATATATATATATACTGTATATATATATATATATATACAATACATATTATATTATATATTATATACTATATATTATATACCATTCACATATGCATAGCCTACGTGAGTTGCATTTGGGATGTGTGTACATGCTTAGATTGATATGCAGGATTCGAAGTTGCATAATAAATCGTAGGCAGTGTCCACCATTCTTTAACTGCCTTCGTGGTGCGATGCATAAGGTGTTGATATTCGGTGTGAGCGACCTGGGTTCGAATCCACGGACTGCCACATGTGTTTGTAATATTTCATTTATCGATTTTAGGAGTAGAGTTGGTTGTTGGATATAACATAATAAAAAATACTATATATATATATATATATATATATATATATATATATATATATATATATATATATATATATATATATACCGGTATATATATATATATGCACTAGTACAGTATTGTATATAATACGCTGTAGCCTATATTGAATTACGCAAGGGCTGCATAATATCTAAAGTTATGCGGAGTGTGTTTATTTATAGAAGAGTGCAAGTAAAAAACCGAATGTGTAGCCCACTCCATCACAAGTCGCCTGCGAAACTTTCATCCTAAATCAGGTGTTTCGGGTTCTAAATCGATGTATTGCGACGGTAAATCAGCTTCTTTTGACAAGAGAGTATTAGAGTGGCAAGGATAGAGAGAGAGAGAGAGAGAGAGAGAGAGAGAGAGAGAGAGAGAGAGAGAGAGAGAGAGAGAGAGAGAGAGAGAGTTGATTTCAGATAATTAATAGGCAATTCCCTTATAAAGACGAGATAAGCAACACGATTAGTAGAGCGAATGCCTCTGCCTCATCAATCAGATTGGAATAGCAAATAATTATAGTGAAACGTTTTTGACGTCAGTACCCATACTCCCACACAAAGCTAAACACGCGTGTTTTAACAGTACACATTAATACACACAAACCATACTTTAAAACACACGTGTTTTAACAGTACACATTAATACACACAAACCATACTTTAAAACGTCCATTGTAATGACTCCAACGGGGTTGCCTTTCGGCTGCTGGAAGTAGAGTTGAAGAAGTTCATAACAACTATTTGTCAAATGTCTTCACATATTTGATATCTTCTACCCAGAACAAACTTTTCTCAGAAGTAATAAGTAGTACTTCAGCAGTGACATTCAAGAATAAAGTATCTAACAATTTGCACACTATAATCTGTTTCATTTCATCTGACGGTAAATTGAATCTCTTAGCAGCTAATGTCTGGATACTTAATGGAAAACTATGAAACCACTATTTCTCTGCATGATATTAAGATAAAGTTTATGTAATTATCACCATATTTCACTACCAAATCTTCAAAATAACTCAGAAATCTTGATGGGAACTTTGCAATTTACCGTCAGTTAAAAAGAAACAGGGTATAGTACACAACACAATCTCTTCTTGCCCCAGGAATGCACCGCAAGGTTTCTTGATATGCAAACTATTACATGTAACCCCCCTCTCTCTCTCTCTCTCTTACTCTCTTTCTCTCTCTCACTCTCACTCTCTCTCTCCCTCTCTCTCTTTGTCTGGGGCGGTAAATAAAGGTTATTGAGTCGAGTGTCCCCCCCCCCTCTCTCTGCCCCCTTGTTGGAGTTGCACAAATAAATAGTGTACAGCCAATCAGCCTTCAGAACCAAGTGTGCTGACAAATGGAGGGTGGTGATTGGTGTGATTGGAGAGTTTCCTACCTCAGACAAATAAGTGATTGTTTATACTTGTTTGTAAATATTATAGAAACTAAATGTAATTGAGAGCTGTACACGTAAAATGTAAAGTTAATGCATATATGAATATACAATATAATTAAATAACTGTTGTAATGAACTTTAGAAAAAGAAGATACAGCTGATGATGATGATAATGATTAACAAAATGAATGCAGTACTAAACATGGATTTAAAGAAGCATATACTAAAACGTAACCAGATATTTAGTAAACAATATATTATAATCAAAATAGTGCATATTTATTGAAAAGTTTATGCAAAGAAGCAAGTGATTAAACCTATCAAATATTGCTAGTCACAGGCCATTTAATACTTTATTAATAACTGGCTACTGAAATCTACTGTATTTGAATACTGAAACTAACACATTATTTGCATATATATATATATATATATATATATATATATATATGTATAATATATATATATATATATGTATAATATATATATATATATATATATATATATATATACAGTATATATATATATATATATATATATATATATATATATAATATATATATACAGTATATATATATATATATATATATATATATATATACTGTATGTATATTATTATTATTATTATTATTATTTTTTTTTTTTTTTTTTTTTTTTTTTTTTTTTTTTTTGTTACCCTCAACCGGGATTATAACCACGGACAGTCTGGACGAGAGGCCATGCTTTAATCAAATGCACCATGGCATGATCAAGATTTTACTTTCCCTTGCAATTTAGTATGAGAGCAGCAATGCATGCGAATATGAAACGTGAATATTACTGTTTGATGGATAGGAAAAGAAACTGTGTGAAGATATGTGCGAATTAATAACATCGAAGATAATATGGACACAAAGGAAAATGCGAAAGATGTGCGAGCTACAACAAAAAACCGTGGAAAATAATTATATTGTTCTAGCTGTAACTCTGTAACTCTCTCTCTATCTCTCTCTCTCTCTCTCAATTCGGTGTTGGAAATCGGTCGTCGTCCCCACAAAGTTTTTCCAAATACCGACTGGAGGAATCTCACTGGTTCAGATCCGGCTCCCCCTTTTCTTTTATTGCGTTTACTTTTCCTACCCTGCTAATGATCTTTTAACATTTGGGTAGACTCGTCTAATCTTACCCATAATAAGTTCAAGGTCATATGAGCGTTTGCAGCGGTGAGAAATTCCGCGTGAAAAATATATCACAGTCAATTATATTTACCTCCAACGACCTTTTGATCCAAGTAGTGAATGATCTTCAATGATCCAATGTGAATACAATATTAACTACAAGTAACTCTAATGTTTTAACCCGTTCTGTACCGGCGACATCTTATATGTTTGATTTCAGGTACATTTAGATGATTTTAGGAAGCTTATGGAGGATATATGGTAACTAAAAGGATTAATGGAGATAGTCTATAGCCTTATAATGGGTAGACGTCCATCCTAAGCTGAACAAAATCGTCTAATAGTTGCCAGAATATAACGAAAATACGTATATCTATATATATTTATCTATATATACAGTATATCTATCTATACATCTATCTATCTCTCTCTCTCTTTCTCTCTCCCCCTCTCTCTCTCTCTCGTCCTCCGGGGTGTCTGAAAAACTTCAACAATGTGAGAGTGGACGATGTAAAAATCATGAGAGGATCCACCGTCTGTGTGTGCGTTTGGTTTTCATGTATATGCGGTCTACATCTTTCTGTGTATCCGGGTTTGGTTTTCAAGGATTGTACTGTCTACATCTGAAAAGTCTGTGTGTCTATCTTGAGGCTACATTTCGTTAGTAACACATGCGACATCATATGAATTTAATTCCACTCTTACTTCTAATCTTTGAAATGCGACTGGTGATGTTATTCTCAGGTAAATTTATTCTCAATGTTGTATCTCATGGACTAGATATCAAATATACAAATGTACAAGGTCATGCCTGCAGTTTTCTTCCTCATAACATGTGTGAGAAATAAATTGACTACACCGGTATCTGGGGAATGTTGGCAACAACCTTCCGATAGGGTAACCTCACTAGAGTGAACAATTTCCTACCAGAACCCGGTGATTGTATATATTGTAGAGATTAATTAATGTTAGGTAATTTAGTACTGTATAAGATTACCTTGATCAAGTTAATTTAGTTATAAAACCTTGTAGAAATAAGTTTAGAAGAACTGTAAAGAGGATCAGTTTAAATATTCCCGCGACCGCATACGCGATCCACCGTTTGCTTTAGGGTCGTTAATATCTTGATATTATGTTCACTAAATCGTTGTGAATCGATGTTAATTATATATAATTTAAATGCTGATACATATTTATATGATTTCGTGAAGAGGGAATGAACCCTTGGTAACGAATTAATATATAGTTTATTTAAGAGTCGGAAATTGAAGTTCCGATCAGACGCTAGTAAACATCTGAACGGTAGAGAAGTGTCCCGTGATCTCCTCCACCACAATTCCCACGCCCGGCCCGGAGTCCTGACCTATAACCCTTCTCTACCGAAGCCGGAATCCTCTGAACTAAACCAGGACCCTAGTTATAGCTAAGTCATTGATATATATGGCCATTTATACAATGTTTAGTTAGGGCATCCTGAGAGATAGGCTACCATAGTTCATACCAAAAGGTAGGCGATCTCAGACTTTATTTTTATTTATGTTGATTAATTTTATATTTCGATTGGTGTGGTAAGAGATAACCTTTGGCCATATTATCCCCCACAACATGTAACTATAAAGTATATATAGTAGCTTTATTATGTCATTTATATTGTTTTTGCTTTGCTTTATTGTTTTTTGTTGAAATACTGAAACTAAAGTTCAGTATTTCAACAAAAAAACATGAAATTTTGTACAAATTGCTTTCCCCTTAAAGGTTGCTTCCCTTATATCCGCTCAAGGTCGAGTGGATACAATGCCCAACTCTTCCAAAAATACCTGGAGTGATTTGGTTCGAATCCTTTGTCAGGATACTTCTCTCTTAATTATTAATAATTAAAGAGTTACCATATATTTGTGTATTCCCTGTTACTAACTCTTCTCCTTCATATTGTACACCCACACAGTACCTCTCATGCAGATTATATCAATATATATAATGTATATTACATATAACATATTTATATGTTAATGTTTATTTGTAAAGTCATACTAAATGTACATTATTTCCGATTCCGCTAGGGAGAAACTTGTGTTTTTGATGAATTACACGGCTGCCTCCAGAACATTGAACACTAAAACCAAATTTGTTTCCAGAGCCAAAATAACAAAGTCAACCTGCCATATTTTCGCTACACACGGTGGTGGCTCTTCCACGGCAAGATTTGTTGTCTCCGGAACCTTTGACGCACTATTTATCCTAAACAGCTACCTCCATGACATTGAAAACTAGGATCAATGTTGTTCTCTGAGCCAAAATTAACAAAGTGAACCTGCCAGAGTTCCACTATCGACTTTGGTGGCACTTGCACTGCCAGATTGTATAAAACGGGCTGTAGCGGAATCGGGATGTAGTGGATTCATCTGCTCATATGTTCTTTCATTTATTGATAAATAAACTCATTTAAGCTATTCTCTGCTTATTGGTTTTAATATTAGTACCTCCATTTGAGATAAGGACCCATTCTTAGCAAACTCTACAAAGACCCACAAAGATGGTTTGAGCTTGGCAATACACACATAACGTACTCTTTTTCCACAAAACATGTCACCATCTCTGTTAACCCCCTTGATAGACAGAGAGATAGGTAACTAGATAGAGGGAGGGAAAGGGAGAGATGCAAAGCAGACTCGGTAATAAAAGTACGGTAAATTGGCCAAGTCTCCGTATCCCTCTGCCCCCCAGCCCACTTGTAGTTGTTAGCCTCTCTCTTAACCACATTGCCGCCGCCCGACCAGCATCCCCAAATTTGCATAGCTTGGCATATCTCGCAGCTCATTTCACCCACCCTGCCCTAGATGAGAGAGCGAGAGAGATAGAGAGTCATATATACACACAATATACAGTACAGTACAGTACAGATCACTTCAACACATGGTTTTGGGTGCAACAAGGAGCTATATCTTTCAACACTACCGTACTAAATGATGATTGATCTCCATTATACTGCATTAGTAAAGGACACCTAAGTAGAAGAGCGAGAGTGAGCGAGAGCGAGAGAGAGATAGGGAGTGGAGAGGTAGAGAGGGGGCGGAGAGGGAGAGAGGGGGCGGAGAGGGAGAGAGGGGGCGGGAGCGAGGCTGAGGAGGGGGAATCAGACGTGTTCTAAAAGCCAAGATTTTCATATGTCCGTCTGCTGTGTGATTGAGGCGTTGGGTTGGACAGTGCTGGGTAATCTTGGATTTGTTATAATTATCAAGTTAGGCTTTGGTATTGGATTTATTGCAAGTATTGCTCTTAACCCTCTCCGACATATGATGCGATTTTGAGCCTATTAGGGATACTTTAAAACCTTTGTTACCATCAGGTGTATTTAGAAACCTTTAGTTTAGTTACTTCAACCTCTGCAGTTGTCTTTGTTAATTCTTATTTGAAGAACCAGGTTATAGTCTCGTGGAGGACTATGCCTTCATACACATGGTTTTTTAGACTTCAACCATGACTATTTTATACATTCCCCCCCCCCCTCCCCATCCCATCCCCCTGCAAGCTCGGATAAGTGATTTGAATTTAATCATCCTGGTACTATCATGATACCTATCAGATGACAAATCTAGGAATAATGATGAACAGGTTGGGAGAGAGGTATCCTGACAAGACTTCGAACCCACTCACTCCAGGTATTTTTGGAAGAGTTGGGCACTATAATATTTTATCCACTATTCCTCGATCTTGACTACCTCTTTGTAAACCCTAGAGCGACGTGATGTCACAGGAGTACTTTTCCGGCAATATTTTACGAACAAGTTTATTTTTTCTTGAAAATATATTGGTACTTTCTTACATTGGAATCGGGAACTAGACTAAACATATAATATATTTGGTGGCTCAAGACGTAAAAGCCGGATTCTGAAGTTTCCAGACAATAATTACTCTATAATATTGCTGGAAAAATGCTCGTGTGACACCGCTCTATTAGAAAAGTTTGCTATTGGTATTGTACTATCCTACCTATTAGTTACCAAAAGACTTCACACAAACAGATGCACAAATATAGAATTTCTAAGTGTAACTTGCTTGCTTGCTTGCTTGTAACTTGCTTGCTTGATCGTCAAGGGGAATCCACGCAATGCGAGCTAAGCTCATTATTATCGCGCCTCCTTAACTGGGAATGTATTGCGTGAAATGCATGTTAAGTGTTTATGTATCGTTGGAATGGCTGTGGATGTGTGTGTAGTCTGTATTTTAGCCAATTGGCGACATCTGGAAACGAAGGCTTAGGGTTAAACTGTACGATACCATTCTCACAACGGTACCAGTCTCACCCGAAGGCTTAGGTTGACCAGTAGCTTAGGTTAACCAGTACGATACCCATTTTGCTTGGTAACCGATCACCAACCCCAGATGGGACGTGTTTGTGTGTGTGTGTGTGAGAGTGTTGCAACAGAACACCCAATCTTCCCTCCCCATTTGGTGGATATATTGAAAAGAAGGCGATGGCAGACCAACAACGTACAGCATCCCATCCCTCTTCATCCCACATGTGCAGCTGATACAGTGCTACTTTTGAAAATTATGTTATTTTCACTTCATATCTGTGTACAAAATTAATAGAAAACGAGAAAATAGGCCTATACTCTTAATGCCGATTAGAAAAGTATAATTTTGTAGATTGTATTTCCTATTATATCGTCACATATTGAAATAGCATAAATAAATGTTGTTTTGTGACAGTCGGACGAGTGGGCAACTGCACAGTTTTCATATATAAAGTTATACTAGTTCGAATCTTTGAACCTTTAAAGCCAATAATGTGAAGCATCTGGCCTATGATAATATATTGTATTATCTCGTTTGTGTTCGATACTGATTTCAATGGGTGCGTCGCAATTTATGCTCTTGACTATACCTCCCCCTCTTCCTATCTTTGTAACTTTTTGTGTCTGTTGGTCGTAATTGTCTGAAGTGAGAATCCAGGCTGTCGGGCTCTGATGGTCTGGCATGCTAATTAGTTTACAAGACAAGGCTGAGAACCGTTTGCGTTGCCTTATGAGACCAATGACGCGACTTAGTGACTTGGACAGTTCTATTTTAGTCACATACAAACGCTAAGGATATACAGTATGCCTCTTACAACTTTCCATTACCATATATTGCCCAATACATTATTGAAGACAAAAAGTTAACTAATTATTTAGGTAATCACAATTATGACGCTATCAGCTAGTGCCCCTATATATAAGGTTTGTATCGAACTTTAGACATATATTTGTATTTGTTTTTACTAAATACATTGCTTCTGCTCAATG
Organism: Paralithodes platypus; assembly: GCA_032716605.1. NCBI lineage: Eukaryota > Metazoa > Arthropoda > Malacostraca > Decapoda > Lithodidae > Paralithodes > Paralithodes platypus. The sequence goes on from CM064519.1 coordinate 29,210,988, forward strand.
TAATTATGATAATAGGGGTACATTTTGATGTCAGTGGGCTATTTAGGCTACAATTTTTGTTTTGTATAAACAGACACTCATCTCGTGTATAATATCGTGCAAAAATCTAATATATCTATCTAATCACATTTCTGTCTGTTTATATCAACGTTCATATCCATTACTTGAACAATCAAAGACAACTATAAAGAAAAAACATAAAATCCTTCACCTATATCCATCATCACCATCAACATCACCAATACCATCAATTCCAACAAAACCCAAAACAATAACACTAGGCAAACCTCCACCTTCCATCATTATCACCATCACTACCGCCACCAATAACACGTCTATCACAATATCAATAAACTATCACCACATGACATGTCATCACCACAAAAAATAGATAACAGCCATAAACATCAACAATCACCGCCTCACCAATACCGTCACCACCATCAACATCACCAACAACTTCACCACCACCATCAACAACACTAATAACAATAATACTAACACCGGCAACAACAGTCCCAACATCATCACCATCGACTACCACCAACAATAACAACAATATCACTAGCACCACCAACAACACTCCCAACATCATCACCATCCACCACCACCCACAACAATATCACTAACACCAGCAACAACACTCCCAACATCACCACCACCACCCACAACAACATCAACATCACCACCAATACCTAGCTGCTCCGGATGCCAGCTTGTCTGATCCAAACATGTTGAGGCGGCGACCAACCAGGATTGATGGTTTCTCGGATCGCAGCGCTATAGAAACGTGATGAGAGAGAGTCGTGCATGAGAGAGAAGAGAGGAGAGAGGTGAGAGAGAGAGAGAGAGAGGTGAGAGAGAGAGAGAGAGAGAGAGAGAGAGAGAGAGAGAGAGAGAGAGAGAGAGAGAGAGAGAGAGAGAGAGAGAGAGAGAGAGAGAGAGAGAGAGAACAAAGGAGTACAAAGGAAATCAAGCAACAACAGATCTAGTGACCCTTCTAGGTGCTTGTCCTCCAAAACACTGAGGATCAAGTGTCCAAACAGTGGTTTAGAGTGGGTAAGGGAACATTGGAAAGGGAATTATGCCCTGGAACTAATGTCCGTGGCAAGATTAGGAAGTTAGTAGGGGGACAGATAGGTTAGTAACTGAGGGGGGGATAAAATAAAGTTATTCATGTACAAACGCAGTCAGTCGCGGGTTTAATGCGAGATATTTGTCTAGGCGGAGTTTAAATGAATCAACGGTGATGCAGTCTATAACGTTTCGGGGAAGCCCATTCCACAAGTTGACAACTCGATTGAAGAAGAAATTCTTAGATTCGTGCGAGTTAAAAGATTTACCAATAATTTTGCAACCGTTTCCCCGCGTGTAATTAGATTGGTCGATAGTGAAGTACTTACTACAGTTCATATTGTCGTTGCCTTTGATGATTTTGAACACTTGAATTAAGTCGCCTCTTAATCTGCGCTGGGTTAAAGGAAATAGATTTAATTCTCTAAGACGCTCTTCGTATGGTTTGTTCTTTAGGCTAGGTATCATTTTGGTAACTCTACGTTGAACTCGTTCTAGCTTGTTTATATCTTTTTGGTAATAAGGGCACCAGGATTGAACGCAGTATTCCAGAAGAGGGCGGACTAAGGAATTGTAAAGGGTTAGGATAACTTCTTTGGATTTATGCTCAAATGACCTGCCTATAAAGCCAATTATTTTGTTTGCCTTCTTAACAACTTCTGAACATTGTTGACTCGGTTTTAGGTTACTCGATATTGTTACTCCCAGATCGGTTTCTCTGTTTACATTCTTAAGCTGAGTGCCATTCATCGAATAGTTTGCTTTCTCATTTAGGTATCCGATATGTAGTACTTTACATTTATCCGCATTGAAACTCATTTGCCAAATTTGGGCCCAACATGACAATTTATCTAGATTGTGTTGCATATCGTCAACTTGTTCTTTTGAGAGTACGCTATTTGCAATTTTTGTATCGTCAGCAAATTTTGAGATTGTAAAGGTGAGACCCTCATCTATGTCGTTGATGTAAATTAGAAAGAGAATTGGTCCTAGTACCGATCCCTGGGGTACCCAGGAGAGAGAGAGAGAGAGAGAGAGAGAGAGAGAGAGAGAGAGAGAGAGAGAGAGAGAAAGAGAAAGAGAAAGAGAGAGAGAGAGCCCTTTTAACATTTCTGGGTAATTTTTTTTTTACATACTCGGACCTGGAAAAATTGATTCTGAATGCCTCGGTATGCAGTAGATATCGTGGATGAGATACGCAAATTTAGTTATGTTGTCAAGGGGCTGAAATTATTGATTGACTCCTTCAGTAACAATAGAGGTTTTAAGCTTAATTTGCTTAACATTGGACGGATGTCCTAATCTTAATACAATGTAACACACACACATTTCTTTCAATCTTTCTCTCCCTCTGTCTATTTATTCATCTATCGCTATCTATCAGTTAAATAGTTTTCTCACTCACTCTCTTTCTCTCTCTCTAAACACAAGCGTCCCCTGACCACAGTGACACAAATTATACTTATGAATACCAGTTCCAACGTCTGTAGCACGACCGCCTCAAAATTAAGCCCTACTTTAAATTCCATAGTCCCCCTCAAACCGACCAGCTCTATGGAAATATTTCTGCGATGTATGGGAATTATGGTTTTTTTTTGGTCATACTTTTTCATTCGTTATTTTTGTATTATATAGTTCTTCAAGCTTTTATTATTGCATATGGATGATAGAGTGCCATCTTTTTGCCTTTTTTGGGGATTTATTTATTACAGATTGTTTAACTGGATTCCATCCCTCCCCATTCTTATTAGTCTCCCATATCGTATTTACTTTTTAATATTCTTTATATGTATTTACCTTGTCTCTCTCTTTGTTGTTATCTTTGTCTTCCCTGTATTCATATCCAATATTCGTCCAATATTCGTCCAATTTTCCTCTAAATTCCTTTATTCTCTTTTATGGTTTTCCTGTTTGTTTCTCATCAATTTTGATCTTGGCTCTTGAACTCATCTACCAATTATATATTCCTCAAGTTTTCCTAACCTTTCATTCCAACATCTATTCCGTCCTTGTTCTTCCATATCTTCCATAATACCTTCCATTCTTACATCCTCTATTTTTATTGATTACAAGATGCATAAACTACCAAGTCCATGACAATGAGGTAAATGCCCAAGAAATAAGACAACACATTAAAAGTGGAAACAAATATATAGTTAAAAAAAAATAGCATATATATATATATATATATATATATATATATATATATATATATATATATATATATATATATATAATATATATATATATATACTGTATATATATACTGTATATATAAAAAAGAAGAGAATAAGAGCCAGAGTCGCGTACATGTTGACCTTTACTGCGAAATTTCGGATGTACAGCTACTGACAACAGTTCGTGAGCTCTTCCAATTTTCCGTATGCAAATTTATTCATTTAGATTGATGTTCGGATCAAATCGGTTATATAATAATAAATACATAATGTGTATTGTATAATGCATAGCTGCTTTGATCTGAACATCAATCTAAATGGATATATTTACATCCACTCCTATTTCTTGCCTTCGTCCTACTTTCAATTTTTCCCTCTCCTACAGCCCCATCTTCTCTCGAACCTTCTTCCATTTCCTCTACCCATTTCGTATCTCCCTGCAATTCTTTCTCCTACTCTACTCTACTCTACTCTACTCTACTCTACTCTACTCTCTCTCTCTCTCTCTCTCCATCTTCTTCCCTGTCTATATATTCCATCCTCCTTCTCCTCTGTTCTCCTACTAGATCCTTATCCCCACCATCCAATTCCTCACTATATTGTCGTCTTCCTCATGTTTTCCTCCCTGTTACGTCCCTTCTCCCGATTTATCTCCAAACCTCCCCTTTTGCTCTTCTCTCATGGTCCTCAACTTTTTCTCCTCCTTCTCCTCCTCATCCAGTTCCTATTCGTCTCTCTCTCTCTCTCTCTATATATATATATATATATATATATATATATATATATATATATATATATATATATATATATACGGTATATATATATTTTCTTAATCTACTATGTTCCTACGCTCCCTCTCACTCTTATTCCCCAACCCCTCTCTCTCTATCCTCTTTCTTTCCATCCAATATCCCTACTCCTCGTTTTTCTCTCCCCCTAGCTCCCCATACCTCCCCCTCTTCCCTCCCTCCTTACAGCAGCGGAAACACAACCCGGAATTAGAGCGCAAAGTTCGGTATAATTGGCCGTAATTAGTGAGAAAATGCGCTGAAAAAACAATAGAAGTTCACTACCCGGCCGACAGCTCCACCAGAACTATGGACCCATTACGTAATTTCGGAAGAATTTTGTAGTGCGGGGACCAGATCCGAACACTCCATTTTCATTTCTCCCTCCTCATTCTCTCATTCTCTCTCTCTCGTTTTCTCTCTCTCTCTCTCTCTCTTCTCTCTCTCTCTCTCTCTCTCTCTCTCTCTCTCTCTCTCTCTCTCTCTCTCTCTCTCTCTCTCTCTCTCTCTCTCTCTCTCTCTCTCTCTCTCTCTCTCTCTCTCCTTTATTTGGGGTTCTGATCCCTCACTAGAATCAAGGGACTGGAATTCTCGAAAAGGGGCTCCAGTTCTGACGCTATTCTTGACTTAGTGAGCTGGCTTAATAATCCAGAAGGGTTGATAGCCTCTGAAGTCCTATTTTAACTAACTAACTAATCACTAGAATTGAGACCTGACCACCTCACTTGGGTCATAAGGTGTCTGTTATCAGGGCATCTATGTATAAACCCACGTATATCTCTCTCCATCTTGCCCTTTCAGCTAGTTTTAAGGGAAGATATCCACTTGAGGGATTTTTTTCTTGACTCCTTTCTCCCTCATGTTTAGCCCCATTGTTTTCCTAATGTTAAGACGTTCGCTCCATTATTTTGACGATTTTAATAACTTTCAACCAATTTCTGTCAATGTTAAGACCTTTCGTGCCATTTAGGTGTCGATTTGATCCTGGCGAGCGATAGCAAGCCTGTAACCGGCTTTCAGCCGGGACATTTTTCTACCGAAAAAATTTACAAATTTATCTTGAAAGGGGCTCAAGGGGGTGTAATCTTAAGCTTGAAGGATATCTACGGACCAAACTAAAAACCTGCCCTTAATAAAGTCTGGGTTAGTGATTGCTTCGTCTACAAGCTGTACATTTTGCGTACAGTTATTGCTATAATCTTCTGACGTAACTTGGTCTAACTTAACGTAATATATTTAACGTAATATAACTATTATTATAGCATGGACAATGTAACTCAAGCTTCTGCGAAACAACCTGTGGGCAAAATGACCACTGATCAAATCTAGAGACCATTGTTAGCCCTATCCCATTTAGTAATCATGAGCACGAACTTAAGCCTTATATTCTTGTTTGGGGCAGTATCTTTGTATTTGAAATATTATTGCAAATAATATACGTGCTACCAGATCAAACACAAATATAAGCTTCGGTCTATGTAAAAAAAAAAAAAAAAAAAAAAAGAAAAAAAAAAGGTGTGACACTCTCGCTACTGCTGGCCTGTCCTTACCGGTATATAGTAATATAATATACATCATACAATTATTATATAACTGGATTTATACCCTAAACAATTCTTAGGAAATATCTTTCATAAACTGAAACGTTATCTAATGTTCAATAGGAAGAGGACAAGCAAACTCGTGATAAAAATCATCTTTATTTTCATTTTGGAGGACGTTTCGACATATATTCAGGCCATCATCAGTAATCTGTGAACAATAAATTAAATTTGAAGTACAGAAATGGAAGCTAAGATTCCCCAGGAACGTCCCCGTGTCTGAGGTTATCTAGTGTTAGCAAGAATAAATTTGACTTCCATTCACTCTTGAAGTAAAGAAAGGGTAAGTGTACAATGCAATCGTAATTAAATGCAATTTCAAATGTTTTTCGGTTTGGGTAAGATCTCTGTTAGTGAGCAGGATCGAGAAGTAATTAAGTTTGTCTGTTTTAAGTTAACAGTATTTTATTGGAAAGATCATACAGGTGATATAAGTTGTAATGATGGCTGGTGCATATAGCCGTGGTGATGCAGTGGTAGAAGCAAAATTAAATGATAGGAGGTATGAAGGATAAAATAAGGTGTTGGTGGTGGCTTGGTAGAGAAATTCGTTGTGAGATGGTAGGTCTGATGATGGTAGTAGTGGTAGTGGGATATGGTAGGCCTGGTGGTGGTAGTAGTGGTAGTGAGAGATGGTAGGTCTGGTGGTGGTAGTAGTGGTAGTGAGATGGGTGGTGGTAGTAGTAGTGGTAGTGAGAGATGGTAGGTCTGGTGGTAGGGAGAGATGGTAGGTCTAGTGGTGGTAGTAGTGGTAGTTAGATGGGTGGTGGTAGTAGCAGTGGTAGTGAGAGATGGTAGGTCTGGTGGTACTGAGAGATGGTAGGTCTAGTGGTGGTAGTAGTGGTAGTGAGATGGGTGGTGGTAGTAGTAGTGGTAGTGAGAAATGGTAGGTCTGGTAGTGGTAGTGAGAGATGGTAGGTCTGGTGGTGGTAGTAGTAGTAGTGCTAGTGAGGTCTGGTGGTGTTAATGGCAGAGGGGTGAGAATTTTGGATTAGGTATTAAAGAGTGGAAATGAGTGAACAAGAGAGAGAGAGAGAGCTACATAGAGCTACATAGATACACAGACCACACAGACCTCAAGGTCCTTACTAGGCAGTCTGGCCTTACAAACTATATATATATATATACTGTATATATATATATATATATATATATATATATACAGTATACATGCATAATTATACACATACATATACACAAATATATACACACATATATACATGCATACATATATATATATATACATATACTGTACATACATACATATATACATACACATACATGTATACATACACATACATGTATACATAGACACACATGGATATATATATATAGATATATATAGTTTTATATATTATAGATATATATATATATATATATATATATATATATTTTTTTCTTCTCATATCACCCCAGCCCTCTCTAGATAGAGGTCAAGCCTTCCTTTGAAAGCATTTATTGTGTCGCTCTCCACCACTCTCGCTGGTAGTTTATTCCACTCTGTCGCCACACTGTAGGTGAAGAAACTCTTTGTGACATCTAGGTTTGCCTTTTTGGTTTTTAATTTCATTCCATTTCCGCGAGTTTGAGTATTATTGTTTAATGTGAATAGTGCATTTACATCGACTTTGTCGAAGGCTTTGAGTATCTTAAAGCACTCAATAAGTTGACCCCTCAACCTCCTCTTTTTTAATGAGAACAGGTTTAATCATTTAACTCTTTCTTCATATGGTTTATTTCATAATGAGGGTATCATCTTAGTCGCTCTACGCTGCACTGACTCGAGTCATACAATGTTAAATATTATATTACAACAATTTAATCACTTAATGTTTTGAACAATTGCGAAACCAAATTCTTAGCCACCACTATATCCTTCATGTCAAAAACTATTGTTTTGTACAAAAATACTAAATGCCTTCTAACAATAAATGACAGATCTCATATGTGTTTATATATGGGTTCTTAGAGGGAATTTCTCTTCCTATATCTTTATTATTTAATTCAAAAATATAATTGTTTTACTACAATCAGAGATTTTGAAAAATACACACATACAAACAACAACATACTGTATACTACATAAATCTCTCTCTCTCTCTCTCTCTCTCTCTCTCTCTGTATGCATATATATATATATATATATACTGTATATATATATATATATATATATATATATATATATAAAAGTTACGTAGAGTTACACAGATACACAGACTGCACAGACGTTGCGGTCCCTACTAGGCAGTCCGGACTTAATGCTAAAAATAATTTGATACAAAGTGGAAGGCAAGGATAGCAAAGCAGAAGTGAGAGAGAGAGAGAGAGAGAGAGAGAGAGAGAGAGAGAGAGAGAGAGAGAGAGAGAGAGAGAGAGAGAGAGAGAGAGAGAGAGAGAGAGAGAATTGAAGAGGGGAAAAAGGAAGATACATGGAGATAATTAATGAGTGAAATGGAAGTAGAAAGAAGACAGAAAGGTGAACTTGGGAAAAACGCGAAACCCTAGAAGTAGTCGGGAAGATAGTTGAATTAGTAGTAGAAGTGGTGGTAAAGAGATGGTAGAAGTATTAGTGGTAGTGATGAGGGTACGTAATAAAGATGGCATAAGTAGTAGTGATGGCATAGTAGTAGTAAAGATGGTAAAAACAGTAGTGGCAGTGTAGGTGGTAGGAAAGATGGTAGAAGTAGTAGGGATGCTAGTGGAAGTAGCACAAATGATAGAACTAAGAGAGGTAGTACCGTAGTGGAGGTTGAAGTAGTAGTGATATGAGTGTTTGTGAAGAAGACAGTAAAAGTAGAGTATTGATAGTAATGGTGATAAAGATAGTAAAAGGAGTGATAATAGTAGTGGTGATAAAGAAGATGGTATATGTAGTAGTGATAGTAGGGGTGGCAAACAGATGGTAGAAGTAGTAGTGATAGTATAGGTGGTAAAGAAGATGGTATATGTAGTAGTGATAGTAGTGGTGGCAAACAGATGGTAGAAGTAGTAGTGGTAGTATAGGTGGTAAAGAAGATGGTATATGTAGTAGTGATAGTAGTGGTGGCAAACAGATGGTAGAAGTAGTAGTGGTAGTATAGGTGGTAAAGAAGATGGTATATGTAGTAGTGATAGTAGGGGTGGCAAACAGATGGTAGAAGTAGTAGTGATAGTATAGGTGGTAAAGAAGATGGTATATGTAGTAGTGATAGTAGTGGTGGCAAACAGATGGTAGAAGTAGTAGTGATAGTATAGGTGGTAAAGAAGACGGTAGAAGAAGTTGTGGTGATAAAGAAGATAATATAAGTAGAAGTGATAGTAGGAGGGGCAGATAGATGGTAGGTAGG